>OY856409.1:697741076-698061076 GCA_963693085.1 Alisma plantago-aquatica
ACTCTTCAGAGTTGCCAACCACTCTTCGTTACGTGATGAGCAGAACCTCCCATAGTTTAGTTTAATGTACAAAATGGGAAAAAATTAATCTACCTCCCACAGTAACATGATCAGATGCAATGGATCATATAGTACCGACCCCCTCCCCAAGATTTGCAGTGTGGTATATCGTACTGTCTATTAACGATATAAGGTGCCGGAATACAGCTTAGAATGGTTTGAGGCTGTCACTGATTGTTGGCAATGTTTATTGTATGTACTGTATATTGTGTAACTCATATATGAAACATATGTCTTGCTCGATGCCAATATTTCTGTTGATAAACGAAATGATAGAGGCTAAATCCGGTGTAGTTCACATAAGGAAGTCATCTGTATTATATATCACTCGATCGGTATCGTAATAGTTTTAATTTTTGTAGGAAGGTCTAACATAAGGCTTAGGATTGAAATTGCTAACTCACAACATCCCCAATGTTCTCTTTTGCAACAAGTACATAACAAGAAGGATTACTGTTATTTAACACGTCCGATCATTTTTCTGGCCATGGAAAATTGTGTGTCTGATATGGCCTAACCCCGACTATCACCACACATACTAGAAACATTGGGCAAGGAGAAATGGCGGGACCTTGTGTGTCTACTATCCCTATCCTAGATAAGGTGATGTGGCATGGTGTAAGTCTGACTATCACCCATTGATGACTCAGATGATATGAGGAGAAGGTAGGGTGTAACTTATTCCACCCATTTCTAGTCTTCCATTATTCCTCAACAATGACATAGCGCAACATGAAATATCGTATCACCATTTCACCTGAGTATTGACATTGCAACTCAACTCAACCAAGACCCTCTGAAATTAGTTTTTGCTGATTATTCTCATTTATTCATATATCATCTCTGTTTGCTAAGGATTTGCTGGTCCTGTTTCCGCAAGGAGTACGCTACTCCTGGCTGGGATAAATGCCAAATGTCGTTTTAATTTTACTGAGATCAACGATGTCTATCTACATATACACGTGTACAAAGATCACTCAAGGAGCAGCCTACACCTTATTAAATCGGGAACAGCAAATCCTGCTTGCATCTCTGTTATGACAGGTTATTCTATTGTAACTAGTTTGAAAGTGTTATCAGATCACATACACACACATGTACACCCATCAATACAACGCCTTGGTTTACTATCCCCCTGGACGTTCGGCCTCTGTCACGGGTGTGGGAGAGGGGGAGAGAATGCCTATCTTTATCCCATAAATATAATTTTGCATTATATATTAATCAATTTTAGTTACTTTCAAACATACAATAAATGTTTAAAAATATATATTTAATAATAGTATATGAATATTTTTATTTTCTTTAGTAATTTCAAAATATTGAATTGATTCATTTGCACATGATATATTACAAGTTGTTTATAACAATCATTAATGAAATAAGGTACATCGTATGTCAACTCAATATTTTGATTAGTGAATAAACACCAATCACGACGTCCATGACCGAAGTTGAATAAATGACAAATAAAAGCATGACAATTTATTTACCAAAATCTCAGAAGTATGAAATCAATAATATGGGTTATTCATTCATTTGGAAATTATTTTATTTGATTACAACTAGGGATGCTATGATGTATTAATGTACATAGATGACAAGTCATACAAATAAATTCTCTTAAGTAAGGTTGATATTTTGTAAGTACACACATCCTTACAAGTGTTGTTTAAGAGATAGGCACGTTATCAAAATCTTATGCAATTTATCACATAATTTGAATCCAATACCCATTTTAGTCCCAACACCTAGATTTGTGTATATCGCATATGTATTTTATGTTAAACCACAAATTAGGATATTATCTGCTCACCTAATGAAGAGTTCCAAGAAATAGATAGTGGTAGATTCTATAATAGTGATTGCGTATATTGATGTCTCAAGTGCAGCAAAGGAAGTAGTATGGATCAATAAGTCCATTAGTGAACTTGGGGTGGTTCTAACCATTGAAGATGATGTAGAAGTTTACTACGACAATGATTGAGCTATTGGACAAGATAAGGTAACTAAATCTCATCATCTTTCCAAGAATGTACTCAGACTTTACCAACTCATATGTGAGATTGCAAAGCGAGTAGATAAAAGCTTTGTATAGTACCAATGGAAAGCAATGTTTTTGGTCCCTTGATGAAAGCTCTTTCACAAAGAAACATGATAGTCATGTTACACCAATTGGACTTAAGCTCATGAGTAATTGGATCTAGTGTAAGTGGGATATTATTGGTTATATGTTGTGTTAGTCATCATAAAGATGATTGCAAAATGGATATTTTTTACTTGATTTCAGTATTAATAAAATGCAATTCCACTTTATATGTTTGTTTGAGTTAATGAATAAACCTGATGTCCTAAGAATGATTTAGCTCAATGACATATGGTCTTGGTTGAGGACCTGAACATGAGATCAAATATATAATAAGAGTACTCAATCTTGTTATGTTCCTAGTCGGTTATTATTGTGAATAGTATGGACAACAATAATTGAGAAGACTAGCATGTATGGTGAGTGATCATTATGTATCTTTAGTCATGATATAGGATACCAACTAAGAAGCATGAGTACTTGTTAGTGAACAAGTTGTACTGGACAAATCCACCCAAAGATTGGCACATGGATGTCATGTAATGACATGTTAGAGTCATATCTCAATGTGACATGTCAAAGTCATATCTCAATGTGATAATGGTGACTGTGATCCTTAGACATGAAGTCACTACTGTATTACATGATGCTCTATGTACTTTGATGCTATCTCAACGTGCTCTGAAATGTGAGTTGTCAAAAAGGTAGTGACTGGGTACCTTGATGAGACATGGGGCATGTTGTGACTTATGTAGATGGAACTTGTCCCTCCTATCGAGTGATATCCTCTGTTCACTTGATAAGAGAGACTATGAAATAAATGGTCATGCTCATATGATTCAATATATAATATTAAGCTCACTTTATCTCAAATAGTATGATCTAGTTCAAGGACCATAGATTAAACTTTTAATAGGATGACATTCCATGTCTTAGTTTCAAAATAGATATTTATAACAAAGGGATTATATGGTCTTGGAAACATTAAACACCTTACAAGTTGTAGTTATTCTTCAACCAATTCCTATTACTTAGGTGGCAATGATGTGTGGCTAGACACCAATATTTGCTTGTGTTGTTTTGAACATCACTACCCATGTAATCAGGAACCTACCGACTCACACACATAAGTGTTCATAATAGAAATGAAGTCCCAATCAAATATCTGACTAAAATGGTTATGAATCATAAACAAGCTAATTAACCCTCTGATTGGGCGACTAGAATTTCGTATCGGCCAATCTGGTGATTGGGTCAATAAATCAATTGATACACTGAGTTCTCCACTAGAATTATGAATCAGACGATTTACTTATGAGATCGGGAAATCACAAATAAATAGAAAACATTCTAGATTTCAAGTCTAGATCTGAACTCTTGTGATTGGTCAATCTACTTTTGAGATTGGATGATTTGCAAATAATGTTGGGCGATCTCAATCATGTCTGAGTTTTTCAACATTGTACTATTATGTTATTGTGAATAGGAAAGGGATTAGAATTAGGGTTTTTCAAGCCCATGACTCTCCTATATAAAGGGGGAACGTCTTAAAGGAGTTGAAATTTCTTTTGAGACAACTTATGAGAAAAACATTCCTTCAAACTTCCATCTTGGAGAGAGGAAGTAACCCTAATGACTACTGCCCAAAGTAGAAGAAGAAAGGGATTTATGGGATGCCTAGCATGTTAAAAACTCATGTTCTGCTTCAACTTGGTGGCCAGGGTGGTGCAACACAATCTCCCTCATCCACATGGACAAAGTAGAGGCCCAAGCACACAAGAAAAGGTTTGTAGAACATGCTCTATAAGATGACAAAATGCTTGGTGGAAAATATGGATCTATTTATGATCTATCCAGATTTATTGATGGTCGTTATGGATATAGATCCAAATGATAAAGTTCTTCACTGATATAAAATGTGTCTACTTGTTGGACAAGTTGTGTGCGTCAAGGTATCACCTTTATATCCTCTTATATCTAGTGTTCACTGAAAGTTTATGGGGACGATGGATCCTAATGTTGGGTAGAAAGGGAAGATTTTTATTGTTATTCCACTATGCCCCCTTCCCAAAAACCCAAAAGTGGTACTAGGGGCAATGTCATACACTTCTAATGCCCTTTTGGGTTCTAAACCTCAAACAATTCATTGAAGAATAAATATGAAATCATGTATCCATGATAATCATCTAATATCATATATGATATGATATGTATTACATAATCTATGCGACTCTAACAAAAATTGGTTTTGTTTGGTGGATGTAGATATAGAAATTATATCGTTGAATGTCATATGAAATGTGTAATATTTCCATTTTCATTTCATCAAAATGCTATGTAACATGCCATGCCTCTCTCTGTCATTGTCCATGTAAATTTTATATTATGCAATGATGTGAAGACATCACCAGTAGACTATTATGGTGACGAGAAGAATATGTTTAGAATCCCATGCTGAGGAGAATGGTATTGGAGGGTCTATGATCATGAGATGATGGATCAATAACATGACAAGATCTGCCAAATCAGGAACTTCTAGTTGGTCGACCAGCTTTCCTGATCGCACAATCAACAATCTTGGAAAGATAGATCTAGCATTACATATAAATGTGAATCTCTTGATTGTTTTTCTATAATACTTGTTGTGTCAAGTTGTTTTCAAGTATCTATATTATGTTTTATTGCATGAGGAGGTTGTTAAAGTACATGATACATATAATAATATATATGTAATTGTGATGTGATGACATTGTCCCTACTTAGTAGGTAATTGAGGGATATAAGACCCTAAGTTCAATTCTTTTAGTTTTTTAACATGAATTTGATATTAAATATATATGTGATGTTATCTTCCATCCTTCTCTTGAATTTTAGAGTGAAATCCTTAAAGCATAAACCTTATATCATTATTAATCTTCAATCTATTTTTTTGTTTAATAGCATTCTTTTGACATATTAGTGTAAAAAAATAACATTTATCTGGTTTATTGATTTATTTATATGTAATATACCAATTTTAGCAGATTAGATGGGACTTGGGTCGACAGAATCCATGACATGTTGAAATTAGGGTTATGTCTTGTTTTTGCCCTAATACAGGACTAAAATGATGGAATTATGATAAATTATTTGATAAATTAATTTTTATTGTTTATCAATGATATTACATTATTAAAGGACTCTAGAGTAAATTTGGAACCTATAGAATATTACAAATATTGACTTGAAGGTCAAATGCTCAAGATATGCCAAATTATTGTTCTGAAATACAAAATATAAAGAAAACTTCATTTATGGACCTCTTTGAAAAATACCCAAGCAGCTCAAATAGACCTATCAACCATATACAAACTAGAAGATCTCATAACTCAACATTCTTTTTGTAAAATTCATGGCTGAGTGTAGAGATATGCTTTTGAGGAGATTTGGATGGATGTTGATCTAGAATTATTCTGGCCCAAATTCTTCCCCAAATTAAAGTTGAATCTAGTAAGTTCTTTCCTTCTCTTCTCCATTCTTCCAACTTAACTTAGTTCTATTAGTGTGGTTGAAATTTTTCTAAAGTAGATCAAGAAACCCTAATCTATACATCTTCTCTCTCTTTTCTCATGTTATCATATAGGAAGGATCCCAAGCTAGGGATTTTGTGGTGATTTTTAATTAATGAGAAGATTGGTGGAACTTCTTGTAGAATTGTGGAATATACCTACTAGGAACAAGGGAGGATGTTTTTCACCTTCTTTTTACAATAAGGGTGAGTGGATTTACACCCATTTAGATATTTAAGTGTGCAATAAATTCATTTTTTGATGATGCTAATTTAGATCTATTCTAGACAATTTGATTGATTTCACAGAAAAATGAGAATTTTGTTATAAAATTCGGGTTTCATACTTGTTTTATAGATATCTACTGATATAAAACTTTTTTGAACACTAATTTTGTGTCTTAGAATTGTTTTCTATGAAATATCATGTTTTCATCAGCTTTTGCCCTAATTTGACTGGTTTTGTCCATTTACTGTGAAAATGGATCAAAACTTCATATTTAGAGATGGAATTTGGTACACTGGTCTAAAATGACTTATATGATTGGAAATAATTTCTATTTAATCTAGTTTAGATTTATAAATTTGAAATAACTTATTTTATTGGAAATCAATTGTTTTAGGTTGTTTTTGCCACAATATTGATGGAATGAACTCATAGTGAGTGAAAAATATCCTTTAGCCATGATTTACAAAGATTTGATCCAAAAATTAAGAAAATGCTTGTATCTTATTCCATTTATATACTTTTAGATTGATGATCATATTTTAAAGGTGTATATCATCTATATAGACAGAAACATTGATTAAAGGTGAATGAATTCAATTCTATAATGTATGTACATGATTTGGATTAGTTTCAAACATAGTATATTATAGAGGCATGTGTGTATCTAGGTTTTCCATAATCCATTAGTAGTGAAACACATGTTAGATTATTCTATTAGATTGCTTGATTCCAGACTTGTTTATTTGGTGATCAGTTCAGCTCGTTTAAGTTATTCGCAACTTTAAACACCATTAGCTCGGTGCAATTCAGTTAGATTGAATAAGAAACATTTAATATGAAAGATTAGTAGTATCATTATAGAACAGAACAATTCACTATATTCATATATGTTCATATTATCAAGTTCAAATGAAATATAGTGTTGAGAATTTACATTTCAATTGTACTCTTTTCCAAAATACCATAATCACATAGATATGTTTAGTATTATTTTTAATAGTAAAGATATGTTGCAGAATACAGAAAGAAAAATGAACAATTTGAGTATAGGTTATAGATATGAAAACTCTTAGTATATTATTGCTTATCAAACAAAAGAATCACTAGACTTTAGATGTAATGAACACTATAAAACCCATCATGAAGGTCTACATAGTGAAGTAGGAAACATGCAAGATGAGGTAGCTAAAGTGTACCTGTAACAACCCCCTCCCCCTATTGTCCCCTATTCAGACAGACTAAGAGGTCAAGGGCCATTAGCATAAACACATGATTGAGGTTTATCAAATAACCAAAAATAATTAATAAATTTTCAACATATTGAAAAATGGTTGTACAAGTTAAACTTTCCATATATGATTACATGATATGATTCTCTAGAGTTTAACATGAAAAAGAACTAACTAACTAGATCCTCCATATTTGCATTAATTTCTATTCTTTGGGTGCCTTCTGTCTGGATGTCCACTTTCCATCATATTTGTAGAAATGATAATATTATCCTAAAACACCGACAAAACAAAACTCGTTTAGTATAACAAGTTATATTGGTATGTGGGGCAAACAAAATATTCATATTTATTTGTAACAACATAATCACAGTAATTATTGTTTACAACAACAAGATTAACATTCTAATAATGACTAATCAACCCTAATCTATCCAACTTCTATCAAACCCCTCTGGGTTATTGTCCCTGTAGTGGACATAGGCCACCTTCTCTCTACGGGTGCTCGGTGCCATATGAGTCTTCCCCTATTTAGGTGGATGGCTTGGATGATAATCTGCCCCATGGGCTTAACCATCAATTTCCATATATATATATATATATATATATATATATTTATATATATATATTTATATATATACATATATATACATATATATATATCATAGATCCAGAGGTGTCTTAGGATTCAAGATAGTTATGTCTATATAATGTGATAGCCATAGTGACTTTATTGTTTGCAGGAAATCAATAAACATGCAACTGTTTAATTCACAATCCATTTGGCAAACTTTGGGAAATGTACAGAAACTAAATTGAATAGTCTTACATGTAACCACAAGCCTATTTTAGAGTAACTTGTTGATATCTGAGCAAAGATAATAAGAGCAAGCAAGCAAAGAATTTCCCTGAAATTAAAGCATAATGACCATGTATTATTTTCTATCCAAAACCTACGATTAATGACTGACTTAGGTTCCAAGTAAGGGTTTTGGGTCAACTTAGGGTTTGTCAGGGTTTTGAATGTCTAAACCCTAACTATCACTTTTCATCTTCCTTTAGGTTAAAAACCCTAATCTTAACATTAATTGCATTTTCAATATGAAGGAAACCCTAATTCATCAAATTATGGGTTCATTAGTTCATATAAGATCCAAGGTGTTTGGTGCATCCTTGCCAATGGTGTTACACACTACTCAATTAGAGTTTGATAAGATGCAACCCCGCAAATAGAAACACACGATGGAATCACTTTCAAAATTTATAAAGACCCAACTTAGCACACTCACATAAACCAGAACACTACACCCGCAAGTGCACGGGGTCATGTCATAGTATAAGAGGGAGGAAAGTATAGGGTCGATCCACAGGGAGAAAAGGGGGAACTAGAACTAAGTCAGTTTTGAGCTAGGTTCCTACTACGGAGTCTAGGGTTGAAGGGTTTAAAGGTTTTTTTGATTGATTACACTATGTTTTGAACAAGAAAGAAAGTAAAGGAAGACAAGAAAGATTAAAACCTAAGTTAACCCAAGACAGTTAATTCTACTGAGCTAGAAAAGGCAAGGCAAGCAATAAAAGGACAAGCTATGCTAAGGCAACAAGAAAAGGTTTACACTACACTAAGCTATCAAACGAAGAACAAGATCAACTAAAGACCTAAAACTAGAAAGATCAAAGAAAGAACAAAGCAAGAAACTAACTAAGAAAGTAAAGAGCTAACTAAGCTAACACTAGATAAGCAAGATGGCAATTAGGGTTTTAAGGCAATAAAGAGGTGTGTGGGCTGTCTGGGGGATGTACTTATCAATTAGGTTGGGGGTGACATGTGAACAGAATGATTTCATTTAGATTACCAAACCAAACATCAAGCTAGAGGCTAATTAATTATCCTAAACTACTAACTGTCCATGGATATGCTAGGTTGTGTATGGGGGAACTAGTCCCTAACACCCCCTACCACCCTTGCGAGGCTCAATTGGGTTAGGGTTTAGGTGTAATTCAATTTGAGTCTAATCAAGCCTACGTTTCTAGGCTAGATGGTCTTAGGGTGATTTGGGGTTGAGGATAGTAATGGGAGTGGAAGTAAGGTTTTGGGCCTCACATCACCCACATTCTAGCCATGAGAAAGCTCTATGCTAAGAACACTAAATTCATCTAAACTATCTACTTAGATCTCTCAACTAAGGTTAGGAGAATTGATTAGCATGTAGGAGTATGGGTAGCTAGCTAGGGATCCATGAATTGGACCTAGGAGCAAATCCCAAAATTCACACATATAGGAAATTTCCCTAGATTCCTAAGTGATTTCAAGCACAAACCAATAAGAAATCCATGAAGAATGAGACAAAAATAGAGAATAATCATTAGCAAACGAAATTACATTGTTTACATATCATTTTCCCCCAACATGGTATCAAAGTAACATTTTTACCCCAAACAGCCCACCCAAGGGACCTAGATACTCATGGAAATGTAAAATACAAAAAGAAAGGAGAAAGAGGTAGAAGAAGCCATGGAGCTCAGTTTAGATGGAGCAATCCTCCACTTCTGCTATTGTAGGACATCCTCCTCCTTCCAAGGTGCAAGGGCATGTGATGATGGTGGAATAGGGTCAAAACACTAGGAAACTAGGGTTTTGGTGGTGGAAATGGTAAAATGGAGTAGAATGGAAGTGGAAATGGAGTGGGATGGGTGGAATGTGAAAGTGGGGATCTAGGAGGTGGTAGAAGGTACCTAGGGTGGCCAACCTCTTAGTAAAGCCTCCACCTAGCTATATATACGTGTGGGGGAAGCAATAGGTCAAGTGAGGGTAAAGTGGGAAATGCAATGCAAAAGTCGCTAGGTTTTTGTGAGTATCACGGTCGTGGTGGTCACCACGGCCATGGTGGGGAGGGTGAGAATGGTCATGGTGGTGTGGAATGATCGTGATGAGAAATGGGGAAAAATCATAGGGACTTGGTCAAAATGTACATGAGTTAGCATGGCCGTAGTGGTCACCATGTCTGTGGTGGGGCTAGGGTGGCGTGGTCGTGGTGGTCACCACGGACGTGGTGGCTTGGATCACTCTACCTTTTCTTGGCTCCATGGCCAATTTGCTTCATCTACCACATAGTTGTGCAAGGTGGCATGGTCCTTCTGGGTCAACCCACCACGGCCATTTTGTGTGTCACATCCATGGTGATCTTTGCACTTTCTAGAGTTGACTTTGTTGTCTTTGGATGAGCCAGCACGACTGTTCTGAGATACCACGGTTGTAGGTGTCTCTGTTACGACACTTTGACTTGCTTCTTTGTTCATTCTTGGACATCTTTGCTTCAATGGATCTTTGGCCACTAGGGGTAGGTTTAGGGAGCCTCAAACTTCACTTTAAGTCTCTCCAAGGGTACATAAATCGACACTCCTTCTCTCTCTCTTTGTCTTCCTTCAAATGTGGTCCAAGTTCCTAAAAAATATGCAAATAGTGTCTATAAGTGCATTTTATACAAATATGCATATTAGGGGAAATAAAATGTAATCTAACATGTATAGATGTGATTGAAATGCAATATGACACAAGATGAAGCCCTAAAATAGGGCTGAATCAGTGTTCTTTTTGTCCATAAAAGATTAATCTTTGATCATTAACATCAATCAGATCCATTAGATTCATCAAAACTTAAAATATTAGGGTTTTGATTCACATTAAAGATGTCAACTTTAGATGCTTTTTGAACTAGAGGCAGATCTAGGTCCTCATTATTTTTTATTTCTTCATATTTTTCTGAGTAAAATACATATATTATTTGTCTCCATATGGTTATCCTATTAATTACTATAATTTGTACAAATTAAAACATTTTAGGCCAATCTCAGGTTGCCACCTAGGTTGTGCACCCTAGTCCCAGCTTGGCTAACTAGGCTAGGCCGACCAATGGGCTCGCACCACCTAGGCTCTACTTGCCTGTGTGGCTCCACACTGGCTGAACCGAGTAAGGGTGTAAAAGACCAAAAAGTCTTACCTATTTTGAAGGAGATGGGCGGGTGATATGGTCTATTCACCGAGGTCCTTCTTCCTCGGCTCTGTTCTCCTCACGAACCAGCTAGTCAACCACCGAGTTGACTTGTAAGTCTATGCTTCTTCCTCGACAACTAAGCACTCTTGCACCTTCAGTTAGCTCCAGCGAACTCGACAAGGGATTCAATTTCCCGGACACTGGTCAGAGACGATCAGCTAGCAAGGAGCTTTTTCATCTTGACAGCAAGAATAGGCAAGGGGTTAGGAAAGGATGACCGAGCAATTGAGAGAAGAGACACAATCAACAAGTTAGAGGTGGTCCTTGTGATCGCTTGGGATGAATGTAGAGGATCTAAGGCCCCTTTTATAGTCTGGGGTTGGTTATGGATGCACTGTGATTTTGGTGATCCTTCTTGAGATCCCCAATCTAGGTAAAACCTAGGGGAATTCGATTCAGATTGATCTCCCAAACTCAACGGAAAGGTTTCCAATCTTGTTTGTGCATTGATGAGGGAGAAAGGTGGGAAATGAGTTTGCTGTTGTACCTTCGACTTGCCTAAACTGGCTATAGGTAGGTGATGGGGTCATTTTTGTTGGATCACAGATCCAATGATCCATATCTCGCATGCTAGAAAAAGGCTAAAAAGAATAATTCTAATAAAATTGGAAATCTGAAATTTAATGTTGTTCCTTTCACTTTATAGTTTTTATAAAATCCATATCTCTCAAACCATCCATCCTTTTATTCTCAAATTTTATGGTAAAGTCTTTCGTGACTTTATTTAGGTGTGTCCAAAGATTGGGACCAAAAATTGAAAAGTAAAACTGTCACGCCTGGGCCCACTGCCCTAGGCTCTAGTAGAGTTTCAGGAATGATGACTGGCCCCACAGACCACCACTAGCCTTAACTGCGCACTTTGTCCTCACTGACGCGCAAGCCAGGATCAACTTCCCGACTGGTCACCCATCCTAGTACTACTCCAAGCTGAGCACACTTAACTATGGAGTTATTTAGTTATGGGCTCTCAGAAAAGGAGGTGCACCTTGATGATATGGGTAGTCCAATCATTCCTTTTAAGATCATGTTATCCGAGGCCTCAAATCCTGGGATGTTACAATCTCCCCCACTTAGACTCTTGACATCCTCGTCAAGGATCAAGTATATGGCCTCATAATCTAACCCCATTTCAGTGCAGACCCACAATGGCCCATGGACACCCAGCTCCCGTCCACGGCTACCAGCACAAGGGCGGCTCCATCTCGTCTCTACAGATAGCCCTTTCCAACTTGCCTGGACCGCACGGCTCAAGACTGGCATGCCACATTCCCATATGGGCCCCACCTACTGGAGGGGTTATGGCTCTGATACCATTTGTCACGCCTGGGCCCACTACCCTAGGCTCTACTAGAGTTTCAGGAATGATGACTGGCCCCACATACCACCACTAGCCTTAACTGTGCCCTTTGTCCTCACTTACGCACAAGCCAGGATCAACTTCCCGACTGGTCACCCATCCTAGTACTACTCCAAGCTGAGCACGCTTAACTATGGAGTTCTTTAGTGATGGGCTCCTGGAAAAGGAGGTGCACCTTGGTGATATGGGTAGTCCAATCATTCCTTTTAAGATCATGTTATCTGAGGCCTCAAATCATGGGATGTTACAAAAACACCTTTTCCTTAACATGCAATTCATCCACTTATAAGACATATATTATGCATTAAAAATATCCTTTTCTCTTTCTTTCTTTTCTATTTTATTTATTTTGGCTATTATTTCTATTAGAAAACATGTGTCAACAAAAACTAGTTATTGGTGGCCATCCATGCCACTTTCTAGAGAATTCTACACAATTTTTCTAAAGCACCTATAATTTAACATATATTTTCTTTTGTTGTTTGATTATTATGGAATTTTTCTTCTTTTCCTTTCCCTTACATTCATTATTGGATTAATAAGATAGTATAACTCAATAAATCTATAATTCATGGGAAATTTGCAAACAAATCCATTCTTATAAAAACAAAGCACACAAATCTCCAATAAAGTCCTTTTTCATAGAATAATTGCATTTTGACTATACAAATACATAGGAAAAATCAAGTTATAATAGTACCAGAGGTGTATAGTAGCTGAATCCAAGTGACAAAGGACTCTTTAAAATAGTGGAGTGTCCAACATTTACTGAAGATTCTGCTGGTACTAAATTTAGTACATAGAAATGTAATGTTGGTCAGTTACTTTGCCCTTGTGGAACCATTAACACAAATAGTTAAGATAGCATGTTTGACTCTCTTCCTGAGTACCTAGGTTTAGAGGTGAAGTCTGGATAATTCGACACCTACCATTAGCCATTGCGGCCAGATGTGGCAATGCATGTTGTCAACCAAGTATCTAGTTAGTAGACTTAGAGTCCTTGAGTCTATTCCAATTCTTGCATAGTGAGATTGTAGCTTGTTGTGATTCTTCCACATGTTTTGGTACACCTCATGGATGTATAGGGCATTAAGTTTTCATCCATATAGTAAAGAATGGTACATATCATCTTACTATTTGGGTGGATTTTCATTCACTGAGTTAGTAGCTCACATTCTACAGAGCAAAATTTAAAGCAACATTGTTGATATGAAGATAGCAATAGTTTTTTAGAAGAATCCTTTCACACAAGATCTTAGTAGTGTTTTGAGGTCGAAATATTCATTTTGGTCCATGTCTACTCTAGGTTCTTGTATTGAAATAGTTGTAAATGATATGGTGGAATATTGTATCTTTACTGCAATGACATGTATATGGTTATCAAGACTTATGTACTTGTAAATAAAAAGGATTTGTATGAATGCCTTAATATATATCTTTAAGATTGAATTTAGTTTATAGAAAATCAGGTTGTATATTCATAAGTCAGTTCATATAATTGAATGCATCATATATGAGAATTTTTAAATCAAAAAAATAAGGAGTGATGTTTTGGCTTTCATTTAGTCCTCAGTATATACCCTAATATTATTATTAATAGTTATGGTGAGATAAGAATGTAATAGGTGAATGGATATATATATATATATATACATATATATATATATATATTTATATATATATATATATATATAGAGAGAGAGAGAGAGAGAAAGTTGAGCAATACACTGGAGTGTATTACACCCATAGTACACCCAAGTTTCTAGTTGTAGGATTTTAGATCTGAAGTTTGACATCATACTTCCATAACGAGGCCTTGACAGATCTCACCATTGACTTTCTTCTCACCCAGGGAAGTCTATTTTGCTCATTGGCTACAACTTCCCTCTCTCCTCTCTCTCCCCACAATCTAAACTATTCTTTTCCAAAAGAAAATTAGATAGCACATCCTTCTTCATCTTGGATGACCACCTAATGGCACAACACTAGTGCAGATCACTCATATTAATGAATAACTAGAGGGGGCGACATCTGAATCAACAAGATATCTTATAAATTAATAAATGGCTGGAGTTCCAATGCTTGACCAAGGAAGAACCAAGGAAGATCACCCCCAACATTCATGTTCATATGTCAGCTACAGAGATAAAAAAAGATAGAATTTTTTTTCAATATGATAGCCTTCGAACTCCGTCCAAATCATACCGTTTCACCACCATTGACATGAGAAAACCAAGTCATGACTACCACTATCCAGTTGATTGTCATCATGTACACTCAGTGCCCCACACAACACAAATGAAAGGAAAATCAACAATGTTTCCTATAGTGAACATGCATGTTCACCTATCTTGTTATATATGTGTAGGAAATATTCTTCTCTGATTGGCATGCATGCTTAATATCACTAAATATGATTGTGGTGTTGATTTCTTTACCCAATAATATAATGGACAATACAAATGTATGTGACCACCACGTTTTTGTGAAACCATCTACATAAAACAATGAATATACATAATAATAAAGAAAATAAAACTAGATAGGTTACTGCAATGTCATATACTGAATATAAAGTAGAAATTTTACACCCAAAAATTCTGCATATACACCACAAAACCTTTCCATATGAAACCTCAATAGTTTTTCTTTATATATAAATGAGAAGGTCTATTGATTGAAAAACCTTATACACTCCAATGAAGTGTTGATGCCACATTTTTCCACACTTGCATACTATTTGCAAATGGAAGAAGCATATATCCATGCTAACATCATCCATGCTTATATTGAAGAGTTGACAACAAAATTTTAACAAGAACCTAGTCATGGTTGATTGACAACTCCCGTAAACAAATTGTAAAGTCCATGCAGTTTGAGTGCCCATCATGTACTACAACATGTCTACTTTTTAAGTAAGTCGGGAGGCTTTATTATTCATATCATCCTCCTCTTGCAGCCTCACAAAATAGGGGTTACAAAATCTTTCTCCCCGATCAGTTGTCCCTGGACAGTTAGATTCAAGTGAGGGCGTTGTTCTATCAACCACATGAGAGATAGTCCCCAGGGAATTAAACTATGTCATCCGACCAGTTTGGCTTTTTAGGTGGTGTTTAGATAGTGTGTCAGCTGTCTAGTTAACACCTCTTCTGACAAACATGATGTGCACTACTCCCAGGCTATTTGCCTTGTGTCTGATGCGACTCAGCACTAATTTTTACGTTGGAGGAAACTGCTATTGTTCTTCATCCACTTGATCCTATTCTAATCACTTCCAACAAGATAACTATAGTAATATTATATTGTAAAATTTATGAGGTTTGATGTGCTGCTACATACTCGGCACGATATCGCCTTTGTTGATTGTGGTGGACTAGTCACTGAAGTAGAAGCATTGTCATATTTTCTAATTACCTTCTCATCATCGGGAGTTTCCCAGTGCAAAGAAAAGTTGGGTTGTTTATCCTTCCCTCATGGAGGAGAAAGGTGTTGGTTGAAGGAATTCAGAAAGCATTTGTTTATAATAGAATTCAGCTTAGATCTATTCTTATAACCATAACATGTGTTTGTAACTGTGAACATGTCATTTTTCATGGCATGTTTAGGTTGTTGCAGGGTATTTGTTGTGGCCCATTGATCCACTTATCACTTTGTTGGTTGCCCCTCCCAATCCAACTAATCCCTACATGAGAAATGAAGGTGTATCTATAGCCTAGAGCTGGTGTATGCTTCCATGGAAGTTAGGCACACAAATGGAGATCGTCGTCTGAGTGCACTACTTAGGAAGGACTATATGTATGGAGTTTCATAAAAGACCAGATCACACGCCATGATTCTGATAGTTTCTTTGTCATGAAATTATAAGATAATCATCCCAAACCATTTGTTAGCCTTAGCTAGCAGGAGGTATCAATAATGTAGCTAGCTAATTCCCATTGTCACCCTCTTTACCTTTGATGTGGTAGTGATGTATGTGTGATGGCACCCACCTTTACATAAATAATTCCATGATGAAAATCAACTCTACAACTTTTAATGTATAAGCATATTCATTGAGCGCTAGCTGCTCCTGATTTTATCCTTCTACATGTTCATTGCTTGATGGATGAATGTTATAACCATAGTTAAATTTAGTGGAAACATGACTTTATTTCAGGTGCTTTCTCAACCAAGAAATACCAGCATGCAACTTGGATTAGATAATGAACAAAAGAGGCCATGCACAGTTCGAGAACATGAGGAGGAAACTCATTTCATAAAAATTACCAAGGAAAATGAACGGAGGAAGATGAATAGATGAATGAGAGAGTGTGTAGATATAGAATATATATGAAAAGAAAGATGGAAAGAAACATGATTCGGTAACAGAGACTCCTAGTGCAATTGAAGATGGGAGCGACAGATTTTTGTACGAGATGGACAATGGAACGGTCAAAGACTTGGTTGTTTTGATGCCTCTATACACTTAAGTGTATTATTTTTATTTTTTGGAGATTTCTATTTATCCCGATCCCTCCATCCAGGCTCAACATAGTTCTTTGCATCATCATAGTCTACATGAACTAAAAAGGGAACACTATGTTCATTACAATTGAAAGGAAAGGAAAGTAAACGTGTGATGTTTGGTGGAGGTGTTTCGAAGAAAGCAGCTTCAACATGATTTTTCAGATGGTTTTTGGCTAGATCATCAACTAATTTATTTGCTCCTCATTTGATGTGTCCAATTTGCACATTACCAACAAAATTGCCTCATGTTTTTCATCCATCATTTCCAATCAGCAAAGGTCGGGAATTTGTCAACTTTCTCCATCAGAATCCTCAGCACCATCAAGCAATCTATTTCTATGATGATAATTGGATGGTTCTGGTCCCATTCCCTTTCCATGGCTAGCATCACTACTTTGAGCTCAAATGTAACAACTCTGTCAGTGTGAAGAGTTTGAGTACCACCTCCCATCCAACCATCATCTGGGTTCTGCTAAATGACTGTCAGGGTTGTTTGTCCACCTTTGAATGCACCATATGTATTCGTTTTTGTCCAACCTGGAGATGAAGGATTCCACTCTCGAGATCAAGTCCCTCCAGACTTGTAAGAACTATGGAAGAGATGCTTCTTTCTATCTTTAATGAGTTTGGACTTTTTCATGGCATATTAACTCGTAACTCAATATGTGTGTTAGACTTGTCAAACACTTCCTTGTTTCATGTTTGCCAATAATACATCAAGTCACCACAAAAATAGTGTAGAAGTGTGTTCCTTTCTACACCCATGCTCCAATCCACTCCTTTATATCTCCAGGGAAGAAAAATCAGTTGTTGACCGATCTCCGTCATCTTTAACCACACTTCCTATGACTTAACATAGTCTCGGATCACAGGGTGTATTGATTCAATTTCTTTTCCATAGCATGGGCAAGTATCATAATCTGTTATTGTTAGTTCAATGGCGGCTGAGGGGGAACTCGGGGGGAGAGGCGGCGATGGAGATGGCGGCACAACTGGGGATGGACGGGGATCTGGCAGAGGGCCGGACTCGTCGGCGACTGAGGGGGAACGTCTGAGATCGGAGTCCTGTAGGCACAAGGAGTCCCAGTCGGAGTTGAGCTCGGGAGGAAGCACAGGAGTTAGGGTTTCAGTCCCAGAAATCGGGATGCAATTCCAGTATAAAGGGACGCGGGGAGGCCATGAAACTGAGTCGATGGACGAGGATAGCGCCGCTAATACCAAGGGAGGATCGGTGGCGGGAAGCAAAAGACCAAGATCTTCCGAAGGCACGACTCGACGGGATCCAGCGGACAGCATGGGAACTACAGGGACAAACGGGAACCACAACTGGACCAAGGAAACAGCAGAAAAACCTTCCTTTAGCAAAGTCGTGGCAGGAGAGGCCCATGCGGAAACGGATCCTGATACTTTGATGTTGGAATCGCTCTTTGAATCTCAGCTACATGACCAGGATATTTCTCTCAATCACAGTGCCGGGACGCCCATCCTTATGATCGAAGAGGAAGCCGAAGAAAAGCTTATCAGACCATGGCAATATGCGATAGTTGTTAGATTGATTGGAGGAAGTATAGGGTATATGACCCTGCGCGAAAGAATCAAGATCATGTGGAATATAACTGGAAGATTTAATATGTTTGAACTGGACATGGGACACTTCGTCGTCCAACTATCATGTAGGAAGGACTACGAGATGGCCATGTCAGGAGGCCCATGGAAAATTTTCGGCTGTTGTCTCGTTATATGGGATTGGAACCCCCGATTCAAGCCTTCCAAGGAGATGCCGCAGTACCTTGTTACTTGGGCAAGGATTATGAACCTGCCGCTACATCTATATGTTGATACTGTCTTCGAATACATTGGCCTGGCACTGGGAGGGCTGTTCAAAGTTGATGAACATACTCAACGACGCACCAGAAGCAAGTTTGCCAGGTTGGCGGTTGAAGTAGACACGAGGAAGGAGCTGATAAGATCCATCATAATCAATGACCAGGAGTATGAGATTATCTATGAAGCATATCCTGAGACATGCAGTGAGTGTAAGGAACTCGGGCACCATAGCACACGTTGCCCACAAAAACAACACCTTACTGAACAAGGAAGAGGAAGCAATAATAGACAGAAGGAGACGGATGGCAGGGAGGAATGGCACACGCAAACGAGAAAAGGCAGCGGTAGGAGAGGAAACAATTACAAAGAACCGAATACTGGAAGATCATACAATAATAATAGATTTGAAAACCTCAGTGATGAAGAGGAGGGGGAGGAGGAAGACATCACCACTAAGGATACTAATGGCGAACCTGCCACAATCCCGATCCCTAGACAGCAAGAGAAGGTTTGGCAAAAGAAGAAGAAAGAGGCACAGAAAAGAACCACAACAGCAGAAGACAAGCGTGAGGCTCTGAAGGACATATCGAACTCGTCGACTCAGAAGGATAATGAAGGTGAAGATGTTAACAAACAAACTAAGAAGCAAGATGACAAGAGGAAAGATGATGATATCCATGAAGTACACACCATTGCTGATCCAGGGCCTGATGAGGTTATGATGATGGAAAAAGATACAGAGGTGATATCGGAGAATACTAGAAAAGAACAAGAGGAAGGTGATAATACTGCTGAGAACCAAGTTGTTGGGGACCATCATGATGGAGTTGGTTCATCCAGCCGAAAAATTAAGGGCAGTAGCACCAAAATGAAGCAGACTAAGATGCCAACACCATACATGACGAGAAGAAGAAGTCCAAGGTTGAATTCTGATGCGATGGAAGTAAGTAAGGAGGGAGAGGAGGCTAACTTATCCAAATAAGAGCTCCTCGGTTTTCTATTTGGGTGAAGCCGAACTTCTTAAATAACTTTTCTATGATTAATACAATCTATTGGAATGTTCGTGGTATTGGTAATGATGATACGGTCCGAGTGTTGAAGGAGATTATGATCATCCACAAACCGAAGGTAGTTGCAATTGCTGAACCGCGCATCAGTGGGGAAGCTGCACATAAAACTATCAAATCTCTTGGTTTCACCAGCTCACATCGAGTCGAAGCAAGAGGTTTCAAGGGTGGCATCTGGGTCTGCTGGAGAGCGACGGACTGCAGAGTGGAAATCATCAACTGCCACAGGCAGTTCGTAACTTGCAGAGTGGATGGGGGTACGTGCATTACGTTTGTCTATGCCAACCCCCACATTAGCGTCAGACAGTTGTTATGGAAGCATATCGTTGAGATGGGAAACAAATTTAAAAGTCCATGGATTGTTGTTGGAGACTTTAACACTACTATTAACCCCGCTGAGAAGAAAGGAGGGAAGCACTACAATTTTGGTGAAGCGCAGATGTTCAGTGATACTCTCATGGCTGCTGGTCTCTCGGACATTGGTTTCTCGGGTCTGAATTTCACTTATAAGCATGGTAGGCTTCTTGAACGGCTGGACCGGGCCGTTGCTAATGTGGAGTTTATCCAGGATTATGCTCACTTTACTGTCACACACTTACCTCGAATCTTCTCAGATCACTGCCCCATCTTAATCAAAGACAGTCGCAGCAGAGGGGGAAAGGAACGTTTCTGTACTAAATCCTATTGGGAAGATAACGAGGAGTTTCAGAAAATGCTCTCTCACAACTGGCGGTCGGAGCAGGAGTTCTATACGGCGCTAGGAGACGCAAAGAAGTATATCACTGTTTGGGATCGTAAGCATAGAAAGCAAAGGCAGGAGAAAAAAGAACGACTGTTAACCAACATAAACAATCTCCAAAATATGCAAGAAACAAGTTATGACACTTGGACAGATGAACTTCTAAACACTATGCAGGGTCAGCTAGCGCACATTCTCAGGCAGGAAGAGGATGATTGGAAAAGAAAGAGCCACATAACGTGGCTTAAACACAGAGACGATAATACTAAATTTTATCAGGCTTATGTCAAACAGAGGAAGAGAAGGAACTGCATTGATGCTCTTAAAGTTCACGACAATAGTTGGACCACGACTGAGGAGGAGGTAAAAAATGTGGTTCATAATCACTTTGTGAATATTTTTACAGCTCCTACGGAGGAGAGATCTACGAGGTGTAATGATATCCCAGGTATTTTTAAGCATCTTGAAGAATGGGAGATACGAAAGTTGGCCGCTGAGCCGACTTTGAAGGAGGTACTGCATGGCCTCAAGAATTCCGACCCTTACAAAGCAGCTGGCCCGGATGGCATCACCGGAAGCTTCATGAGAAAATACTGGAAGACTATTGGCAACTCTATCATGCTTACTATTACCAAGGCTCTTAGAGGGGAAGTCCTAGCTGCCGAGATATACAACTCGTCTATTGTCCTCATTCCAAAGGTTACTAATCCGGAGAGATGTGATCAACTGAGACCGATCTCTCTTAATAACCTCTGCTTAAAGTTGTGTTCTAAAGTGGTGGTGGAAAGACTCAAAAGATATATGCCGGAGTGGATTTCACGTGAACAATCCAGCTTTGTCCCTGGAAGGAGAATTACAGACAACATTGCTATGGTACAGGAAGTTATCCACAGGATGAAGAGACCCAAGGGAGCAAAAATCATGGCAGTTAAAGTGGATCTTTCGAAAGCTTACGATATGATGTCCTGGGAGTTTGTGGAGGACACGCTCAACCATACAGATATTCCTGATAATCTTAAAAGGTTCATCATGCACACCATCAGATCGGGGACGAGCACGATCATCTGGAAGAATACAACACTTCCGGAGTTCAAAGCGACCAGAGGTTTGAGGCAGGGAGACCCCATCTCTCCGTATTTGTTTGTGCTATGCATTGAAAGATTAAGCCAAATGATACAACAGAAGGTGAGACATAAGGAATGGAAACCTGTGAAGATTTCTAAGACGGGGACTACCCTTGCACATCTGTGCTTCGCGGATGATATTATTCTGTTTGCGCATGCTTCAGTGGCCAATATAAAGTCCATCGTCAATTGCTTCAAAGAATTCAGTGTTGTATCAGGGCAGAAGATTTCTGTGGAGAAGACAAGAATCTATTTCGCTACTGGTGTGAGAGACAGCGTGCGCCGTGCTATCTGTAGGCAGAGTGGGTTTATTGAGACCTCTGACCTGGGCAAGTATCTTGGGGTGCCTTTGCTGCACAAACGTGTTAATAAGAGTACTTATGCAGATATCCTCACCAATGTTGACACCAAGATTAACTCTTGGTCAGCTCGATGCCTCTCCTTGGCGGGACGGGTCAGTCTTGCGCGAGCAACGTTGACGGCGATGCCTACCTATCTTATGCAAACGGCTGTCTTGCCGGTTGGGCTATGTGATCGGATAGATGGTAGGATTCGGAAGTTCATATGGGGAGGAGGGAGGAAGAAGAAACCCATGTCTTTAGTTGCTTGGAGGAAAGTAGTCAGTAACAAAGCCAATGGGGGGCTTGGCGTTAAAACCATGTGTGACTGGAATAAAGCTTTATTGGCAAAAAACTCTTGGGATGTGGCGAGAAATAGATCCTCCACCTGGTGTCAATTACTTAGAAGAAATTACATGACCTACAAGGAGGGAGACAAGCTAAACCTGTCAAGATTAGCTAAGGCAACGTTGGAAGGTAAAGGCATCATTACTCAAAACTCCTATGTTCAACTGGAAACGGGAAGGAACACTAATTTCTGGAATGATATATGGGTCACAAAGCATGAGCAGCTGAAAAATATGGCGACTAAGGCCATTCCGGATGAGCTTAAAGACTTACAAGTTAGAAGTGTTGTTCTGGAGAATAATACGTGGGATGCACAATTCTTGAAGGAGTGGCTTCCCATGCACTGTGTTAATGATATCCTTCGAATCCCACCTCCGACGCAGCAGATTGGAGACGATAACCTTGTCTGGAGGCACACTGCCACGGGCAAGTTCACGACCAACTCCGCCTACAAAGCCTTCCGTAAGGAGAAGGAGCAGATGGTCCAAGGTGAATGGAAGACTATTTGGAGCGCACACATTCCTGCCCGAGTGAAGGTCTTTGTATGGACTTTAGCGCACAATGCTATTCTGACGAACAAAAGAAGATGTGAGAGGATGATGGCGGAGGACAGTAGCTGTGGCATCTGTAAGGCCCAAGAAGAAGATAGCATTCACGCTGTGCGGGACTGCCCTCACGCCAGGGAGTGTTGGAAGCAGATCCTGGGAAATGAGATACCGCAGGGCTTTTTCACCGAGCTGCAGCTCCAGGCTTGGCTGCGTGAGAATCTGAAAAATAAGTCGATCATAGAAAAGTTTATGTTTGGGTGTTGGAACATTTGGAAAAGTAGAAACGGCCAAGTGATGGAGAATAAACAGCCCAATCAAGAGCAGACATGCAGAACTGTCAACCTCCAACTTCGGCTAAACAAGTTAGCCTGGCACAGGGAAGAAGATGTAGCTCCTACAACTCATCAGGAACTTTGGGAAGCACCCATAGAAGGATGGATTAAAATTAATACGGACGCCGCTTGTGGGAAGAAGGGTAGCAGCTGCGCCCACGTAGCACGAGATCATAGAGGAAGATGGCTGATGGGAAAAGGAACCAAAACGAAGGCGAAAGATGCCCTTGAGGCGGAGGTGGAAGCTATTATCATTGCCATGGGGGAGGCTGAAAAGCTTGGTTGGGAGAAGGTAATTGTGGAATCCGACTGTAGGACTGCGGTCCAATTACTTCAAGGTGACAAGGAAGAAGCCCCGCGCTTTGTGACAGAGCATCAAGAGTATAGGAGGATGATTAAGTCGAACTGGGAGCTCACTCATGTTAAAAGGGATCGTAATCAGCTAGCAGATGGGCTAGCTAGCTTCCACCAAAAACAAAACATTGGAGAAAGGTATTATACCTACCCTCCGAATTGCCTTCATGGCAAGTTAATTAGCGATTGTAACGGCAGTAGTACTGCCATATTTAATTCTGTGCATGATTTTATTTGTAAAAATAACTTTGTTGATTTGCTCGTAAGAGGAGGGCGGGATGAATAAGATTACCTCCTGACTTACCCAAAAAAAAATAATCTGTTATGTCACAAGCCTTCCTCCTTGAGTTTGTCATCAATGCTTCTGATGTCATAATCCATATGAACATGTGTGTATGTCCTGGAATCTTCAAGGGCCACAACTTTTTCTTGAAGGGTTATCATGGCTTTGCTGAAGACGCGTGACAAAATTTCATGTTGATCTGATAGAGAAATGTCCATCTAGACTCAAATACCCATTTCTATATATCATCTTCTTTGTTCTTTTCAGGAGACGGCATGCCCTCAATCTTGTGCACCACATCGGGGGACATGTAAAAGGAGAGGAAGTCTTATCCCAAGTATCCTCATGATAAATCAATGAATCCATAGTGAGAATCAAATTCCTCTTCTAGCGGGTGAGTTGTCCATAGAGTTTTTAGATAGTCAATACCTGGTACCCATCTCACATCCCAAACTTTTTTATTCTTGCCTAAGATAATAACATTGTGGCAAATATACTTCACAATATGTTTGTTTCTGGTGTGAGTTCTCCAAAATGGGGATGATCGTTCTCCCTTCTGCATACTGAAGCTATTTTATTTCTTTTCAAGTCCCTCACTCCATATAGATTGGCACTTTTTTTATTTCCCACGAGTTCTTGCATAGAATGGCTTCATTCCATTCTCTCATTGACTTGATTCATATCCAAATTTCTTCCTCACTCTTGGTAACCTTATCCCATTTCACTACAGATTGTGGATAATTGGAATGAACTCCTCCCCACTAAAAACTTCTAATTATCACATCAATCCTATCACAGAAGCCAGTAGGAATAGGAACCATTTGCATTACATAACTCGAAATAGTTGTTAGGACTGATCTCACTAGACATATCCTCCTTGTGAGAGATAGGGATTTAAAATCCAAACCATTGACTTTAAATTTAGTTCTCTTTACCACCTCTCTATATGTAGCTTTGGTGACTCATTTATGAAGGACTAGCTCACCTAAGTGTTTCCCCATATCTGAGGTGGCTTCAATGCCACTTAGGTTACAAATTTAACATTGTGGAGGTTCACTGACACTCTTAGAGAATAACATACATGATTTTTTAGTGAATATCCTTTGTCCTGAGGCTTTCTCAAATAGGTTGAAGCCGTCAAAATTGCTTTCATATTTCATATTGTTGCTTTAGCAAATAAGACTACACCACCTACAAAAATGGTGTGTGAGATTTTGGGTTCTGAGCCAGATGTCTTAATAGGATGCCATTTTTTATGTAGAAACTACCCTCCAATAAGTTGGTTGAGACGTTCTAAACACAAAGCAAACAAATATGGTGAGAGAGGATTGCCTTTCCTTAGTACCCTTGTAGATTTAAAGTAAGGTAACGCTTCCCTATTCCATATGATACGATTGTTCCACTCACAAATGTGTGGAATCATATATTGGATGATATTTGGAGCCCAATTCGCCTTGTGTAGTGTGTCTTGAATAAATGGCTATTCAAACATATCTTAGGCTTTGGATAGGTCATTGATAGCCATGTATTTTGCCTCATTCTTCTTTCACATGTTGTGTATAAGTTCTAGATTGATGATGATGTTTGTAGAGATTCTCTGTCCAGGAAAAAAACTTCTCTAAACATGTGAGATCCAATTTTTCATGTGCTTTTCAACTCAATCAGCAATATCTTTGACACCAACTTTATAGTTGCATTATTCAAAGATATTGGTCTCAGTTGTGAGCATCTTTCTGGAATCTTGATTTTGGGAATGAGTACAATCGTCGATGCCACTAACTGAGGGTGTAGAGGATTTCTTGCCATGGCTTCTTTAGTGGTCTTGATGATAGATTGCTTAAGATGTTTCCAATTTTTTTATAGGAACAAATAATCTACCCCATCAGGCCCCAAGGCCTAGTAGGGGTCGTCAAATATCTATTTCAATGGGAGGGCCATTGATATGTCAAAGTTGGGTAGGGGTGAGTTGTTTATACCTTCCAAGTACCCTATCCAAGTCATCCTGAATCAAAGTCAATGTTAATGTGAAATATCCATAAAATGGGACTGAACTGGTACCTTAACTTGTGTCGAGTCTATAATCTACTGATTGGTCTCATTCTTGAGTTTGGCAATCAAATTAATATTGACCTGAAAGTCATACATTGTCCATATTTTTATGATGACTTAGTCATTCTATTCATATGTATCTAATATGTCTATTTGAGATTGATTTCAAGTATTAGGTATATGAAAAGGATAAATTCAATCAAGCCCTAGCTTGATCAAATACAAGCCAAAGTCCATGCAAATGCACTTTTATGGAAAACACCCTAAAACCCTTAGGACATTTATTTTAATCATTTGAATTGATGCTATGACTGGTAATCAAATAGAGAAAAAATTAAGAGCACTTAAAAAAATATTTAATCACTCTAATGACATTTTCCAAAATTCACTACAAAGAGTTTTATCTATCAAGTTTCATCCTTGATAAACTCAATCAACACCCTTGATGGATTTTGAGAAATGTCAGGGTCAGTGAAGTTTCCTTAGAACAAACTAGACTGACACCCTGCACTGACCAAATCAAATTAAGCCATCGGCTAAGTTTCATCTAGGATTCAAATGAGATACACTTCAAATTTGCTTTGTCACATAGTAATATCAGCTGAGTTTTCTTTATTGAAACTCAACCAATGTCATTGTACAACATGTGCATAAAAAGTTATTCTAGTCATTGGAGTGTTGCAAATATCAAAAATAGATCTGTTGCAACACTCCAAATGACTAGAATTTGTTCCTAAGTGCTTCTAGTGGCTAGTGGACATCTACAACTATAAATAGGGACCCTTGGGCTTCATCCTAAATTTATTTCTCATGCTCCTAGCTATAGTTGAGTGACTTTGTCTAGATAGATCCCCTTTCTCTCTCTTTCTTACTAACCAATACATCCATGTGAGTGAGATATATTATTGTGAGTGAGATATATTATTGTGAGAGAGATATTTCATTGTAATCCTTGTGAATCTCTTAATGTTCTTTTTCCCCAACCCCTTTCTTCAAGAAAAGTTGGTGAAATCTTCACTAAGTTGAAGGAAAAGGTGAAGGTTGTAGATCCTTGAGAAGAGTGGATAATTCCTTCAAGGAAGAATATTTGTTGCAAAAAGGGGAGCTCCTTGGTGAAGGTGTCTAGCTCCTTGCAAAAGTTGGTAAGCCCTTATAGAGGTTGAAGACTCTTTCTCGAAGGATAGGTAAGACCTTATAAGGTTTATTGGCTCCTTTTGGTCCTTAAATAGGAAGGATAGGTATCCTTTCCTTGCAAAAGGAAGGTCTTATTGTATCTCTTATAATGGAATATAAGTATGCAATGGTTGCAAAATACTGGAGCTTGACCTCTCTAGGTAGTGGATTGACTTTCTTCTAGTTTGGAGATTGTAACCACTCTACATAACTTGTTCTTGATCTCATTCAATCTCTCTCATCCTTGCTATGTATGCTTAGTTGCACATCAAATTTCATATTTGCAAGTATATCTCTTGAAGTAACTTGAAGGTCTAATGATTTTTATAAGTGCTTTTAGCTCTATTCGCCCCCCTCGAGAGCCCTTTTATTCCAACAATTACAATGTTTCATGTTGTTCACAAAAGCCTGATAAATATAGTGTTATGTCATCTCCATTTGCAAGCCAATTGAGGTGTCTCTTTTGCTTCCATTCAACTTCCTCCTGTAACAACATGAGTTCTAGATCAAGTTGCAAATCGGAACATTCTTTGTCAACAGTGTTATCATATTCATTGTCTAACTTCTTCTGCAACTTGCTAACTCTATGCCACAATCTATTTTTCTCCTTGTTCTTTTCATTTTCTTCTTAGACTGCCATCACATTAGGGTTTTCTTGATGTCAAGTAGGGCTTCAGTGAACAGCTGATTGTTTTTCCCTATCGACATAATAAGGTTGATGTATTCATCAACTATGTTTCATCTTGCATTGGTGTGGAGGATGGGGGGGCATTTCAAGTTCGTCTAATTAAGATTCCTACTAGAATTGGTCAGTGATCCTAGATCACTCTAGGTAGATATTCTTGGATGAAGTGTGGTTTATTTTTCATCCAAGGGAGGTTCACTACATATTTTTCTAGCATTTTAAAGAGTACTTGTAACATACTAGACTTTGCATCCTAAATCTAGTTTGATCTATAATTTTGAAATTCCCCAATATTGGGTTCAATTACAATCAATTCAATCACTTCAACTCATATACAATTATTTTGAATTATCTTCATGTTCCTTAACACAAGTTAGTCTCCTTTTGCTATTCTTGTGTTTAATTAACTTCACCTTCCTTACATGACAAAAATTTACTATTGAGTATACAATTTTAATCATTGATGCCTCAATACTTATTATAACTCACGTTCATAGAATTCTGTTCTTTTACACAGTGACTTGGAACCAATTTCAATACATATTCTATATGTATAAAATTTTATGTGTATACATATATACTCACTGAGCTAGATTTATACACAGAGATCTTAAATGCAATGAAATCCAAGGTTAAAATCGCATATCCATTGTCTTTTCTGTTTAAAAGTTACAATGAAATTAGTCAATATGGTATTAAGTATATTTATTATCCTAGTAACTTAATTAAATAAACCAACACGTATCTTTACCTTCCTCCATCATGAACCCTGACACTTCCCCTTTGCATAACACTATCTATGACAATTGTTACAAAACTCTTGTGGCTTCCCCTTCTCCACCAGAATAGACCCACTCCTCCTCTAGACACCTAAAACCCTAGCGCACTCCCCTAATAAACTCTTAGTGTTCATCCATTGCATTGAACCTACAAATTGGCTTGATGAAACTAATGACCTGAAGCAAGCTAGAAACTATCTAAACACATCATCATCACCCAGATCTTCTCTCCAACAAGAAGCACCTGACAACCTTTCCCTGGCATCGTCCATGCCTCTAGCCTCCTCTCGTTCTACCCAAGAACAATCAAAAGATGGTGTAGACTTTGGAAACCAGATTCTATTGCTATCCTCACAAGTTCACCACCACAGGCTACGATCCCCTCCAACAAAGAAAACATGTTAGTATGTAACTTCACAACATCGATTTCCTGACATCTCATCCTCACTAGAATCTTCATATAAAATGACAGTCTATTGAACGACCATCAATGCCTGTCGCACCTCCATGTCCTTTGTCACTGGATCAGATCAATGCCTCCTCCTTTGCCTCCCCAGATCTTACCATTCAAACACAAGCAAGGAAGATCCTCTCTATAATATAAAATATGTATGCAGATCTGCAATTTCCTGGAGTGTCGCCCAATCTTCACGACAACACCTACAAACAAGAGGCTCGACCTGTAACTTAGGGACTTAGACCCAACCCTCCTCTTGACTGTTGCAACTATGTAGCAATCTGATCCATGACCTTCCCCACAATAACCTTCTCAACACTATCACCCCCTCCTTAATCCAGCCTAAGGGTAGACCTCACAAGGCACCCCTACACCCCTTCCTCCCCTGGACTTGCTATGTTCTCACCAGCAAGCAAAGACCACGAAGTATCTATCTTCATCCTACTACCTTGACCAAGCCGGAGTAGGGCATGCTACAACCTTCCTTCGATCGTTCTGTCATATTCTCTAATATAACATATCAGCGTCTTCAGGTAGAGAAACCAAACAACCCTACCGATCATCAATGTCATAGCCATCGAGTATATATTGCTGAACAAATTTTTTGACTTCTCACCCTTATTGCAATAAAAAAATGTACTAAGAAGAAGAACCCCTTCCATCATACAATGCAGCTCCAACATAGGTTCAATTTAAGAAATTGTAGCAGTAATACACAACAAGCTGGGGAAAACTTCAACCTCTCTATGCAGATTTAAAGAAACCATAGGTAACTCACCTGATCAATGAGTGAAATATATTTAGAATTAGTTAACATCATTGACTCAAGGACTCAGTGAAATAATAATCTAACTAATGAAACCTAGCAACCATATTATATGTATACAAGTATATCCTTATGTTCTCTCACCCCCATGATATTTGAAAGCCAGTAATTTATGCACATGGAGTTCACATTCGTGCTAGACCTACATGCTGATAAGATAATGTAATTTTGGTATGTATGCCCAGAGAGTCAATCATATGATAATTGAGATGGAATATCTTGCATACAATTTGATTATTAATAAATGCAATCTTCCAATTCATTATGTCTCAATTATTTATGAGATAATGACAAAATATAATGAATGTCTAAGGAATGACATTACTCAATGACGAATCTCTTCAGGGTATGACATGAATAATGAGATAATGTGGATGTTAGGAGTTTGTACATTATTTTTATGTCTCTAGTCGGATGTTATTGTGGAAGTCTGATAAGCAGCAATGACACATAAGACTACAGTGTGGGTTGGTTGATGATAAAATCTCATCAGTCATGATATATGATATCAAACCAAACACATAGATACTTGTTGGAGAATAGTGTATTGGACAGACCCACCTTGAGAGTGACACATAGAAACCAACATTTGTGGTCATAATCATCTCTCATAGTGAAGGTGGTGATTTTTGTTCTTAGACCTAAAATCACTACACTCATGACATGTCATTCAATGTACTTTGACATCGTCCAATGTGACCTTGAATAAGGGTTGCCATAAAGGTGATGATCAGATGCACTATGACACATGGGGATGATTGTGAGTGATGTAAATGGGATTTCTCCCTCCTAATGGAGTTTGATATCAAGGCCACTTGATAAGTGAAACTGAAAATAGCATGTGCATGCATGTATGAATCAATATATGATATTGAGGACACATATATCTCTGATAGTCTACTCTGATTCAAGGAACATGGATTTAACATTGAGAGGATGATGATTCCATGCCTCAAGATAAATTTGGATATTAGTGACAAAGGAGTTATACAATCTCTATAACACCTATCACAGATTGTAGGTTGAAGTTGTTCTTCAACTTTTAGGATTACTTGGGTAGCAATGATGTGTTACTAGACACCACTCATTGCTTGGGATGTCAAATTTGTTATGGACATTCACTCCCAACATAACTTGGAACCTATAGGGTCACACACATTGGATACACTTGGAATAGGAGTTCATTTAGGAATATGGTTTAACCTTGACTACTAAAGAGTTACATATTCAATTTAATCAACATAGGTCAAATATTGGTTGACTGAACTATGAATGGAACAATTCAAGTTTGAACTAATCATTTTAGTGTGTTAGGTGATTTGAACTAACTTTGGCAATTTTGGACCATTAACCCACTGGTTCAGGAAGTGAACCGATCGGCTCAGGTATGTGAACCAAACATCTCAGGTTGTGAACCGAGCAGTTGGTGGATCACTTCGATTGCTTCACAGATTTGTGTTGATGTAATGTTATGCATTAAATTAGATTATAACTATCAATAGAATTGTGATTGAGAAACATGATGAAATGACCGATTCAGGTGTTGAACTAATTGGCTCACATGAGAATCGATTGGTTCACCTGTGAACCAACCATTTCCCCACTCATTGGTTGAGAAAATTCATGAAATTCTAGTCCTTTATACACCACTCAAATTGGGAACCTTGACCCTAACCCTCCTATAAATAGAGGGGTATTGAGGCTTCTCACACACAACTCAGTTGCCTTTGACAATTGTTTATCTTCTTTAGTTGTGGTAACCTCAAGAACTTGAGCAAGTCCTATCCGATAAAGGGAGGGATAGCAAGGGAGAATAATTGTAGGAGAGCAAGTTGGTGCTAGTACACCAACGGAGAGGGACAACTCCTTCTCGTTAGTTCTACTGGAATGATAGGAGTTCCTAGTTGTCCGTGTGGACTACCATAGAGGTGTGGAGCTTTTCCCGCTAGGAGGACAACGTCAAGTTGTTGTCTGTATAGTTCAACCAGGATTCGTTGTTGATGTCATCTTAATGTGTTTGGAAGAAAGGTGGATATCGCAATGAGGAATAGTCGATGGACTTGCTCCAAGACCAAGTATGAACTCATAAACCATCCCTTCCCATTATATAGTTGTTTATGCGTTCTTCTATTATAGGGGAATGTGGTAGATAAAATGTGTGTTTCCACTACCTATCTGATGCCATATTTCCTAATAGTGGTATTAGAGCCACGTCAATCTACTATGTTTTAGGATTTAACCATTGTGATTGGATTTTAGGTTTCTCCTTTTATTTATTGCATACGATGTGAAGGTTTAAAATGATTATTTTACATATATGATTCAAAGTATTATACGATCTCAAACAAAATATAGATATATGATATGATATATATGCAATTTACAAGTGTCACCATAGAACTAGTTTTATGGTGGATGTGTAGCATATTTATGGCCAATAACCCTAATATCTGTGTGTGGTTGAATGGTTTGTTTATTCATATTTTATCTCAGTTTTCATATCAAGCCTCTACCTTCTTCTTCCAAAAAAAGTATTAGTCTTTCCTTCCATTGCTCCCCTCGAATTTAACTTGAGGTTTCTCATTACCATGTAAGAATTTTAATAGCAACATGATAGTTTCTGTTCTTATTATTGTGATAAAATGAGTTGACTGACTGGAGGATAGATGAGGACCAATAGTAGGAGACAAACCAATCGACTGGTTGCCCAACCGATCAGCTGGAGATTTCTAGAAGATGTTGGACAGGAGACCAACTGATCGGTCTAACAGACAAACCAACTGACCAAGAGATGAGCCAATGAATTCAAGAGTTAAACCGATCAACCCGAATTGGTTCAAGCACAGATCTACACCAATGACAGGTTCCTGCATGTGATGTAGACCTAGGTGGTAGTATTTCCTTATGGCTCCAAGCAATGATAGTAGAATGGCCATAACCATTGCTAATGTTTTATATTGCATGTTTATGTTTTTGGAATATAGTATGTATATGATACATACTATAGTATGTGATGATTGGATATATATATATATATATATATATATATATATATATATATATATTCCTCAATTAAACATATTAAGTCCAAGATTCTTTCCATTAGCAACACACATTAAAATCTTGATCGATAATGCATGGGCACGACAAGTGTGGTGCACTATCCATCTCATGAAAGTGTGACAGTAGTTATGTGGGCCTATCAAGCGGGGTGCATTTCTATCGTGTTGGCCTTTGGGTCAGCCTTAATTGGGTGTCCTTAATGATATTAAGAACCTAGAGGCAAGAATATGACTATGTCAAGGAGTTTTACATACAATCTATCCAAGAATTGCATAAGATGCAATTGGAAAACATTGCCTACCTTAATGGTTCATTATGGACGTTGGCGTCACCGATGTAATAACTCAATTGTTTTAGACCTTGGCTCATTAGAAGTTTGTGCGCCACAATATTCCAAATTGATAACTGAGGGTTATCAATTTGAACAAAACAATGAGAGTGATATTTAATCTAAATGCCTAATTGAACATCATCAAATTCTATATCAATCAAATAAAATCAAATTCTCTATTTTTTCTTCGTTATCCTTTGTGTTCTAGTAGCTTTCTCTTTGTGGTTTTGTGCTCTATTTTGGAAGAAAGGTTTTTCTTAGTTGCTGCCATGCGTTGCACCTTCTTTGGTCTTGCTTGTAATGTCATTCTAAGGTTGAATATGAGCAAAATAATTTACTTGGTTAGGCCGTTATGTATGTTGATCGATAGGCTTATAGGACGATATGCCTTGGGTGGCCATCATGACTTGTGACACCATTGACCGTCACCCCTTTATAACAGGTCGTTAGGATCTTTGGGAGACCTTGATCAACGTGCTTTGCTGATGGACATCATGATCCATGATAGTCCTTAGTTGATATGATAAACGATAGGTGTTGTTGGAAACACGATTTTCCATTATGGCTTAGCCATCATGGCTTGATGTGTTACCCTTGGAGGCATTGCAGCCTGACAACCCTGATAGTCATCAGCCTTGGTGTTGCCCGAGAGACTCGTTTTACTCGGCATGTTGACAATCCATCATGGCTTGGTGCGTTGCTAAACCATAAGTTGCCCGAGAGGCTTGTGTTGCTCATTACCATGATGCATGTCACACCATGTGATGGTGTTGCCCGATAGGGTAGGTTAGCTGATACCCTCCCCCTTAAGCGTTGCTACCTGACACACCATCTTAGATGATAAATTGGTATGCCTTTTGCTCTAAACTGATACACATCTTGAGAAGGTAGCCCGACACCCTGATTGCTCAGCTAGTATACCCTAAACTAATAAACCTCTTGGTGTGTTTGCCTAAGACATCTACGATTAACCTGATACCCTATGTTGTAACCATAACCAACATCTTGTGGTGGTGACTGTGATACACCATGTTGATGATAGGGTGATATGAGATGATGTGATCCCCTTTCAGGTGGATGTACGTATGATAATTAGGCTCATGTTTCTATAACTTTTATCTTATAACATGTGTCATAATGATAAGGAAAGTGATTATCTAAGGGTGGTTGTTGATCCAACCTTGTAAACCCTAATAAAATAAAGAGAAACCCTAAATTTTAATGATGTGAAATGTATAGCATGAGCCCTACGAGATGATGGTGTTGACGATGTATTGCTTTCTTGTTATTAGTTTCTAACCATGTAGGCAACACTAGTTTATATACATAGCCAGGTATGAGATATGGTGGTTATGATATTGTTGAAAAATCCTTGTGAGGCACATGTAATGTGATAACATAGAAAGAGGAGGAAATGGTCTTATGACCTAATGATGCTTGTTGCCCTACATGAGATGATTTTCCTCAGTGATGAAAATACACCTTATATATTTCAGTATGTTCTGGTGATGAGTTATGCCCTTGTTTATGTAGAATTTGTTTAGAGGTTGTATGTTGTAACTTGACTGATGCTAAAGATGTTTGAATCGGTCGAATTAATCAAATGAAATCTAATAGTGCAGTTTTCCCTGTGCCATAGATCCATTCAGTGCCAACATCTGCTGAATGGTGAAACGAGTTTAACTTGGAGCACGTATTTTTTAATATGTGGGATACAAGTCGAGTATTTTCTTGTATCCTTAACTACAGGATGTGTGAGACGACTATGCATGATTCAATCTCATTGTGGTATGGATTCCCATGCATGAGCCACTCCTTCTTGTTAGAACAACCATGAGTGAGCTTTTTCTTCTAGCGTCATACATGTACCAAGGTGGGCTAGTTATGATTATATATATGGATGGCCATATGTGAGCCAATCCCTCAATTTGACTACATGTATTTGTTGTAGTTGACTGATATGTCTCTATGGTGTTTTTTCTTGTGCTGACCAAGAGGTGTGGTGAGGTTGTGGATTCCATGTCTTCCATTAGACCTTGTATGGCACTGATTTTGACTTATGAAGTGGTCGGTTGGATTTGGGTGGTATGGCTCAAATCCTCAGGGCATAATAAAATGTGTAATCATTCGTGTAGTATAAATGTATAGGATCAAAATACAGAAACATTGGATGAGGCCTTGCTTGATCTTTATACAATGTCGTTGATAGGAAATATACATGTTCTTCATATTCCTATTAAATTATTAAGATGTTTCATAATTCAACAGTAAATGCTCTTCTTGTTAATGATCATTACGTACTTCACTTAGTTGTAATTATGTTGCTACTTAATTATCTTATCTGTGATAATAATAGAGTTGGTGGTGAGTTATATCTCCCACTGAGATTTGGAATCTCACCCCGTGGGTTTCCCACACCCTTTTTAGGTGGACGAGCATGAAGAGTTAGAGATTGTGCAGTGGAGGTAGATGAGAAATAGGAGGGCCAGTAGCTGACAAGATTGACTATGCTGCTAGATGTCTTTTACTGATAGAGTCTTAGAGTCGTCCATGTACACTCAGATTTTTGGGAACATTTTGTAGATGTTTCACAAACGTGCTTTCTTTATGTGCCCTTTTGTATACCAGATGTGGTGGAATCATATATATATGTTATGGAATAGTTCTTTGGTTACAGGTTGACAGCATGCCTTGTTTATGCTTTGAGGAATGAAAGGACTTATATGTGAAGGTTCGTGTTTTTTGGTAGTTATATGAAAATGGTTTTATTTTTTTCTATTTTCTGATAATACACTTGGTAATCTCTCTTCTATGGTTTGTTTTGAGTAATCTCTTTTTGTGTGGCGTGGGGCGTCACCTTCACGACAGGTTGGTATCAGAGCTTTAGGTTCATTGAGTCTATAAGGACCTAGGAGTAGGGTTTGTGTCTGTTCTAGTGTCCTCCGGTCTGCCTTATAGTCACTTCTTCTTATGTAGAAGAAGAAGAGAAAGCTCAAAGATGTTTGGAGAACACGAAGAACATGTTGTCGAGAGCAGTGTTGCAGCACCAGGTGGTGGTGCAAGGAACCAGGAATGAGAAGATCAGGTGCCTGAAGTCCCCCAGTTGGACCTATCCATGGTTGAAAATGTTACCTTTCAATTTCTTTTTGGGTAGTTTATGGCTACAATGACTCATATGGCGAACAGAATGCTTGCACCTCAGCCTAGGGCATTGGTTCCTCATACTGAATCTTTGGGCACTGGGAAGACTTTTGAGCAGCTTCGCCATGTAAGAGTGGTTGAGTATGTAGGGACAACTGACCTGGAAGATGTAGATTTGTGGTTGACTGAGCTTGAGAAGACTTTTAAGATCCTGAGTATCCTTGAAGAGGACAAGGTGAAGAATGCAGTGTGTCTCCTGAGAGGAAGTGTTGGCCATTGGTGGGTCATAGAGGAGAAGAAGAGACTCGGTGTTGTAGCTGGTTGGGAGGAGTTTTGAAGTGAGTTTGTTAGTCGGTACTTCCCTCGAACGTATCTTGATGAGAAGATCATCCAGTTTGAGAGGATTTGATAGGGACCCATGATGATCAACGAGTATCAAGCAAGTTTTATGGAGTTGTTGAGGTTTTGTCCTCACATGGCTACCAGAGAGGATAAGTGGATTCATTGTTTTGAGATGGGGTTGAACGATGAGTTGTCTACCCCAGCTGCTACTTTGGAGAATCGAGAGAGGTTTGCTGCTTTTGTGGAGTCTATTCAAAGGATAGAGTGGTTTGTGAAGTAGAAGAGAGAGACAAGTACTAAAAGGAGGTCTGCAAAGTTTTATGGGCAGTCATCAGGTGGCTTTGATAAGCTAAGGTTTTCTGCATCACTAGTATCATAGAGGTTTAGTGCTTCGACATAGTGGTCACTGAGTAAGGGTAGATGTCATAGTTTTCTACCCTCAGGAGCCCACAATACATCATTAGTATCAATAACAGGACCACTAAGCCTTGGTACGAGGATAGGACATGTTATAAGTGTGGATAAGTTGGGCATACAAAATCATTTTATCTAGTGAGAGATGATGAAGTGGACCAACAACCAAGGAAGAGTCAGTAGAACAGCAGTGCAGGAGGATGAGGATATGGTCAAGCATCATAAGATGGATCATCAGCTCAGGGAAGAAGAGGATGGGGGCGACAACATGCAATGGCTAGATTCTACACAATGAGACAGTCGTAGGCAGTGGTAAACACATGAGTGGTGACATGTCAGATGGAGTTATTTCATTCTAATTTGTCTTCTTCTTGCTTTATATCTATTTTGGTTGATCTGGGCACAACACACTCTTTTATCACACGTGAAGTGCTTAGTAGTTGTCCTTTGTTTGTTAGTCATAAGAAGAAGAGTTTGTTGCTAGAAACCCCGTTGGTCAGTTCTATAGTGTTGCAGGATGTATGTCTTTCCTATGTTCATTATTTTTCGAGACACAACATTCAAGTGGATCTCACACCACTTGACATGCATGGATTCGATGTGATCCTTAGAATGGATACCCTAGAGAAGTATAGAGTGGTTTTGGATTGTAGTTCCAAGCAAGAGATGTTTGTGGATGGTAGTGAGACGTGGATCTTCCAAGGACATAGGAATATTCTTCCAACATGCCTTGTATCGGCTATGGTAGAAAGGAAGCTTCTGAGATAGGGTTGTGAGGTGTTTTTGGCACACGTGATGGATACTGAGGCAAGGAGTTCTAGTATTCATGAGATGTCAGTTGTTAGAGAGTTTGAGTAAGTGTTTCTTGAGGAGTTTCTAGGTGTTCTGCCAACCCGAGAGATTGATTTTGAGATCAATCTGGTCCTCGGTACACAACCTATACTGCAGACGCCATATAGGATGGAACCAACAGAGATGGAAGAGTTGAAGATATAGTTGCAAGAGCTGCTTGACAAAGGCTTAATTAGATTGAGTACATCATTATGGGGTGCTCTAGTGTTGTTCGTAAAGAAGGATGGATCTATGAGGTTGTGCATAGATTATAAGTAGTTGAGAAAGGTCACAATAAAGAATAAGTATCCCTTTCCAATGATAGATGATATGTTTGACCAGTTACATGGTGTGACGATGTTCTCAAAGATATATCTGAGATCATGATATCATCAGTTGAGGATCAAGGAGGATGACATACCCAAGTCTGCCTTTAGGATGAGGTATGGTCACTATGAGTTTGTTGTTATCCCATTTGGGGTGACCAATGCACCAGTAGTGTTCATGGATTTGCTGAATAGAGTGTTCTGACCATTCCTTGATCAGTTCGTGCTGGTTTTCATAGATGACATCCTGATACATAGTCATTATGGTCAACAACATGAACAACATCTTCGTCAAGTGTTGACAATGTTGAGACAACATTAGCTTTATGCTAAGTTTAGCAAGTGTGAGTTCTGGTTGAAGGAGGTAGCTTTCTTGGGACATGTTATTTCTGTTGAAGGAGTAAATGTGGATCCTAAGAAGGTAGAGTCTGTGACAAAGTGGGGACAGGCGAAGACACTGACTGAAGTGTGTAGTTTTCTAGGTCTGGCAAGATATTATCGGAGGTTCATCAAGGACTTGAGTGCTATCACTTTAACCCTAACTTAGTTAACAAGGAAGGATGTGCCATTTGTTATAGATGTAAATGATCTTTTTAGATGTTGAAGGAAAAGTTGACAAATGCACCGGTTTGGGTTTTGCCTAAGCAAGGAAAAGGATACATCATCTTTTGCCATGCGTCTAGGAATGGTTTGGGATGTGTGTTGATGCAAGACAAGCAAGTGGTTACTTTTTCTTCCCAACAGCTTAAGAAACACAAGGAGAATTATCCAACCCATGATCTAGAGTTAGAAGTGGTAGTCCATGCTCTGAAGATTTGGAGACACTACATGTATGGAGAGAAGTGTCAGATCTTCACGGATTACAAGAACCTGAAGTACAGCCTTTCACAATAAGAGTTGATCATGAGGCAGCGTTGTTGGATGGAGTAGATCAAAGATTATGACTGCACGATTGATTATCATCCAGGGAAGGTGAACATCATAGCCAATGAGTTGAGAAGGAAGTCTGCATACTCATCCATGGATAAAGCCTAGTTGAGTTCTTTGATGTGTCACAAGTGAGACATCTTGGTCTCCTTGTCTCAGATGAATTTCACACTGGAAGTCTCCTTGTTATCCAGTTTGTTGGCACATCTAGAAATGAAACATGTGCTAAGATTGTAGATCAGAGAGGTGCAACAGAAGGATGTTGTGGTATAGTATATTAGATTAGAGTTCAGTAGTGAGAAGCATGACGGTTTTCATGAGTCAGATGATGAGATAGTTTATTATCATGATAGGATAGTGGTTACTGATGCTAATGATCTAAGGAAGATGGTGTTGGAGGAGGCTCATTCGTCCATATATGCTATGCATCCAGGGAGTATCAAGATGTCTCATAACCTAAAGGATATGTACTTGTGGTCTGGTTTGAAGAAGGATGTAGTTGAGTTTGTTGCAAGGTGTGTGATATGTCAACAAGTCAAAGTTGAGCATCAGAAGCATGTAGGAACATTACAACCATTGCCTATACCACTATGGAAATGGGATCATATGACTATGGACTTCGTGGTCGGTCTTCCTATGACAGCCAAAGGTTATGATTCCATTTGGATGATCATTGATAGGTTAACCAAGTCAGTGCATTTTCTTCCCGGAAAACAACATTCACATCAGAGAAGCTTGCCGAGATCTATGTGGATGAGATAGTGTGTTTGCACGGTGTTCCGACTACTATTGTGTCTGATAGAGGTCCTCATTTCATGAGTTTCTTTTGGGAGAGACCTCATACCACTTTGGGTATGTAGTTGAAGTTTAGCACTACTTTCCAACAGGAGATAGATGGTCAATCTAAAAGGACCATTTAGACCATGGAGGACTTGTTGAGGGCATGTGTTCTTCAGTTTTTAGGAAGTTGGGATGTACATCTCAGTTTGTTACAATTCGCCTATAACAACAACTATTAGAGTAGTATTGATATGGAACCATATGAGGCGTTGTATGGGAGACATTGTAGATATTCATTGTGTTGGTATGAGACAGATGAGTATTAGCTTCTTGGTCATGAGCTTGTGTAGTAGACAATAGAGAAGATCAAAGTCATACAATAATAGTTGAAAGCAGCACAATACACACAGAAGTCATATGCAGACAATTATCATAGACTCTTTGAGTTCCAAGTGGGAGACAAGGTATATTTGAAGGTCTCTCCTTGGAATGGTGTTATGAGGTTTGGGAAGTAAGGGTAAGTTGGCTCCCAGATATATGGGACCTTACCCAGTGATGGCACATGTTGGGAAGGTGGCTTATCAATTGGAGTTACCACCTGTGTTGCACAGGTTGCATCCAGTATTTCATGTGAGCATGTTCAAGAAGTGTCATCCGAACACATAGTTAGTGTTATAGCCTGTGGAGGTGGAGCTTGATGAGGATATGACCTATGTGGAAGGTTCAGTGTTGATCTTTGATTAAAGAGTGAAGAAGATGAAGAGGAAGGACCTTGTGCCTGTGAAGGTTCTTTGGCATCACCATGGTGTTGAGGAAGTCATGTGGGAGCTCGAGGAAGAGATGAGGAGGAAGTACCCCTCCCTTTTCTCTTAGGATTTTCGGGGCAAAATCCCTATTAGGGGTTTATGGTTTGTAAGGACCCTGACCCACATTTTGGGATAACCCTATTTGTATTTCTTAAGTATGTTTCTTAGCTCCTTGAGATGTAATTAGGGAATGTTGGAGGCTTGAGTTCCTTATTTTAGCTTGTTTACCTGATGATTGTGTTTTGTGGAGAGTTTTTGGTGCAAATTGTAGTTTACCTAAAGTAGGGGTTGATTTGCAAGTTTGCCACCTCTAGAGTGTTCCTTCTCTCTATTGGCATCATTTATAGGAAAGAGAAGGAGATGGGAATCTTGTTTGAACCTTGGTGGTGTTTTGGACACATGTTTGAGGTGTGCCTCTCACCTAGGAGTGTTGTCTCGGGCTTGAGAGCCTTGGAGAGGCCATGTATCGGTTTTTGGGTGTCTTGAGGGACACCCTGTCAGTTTATCAATGTCTTGAGGAACATCTTATCAGTTTTGTGGTGTCTAGATATGCACCATACATTTTGTGGTACCTAGGGTTTACCCCTGTCGGTTTGGGCGGAGTATAGATGTGTGTACCAGCCTTGACCATATTAGGTGACCTAGTGGGATAGACGTAGATCTTATCACCTTGTTTCATAGTGTTGCATGTGGATCTTTATTCATGGAAAAGTGTCACTTAGGGTTCTAAGGTGGTGACACCTCCCCTTGCTCTCTCTTTCATCCCTCTTGTATATATACCTCTTTCCCTCCATGCAAGAGAATCCTTTTGGCCTTCTTTGCATTCTCTCTTTGGTGGACGGCCTTGAGTTAGAGGAGTCTCTCCCTTGGAGTTTATAGGATGAGTCCCATGATTGTGGTGCTTCCTTCATCCTCTACCTTGATGTTGTGGTGATTGAGCTTGGAGGATCTTCTTCTACCTTGAGCTTGTGGAGCTTGGAGCTTGGTGGTGATCCTTGAGGTGGGTTATCTAACTCTAAACCCTCTTTGTTATTATCACCTATTTTACTTGCTATCTTGATTCTCTATCTTTGGTTCATTATCCTTTGTGTTTTAGTAGATTTTGCTTGGTGGTTTTGTGCTTTGTTTTGGAAGAAAGGTTTTGCTTAGTTGTTGTCATGCGTTGCACCTTCTTTGGTCTTGCTTGTAACACCATTCTAAGGTTGAAGATGAACAAACCGACATGCTTGGTTAGGTCGTTATGTATGTTGACCGATAGGTTTGTAGGACGATATGCCTTGGGTGGCTATCACGACCTATGGAGCCACTGACCATCACCCCTTTGTAACAGGTCATCATGATCTTTGGGAGACCTAGATGGACATGATTTGCTGATGGTCGTCATGATCCATGATAGTCCTTAACTAATATGATAAATGATAGGGGTTGATGGAAATGGATTGCCCATTATGGCTTAGATGTCACGGCTTGATGTGTTACCCTTGGAGGCGTTGTAGCCTGACAACCCCAATAGCCTTCACCCTTGTGTTTCTTGAGAGACAAGTGTTGCTCAACATGTTGAGAATCCATCATGGCCTAGTGCATTGTTCAACCCTAAGTTGCCCGAGAGGCATGTGTTGCTTGTTACCCTGACGCCCATCACACTACATGATGGTGTTGCCTGACAGGGTAGGTTAGGCGATTCCCTCCCCCTTAAGTGTTGCTACATGACACACCATCTTAGATGATAAACCAGTATGCCTTGTGCTCTAAACTGATACACATCTTAAGTAGGTAGCTCGACGCCCTAGTTGCTCACCTACTATACCCTAAAACAATAACCCTCTGGGTGTGGTTGCCTAACACATCTAGGGTTAACCTAATACCCTATGTTGTAACCCTAACCGACATCTTGTGGTGATGATTGTGATACACCATGTTGACAATAGGGTGATATGAGATGATGTAATCCCCTTTCGGGTGGTCGTATGTATGATAATAAGGTCCATGTTTCTATAATATTTATCTTATAACATGTGTCATAATGATAAGGAAAGTGATGATCTAAGGGTGGTTATTGATCCAACCTTGTAAACCCTAATTGAATAAAGATAAACCCTAATTTTTGATGATGTGAAATGTATGTCATGAGTCCTATGAGATGATGGTGTCAATGATGTATTGCTTTCTTGTTATCAGTTTCTAACCATGTAGTCAACACTAGTTGATATACATAACTAGGTATGAGCTATGGTGGTTATGATATTGTTGAAAAAGCCTTTTTGAGGCACATGTAATGTGGTAACACAAAAAGAGGAGGAAATAGACTTATGACCTAATGGTGGCTTATTTCCTTGCATGAAATGATTTTCCTTAGTGATGAGATCACACCTTATATGTTTCAATATGTTCTGGTTATGAGTTATGCCCTTGTTTATGTCGAATTTGTTTAGAGGTTGTATGTTGTAACTTGATTGATTCTAAAGCTATTTAAATTGGTCTAATTAATCAAGTGAAATCTAATAGTGTAGTTTGTCCTGTGCCATAGATCCATTCAGTTTCAGCATCTACTGAATGGTGAAACAAGTTTAACTCGGAGCACATAATTTTGAATATGTGGGATATAAGTCGAGTTATTCCTTGTATCCTTAACTACAAGATGTGTGAGATGACCATGCGTGAGTCGACCTTGTTGTGGTATGGATGGCCATGCGTGAGCCACTCCTTCTTGTTAGAATGACCATGCGTGAGCCTGTTCTTCTAGTGTCGTACATGTACCAAGGTGGGCTAGTTATGATTATATATGTGGTTGTCCATGCATAAGCCAATCCCTGAATTTGACTATATGTCTTAGTTGCAGTTGACTGATATGTCTCTACGGTGTTTTCTCTTGTGCTGACCAAGAAGTGTGGTGAGGTTGTGGATTTTGTCTCTTCCATTAGACCTTGTATGGCACCAATTTTGACTTATCAAGTGGTTGGTTGGATTTGGGTGGTACGAATCAAATCCTCTGGGCATAATAAAATGCGTAATCCACCGCTTAGTATAAATGTATTGGACCAAAATACAGAAACATTGAATGAGGCCTTGCTTGATATTTATAGGAAAATATGTCGTTAATAGGAAATATGCATGTTCTTCATATTCCTTTTAAATTATTAAGATGTTTCATCAATTCAATAGTAATTGATCTTCCTATTAATGTTCATTACCTACTTCACTTAGTTGTAATTATGCTTCTACTTAGTTATCTTATCTATGGTAATAATAGAGTTGGTGGTGAGTTATATCTCCCTTTGAGATTTGGAATCTCTCCTGTGGGTTTCCCACACCCTTTTTAGGTGGATGAGAATGAAGAGTTAAAGATCATGCAATAGAGGTTGAGGAGCAGCAGGAGGGCCAGTAGCTGAAGAGGTTGGCTATGTTGTTGGATTTCTTTTGTAGATAGAGTCCTAGATTCATCCCTGTACACTCGGGTCTTCGAGAACATTTTGTAGATGTTTCACAAACGTGCTTTCTTTATGTTCCCTTTTGTATACCATTTGTGGTGGAATCATGCATATATGTTCTGGAACAGTTCTTTGGTTATACGTTGATAGCATGCCTTTTTTATGCTATGAGTCATGAAAGGACTTATATGTGAAGGTTGTTGTTATTTGGCAGTTATATGAAAATGGTTTATATTTATTATGTTTTATGATAATACGCTTGTTAATCTCTCTTCAGTAGTTTGTTTTGAGCAATCACGGTTTGTGTGGCGTAGGGTGTCACCTTCGCGACACCCTTGATGTCAAGTTACTAATGTTGTGCTCCATGAACGATGAATTATAAAGACAACATGATAACATGGCTATTATTGAGATGGTCACACATCTTAAGAACATGTTCCAAGATCAAGCAAGACATGAGTGATATGATGTCTCCAAGGGTTGTTCAAATGTAACATGGAAGAAAGAGATCCAATAGTTCCTCATGTGCTCAAGCTCATTGGGTATGTGGAGAAACTTTCTAGACCGAGATTCCCCTTGGGGAAAGAGTTTGGCACTGATGTGATTTGTAGTCTCTACTAGAGTCAGACAGTTGGTTTGTCATGAACTATGACATGAATGCCTTTGACAAGCCATTAATAGAGTTACTTGGCATGTTGAGAACAGTTGAGGCATAAATGAAGAAACACAAACCCAAGTATGTGATGATGATCAACAAATAAAACAGAAACTCTTAAGGAAAAGGCAAAGCTAAGAATGGTTCTAAAGCTGGCCAGAAGCCCACGTCTTCTGTTCTCAAGGCAAAGGGAGGAATGAACAAGGGAGGCAATTGTCACCACTTTCACCAGCCCAGACACTGGAATAGGAATTTCCCTCTCTACCTGGAGGAACTAAAGAAGAAGAAGGACATGGTAGAGACTTTCACCTAAGGTATATACGCATTAAGATAAAGCTGAATATGTCTTCATCTTGGGTATGTAATACCAGTTGTATAAAGATATGTTTGATATGCAGGATGTGATAAGAAGAAAGCCTTTAGGAAAGGGAAAGGATGGATTGTGTGAAGAAAGAATTTTTGTAACTTCAGTCTATATTTAGAAATTATCTTAGCCCATAGGACATGTAATAGAGTTAGATGAACTGTTATTTCATTTATTCCAAAAGAACATTTTACTTTCTACATCTTGTATGACCAGGATGATTATGAATAAAGAGTAGTTAATGTGTTATTTCAAAGATATGATCTTGTGTGGTAATGCCCCAAACTTTCTCATGATCTTTGTTTGAAGGATTCAAAGATAAATGTATGCAACTTAAATACCAAAAAGGATTACAATTTATAACTCAAACATTCAATATCTATAGCATTATCATCTAGAGTACATATATGAGAAATTCATTTCTAGAATCCATGATGATGTTTATCTTGACTCTTTTGGTTGTTGAACCAATAAGATTTACACAAGTCTTATTTATGCGCAACATGACAAAACACCTTTACTAGATGTAGTGGAAGAATAACCATTCTATTAGGACTTGTGCATAATGATGTACAAAGACCTTCAATATAAATGATAGAGGTAATTATTTGTACCTAATTATATTTACTAATGATCTCAGTAGATATGATGACTTGTATTTAGTGAAATAAACATAAATCTCTTGAAGTGTTCAAGAAGAGCATGACTAAGGTACATAACTTTGATAAAAGTATTAAGATACTTTGATATGATCAATGTTGTAATACTTTAATAGTTTGAGGACCTTCTGGTAAGACTGTGATAATGTATCACTATCAACTCCATCGGAAACATGATGATGTATCAAAAAGAAGGGATCGCATTTTGATGTGATTATCATTTAATCTAATCTTCAAATTTCCTTTCAGACTAGTGATTTACACTAAAAAAATGTATCGTCCAAAATGGTTTGTAGCACAACATATAAGATATGTCATAGGAAAAGTCCTAATATGTCTTAAGCATCGAAGCTTATATAAAGAAAGTTGTTTCTTAAAAAGGTGTATCCACAAGTCTCCAAATGTTAGTTTGTTGAATACTACTTTTAATCTCAATATGACAACAAAAATGTTTGTTACTAGGATTATTGAGTTCTAAAAGAACCAGTGGGAGTAAAGTAGAACTCAAAAAGCTCAAGGTCAACAAGAAGGTACAATGGATACAAGAAGAATCACAAATAGTTGTGGAATCTCAAATTACTTAAGTGATGTAAGACTCATAGATCTAGTACAGAAAGCCATGATCTCAAAAGATTACGATATCTTATAACTTAGTATGACAATGAGTTGGTCACAAGTTGATGAGCCAACAATCAACGAGAAACTATTGAGGGACCAGAATCTGAGAAATGGCTTGAGGGCCATTGAGTCCATGTACACTTACAAGGTATGACCTTGGTAGTACCACTAGAGGGGTAAAACCCATAGGGTGCAGTTGAGTTTTAAGAAGGAGAACTAACATGGATAACATAAGAGGACAAATTGGTTGTGAAGGCTTTCAAACAAGTTCAAGATGTTGAACATTATGAAATTCCTTCACCAATTGTCATGCTTGTTGTTGCATCTTATCAAGACTATAAGATTTGTCATATGAAGATCACAACCGCATTCCTTAATACTTATATTTGAGAGGATGTGTACATAACACAACCAGAAGGTTTTATAACTTCATTAATGCAAAATTAATTCTATAAGCTACAAAGATCAATCTAGAGATTAAAACAAGAACCTCAGAACTGGAATCTTTTTTTGATAAGATAGTCAAAGAGTTTGACTTAAATCAAGATAAAAGGTGAAATTTTTAATTATAATATATATAGTGGGAGCATATATGAATATTCCACATATTGATGGGGAATAACATCCCAAAATTGTAAGTATTAAAACCTGGCATGGAAATGCCTTTCGCATGAAGCATTTAGATGAAACATCATATGTGATAGGAATTGAGATCCATAGAAATAGTTTTGCAAAGTTTCATGACCCGAAATATGAGTATTAATATTAGCAAGATGTTGAAAGGGTTAGCATGAAGGATTCAATGAGAGAAAATCTATCCATAGTACATGTGATTAGTCACTCTAGAACCATGTATTCCAAGTTTTGAGAAGGGAAAAACATGAGTAACATACCAAATGCACCAATAATTGGATCTATCATGTATTCTATATAATGTAATCATCTCATAGTCTTATATGTATTAGACATGACAAGATGATATTAGTCAGATTCTGATGAAGGTCATTGGAATGCCAAAAAGAACATCCATAAACAACTTGAGCAACACTTAGGATCCTAGATTATGCAAATAAGGAAGAGTTGGATGTAAGGGGTTACACCGATGCAATCTTCTAAAATGACATAGAATGATTGCAATATAAAAATGTGTTTAATCTTAAAAGAAGAGTTGTAAGTTGGAAATGTTCCAAACTACATACCATTATTTAAATTCTACAATAGAAGTTGAGTATCATGGTGTTATGAACACATGAGTGGATATTGTATGGATATATAAGTTCATATAGATGAACTTATAGATATTTCAACCATTGATGACACATTGGAGATACTATGACAACAATGGAGCTACTAGTTAGGCAAGGAATATCAGATAGCAAATTATGGTAATTTCATCTATTATGAGATGTTGTACAAAGAGATGTTAAACATGTAATATACTAACTAAAGGAAAAATGTTGCTAACCCACTAAATTAGCACTTGTGCAGAAGAAACATGATGGACATATTTAGATCATTAAGAATGAGATTCATGGTTGATAGGATCTAAGTGCAAGTGGGAGTTTTTTGGTATGTATGCCCAGAGAAACAATCATATGATGATTGAGATTGTATATCTTGTAAATGATTTGATTATTAATTAACACAATCTTCCAATTTATTCTATTCAATTAGTTATGAGATAATGATGAAACATAACTAATTTCTAAAGAATGACATTACTCAATGATGTATGTCTTCAAGTTGATGACCTGAACTATGAGATCATACATATGATAATAGTTTGTACATTCTTGTTATGTCCCTAGTTGGATGTTATTGTGGAAGGTTGATAGATAGCAATGACACATAATACTAGAGTGTGTGTTGGTTGATGACAGAATCACATCAGTCATGATAGGTGATATCAAACCAAATACATAGATAATTATTGGAGAACAATGTATCGGACAAACCCACCTTGTGAGTGACACAAGGAAACCAAAATTGGTGGTCAATCATATTTAATAATGAAGGTGGTGATTTTGGTTCTCATACATGAAATTACTACACTCGTCACATGTTGTTCAGCATACTCTGACATCATCCAATGTGACCTTGAATAAGGGTTGTCATAAAGGTGATGATCAGATGCATTGTGACACATGGGGATGACTATGAATGATGTGATGGGATTTGTCCCTCCTACTGGAGTTTGATATCCATGCCACTTGATAAGCAAAATTGAGAAAAGGATGTGCATGCACATGTGAATCAATATATGATATGAGGACACCTATATGCCAGATAGTCTTCTCTATTTCAAGGAACATGGATTGAACATTGAGAGGATGATGATTCCATGCCTTATGTTTAATTTGGATTAAGAATTATACAATAATTATAACACCAATCATAGATAGTTGGTTGAAGTTGTTCTCCAACTTTCAAAATTACTTTAGTAGAAATGATATGTTGCTAGACATCACTCCTTGCTTGTGATGTCATAAATCTATTATGGACATTCACTACCAATGTAACTTGGAACCTAGAGAGTCACACACCTAAGATACACTTAGAATAGGAGTTTGTTTATGAATATGGTTTAAACTTGATTAATAACAAGTTAGGTATTCAATTTAAACATAATTGGTTGAATATTGGTTGACTAAACTATGAACCAAGTGGTTCAAGTGTTGAACTAATCATTTTAGTGTGTCAGGTCAATTGAAAAAACTTTGACAATTTTGGACCATGAGCCGACCGGTTCAAGAAGTGAACCAATTGTCTCAGGTACATGAACCGACCATCTCAGGTTGTGAACCAAGCGGTTAGTGGATCAATTCCATTCATTCAAGGATTTATGCTGACCTAATTTTGTGCATTAAAATAGATTATAATTATCAATGCAATTGTGATTGGAAAACATGATGAAATGACCGATTCAAGGATGAATTGATCGTCTCACATGCCAACCAATCGGTTCACCTATGAACTGACCATTTCACACCGCATAGGTTGTAAAAATTTGTCAAAATCATGTCCCTTCCACTCCCACTCAGACTAGGAACCCGGATCCTAGCCCTCCTATAAATAAAGGAGTATTGGGGGCTTCTCAGTCACAATTCCGTTGCCTCTTATAATTGTTTTTCTTCTTTGGTTGTGGTAACCGAGAGAATCTAAGCAAGTCCTACTCGATAAAGGGAGGGATAGAAAGGGAGAATAGTTGTGGGAGGGCAATTTAGTGCGGGTACACCAACAAAGTGGGACAAATCCTTGCCAGTTCTACTAGAATGATAGGAGTTCCTAGTTTTTCATGTGGACTACCATATAGGTGTGGAGCTTTTCTCGCTAGGAGGACAACATTAATTTTTTGTTTGTGGTGTTCAACCAAGAGCCGATGTTGATGTCGTTTGAGAATGAATTAAAGAAAGGCGCATACTACAATAAGAAATAGTCACAAGACTTGCTCCAGGACTAAGTATGACCTCATAAACCATCCATTCCCATTACGTAGTTGTTGACGTGATTGTCTGTTATACAGGAATATGGGAGATAATTTTTTATCTTGATGCCTATCTGATGCCCCCACTAGATATAATATTGTTTCTTATAATACTAACAAAAGTATGTATCAGGCCTACTTATAATCTGAATTTGTCTATTAGTATATATCGTACTTGTCTAATACGATTGTATTATCATAGATAAAGTTGACTTTGTCAGTATATTGATTTTTGGGTCATGCATGACAAAGCTTTACCATCTCTGTAACTAGCTTAACATTGTGGAGTGATTTACTATAGCAGAAGTATTAGTAAGTTGTACGTACTAATCTATACAAAAGTAATGTGGATGAATTTTATTACAACTAATATATTAGGGAAAGAATATATATATATATATATATATATATATATAAGAAGGTTACTCTTAGAAGTATACACATCGATGGATTTTAGTAACACAAACTTAGTTAAGATGATCCATATGCTTCAAATTACCCAATTTTAGTTTATCGTCATTCTACATGTATTTGGGATCATGATCAAGATGTCATTATATGGCCAATGTCTATCAAGGCATATTGAATTTAACCCTAAATATTTTCTGTAAGGTTATATTGATAAATGAACATATTTGATCCCATTGACTAAATAGAATTATATTAGAAGAGAGAGAAACATTTTAGGATCACATATAGAGAAAATGTAATATGGCAACTGAGGATGTATCACTAGACATATATAGATAGATAAATATATATAACATGGTTAGAAATCTAAAACTAATAGTGGTGAGAAAATATTGAATACAAATGGAAGATATAAAACCTAAATCCTAAGCAACATCAAAAAATCTTGATTCTTAGACATATAATGACAAATATTCCTCTACATTTGTACATCTCTCTATTTTGATGTAATTCTTAGAGATGAATACTTGGAACTCAAAATATTGGATAGTTTTGATTCAAAAGTACAAAATTTCAATCTTTATTTAGAAAGTTATTTCCCTTGTTGATTTCATGCATGACTAGATAGGGTAGTTGGCCCAAAATTGATTTTTTACCTTATCCTACCTCTTTAAATGGCCACCAACACTTATTCTTGGAAAACTATAGCATAATGATTAAACATTGAAAAATGGTAGGTTAGTGCCCCTAGTTTAGTAGAATTATGCTTCCACGCCTCTATAAGAGTTAAATAACACAGGGCCCCTCACTATACTAGGAATTTTAGTTGGTGTGTTGTCGTTCTTCCATAGGAGAGAACACATGGCTTCCCCAACAACTAGACATTAACATGTGTTATCGATTGGAAAATAGAATGACTAGTTTCAAGATTTGGAAATTGAATCTTATTGAAATTGAAAAACTTATTTCTACTTTTTGTTATTGCCTATATTGTGTAATTCTTGTGTTTTATCATGAAAATCCTTGCATATAGGTTTATATTGTTTTACTTTTTAAATACTAATTTTGTACGAGCTTTGATAACCCAAATTTTTCCTTATTGGGGCCCATTGCGTGGTTTTTGTTCCCTCTGGGAACTCATGGGCAGGTGATCAGAGAAGACCTAAAAGAGACTGCATGAGATATCCCTCTATTTAAAGATGAAGATTAGATTTACTAAAAGTTTTAGTATATCATTGTAGATTTATAAAAAAAGATACATTGTGTACTTTGAGAAAATTGGATGTATGAAAAGATTTTATTATATTTTAGGATACAAATTTGGTAAATAATTGGTTGTAAAGATCATGTATTTACAACATATTAGAGTCTATAAACACTCATCACTCATGCACATATAGGAAAACTAGGATTAGTTGGGAATACAAATGAAGTAGATCGGTGACAATAAACCCTAATATCATTGGGATATACCTAAACTACAGGTAGGGATTACTAAGAGCCTAATATGTAGGATGCATACCTCAATAGAATGTCAGGAAACATATCTATCTCATCTAATAGTTTTGAACTTCTCTAGGCATAGATTTACTTGGAGACATTATTGAGTAGAAGTGTTTAAGATACTTGTGTATATATTTAGAATATGACCATGGGAAAATTAAAATTATCACTATAAGTATAAATATTGGAAGAGTATACTAGAGTTCCATGTTGTTAGGTACAACCACAAGTAATTACAAAAATTCCTCATGTAAACCCCCCCAAAATATATAATGAGTTGAGAATAAATAATAGGTTATCCTTATATACATGTAAATATGGAAAAAAATCTATAAATCAAACATTAGATCTATATAGATGTAAATTTGAAAGAAAAAATGACGTAATTTTCTTTTTCCATCCCAGTCCATAATAAGATAATTAAATGATAAAATTTGACAAATATAAGTACATCGAGATTTTTGAAACCCCCAAATTTTTAGAGAGCTATGAAACTTTGGATAACTAAGCATTATAATAAAGTGAACCATACCTAGTTATAATGGAGAAACATAAATGAAGTACATCCAAAATCTTAACCCAAAAAAACTTCACATATACCAGTGACAACAATATTGAGTTAAATTTGATGAAGTCTTAAGCTTGGATAGGATACATATACTCTGTTTAATAATTTTTTAGTGTAAGACACAATTTTGATATTTATAATTTAGATTCTTGACTTAGAAATGTGTACATGACCCTAGAGGAATCATATGGACTAGGCACACTAAGTGCTTAGGTGACTCTTTATGTTTCGTAGTAATCTTAAATCCTCAAAATGTGTCAAATAGTTGGGATTATGGATTCATAGTAATTAGAGTATAGACATGAAGTGATTTTGACTTAGTTTTTGAATTGATTTTGGCCAATTTTTGGTCTTGTATTGAATTTTTTTCATCAAAAAAATATTTCTGTAAGGAGTGGGATCCCAGAGGGGAACCACTCCCTACTAGAAACAAAAAGGCAACATCCCTTGAACCAAACACCACATAATTTTTTTTTCCAAAGGGATGGAGACCAATTCATTTAACATGTATGTATCATTACACAATGAGTAGCAACATAAAATATCATTATCTAAAAATTTATAAAGCTTGATAACAAAGTACAACACGTCACCACACATGGGTGTACAAAAGGAAAACTAAACATATAAGCCAAAGATCAAGATGAGAGTCATCTAACCACCTCTTTAAGTCTCCCAAAAGCTCAGCTATAAGGTTGATGTCGAAGTTCACCTCCCCTTGATCTAACTTGGGGTTGGAAGCATACCGCATAAAAGAGAAGAAGAAAAGAAAGCATCAGCAAAAGGATGGTATGTGAATACTAAAGAAAACTTTGAGCAATATATTGACCAAAGGACATCAAGAATAATTACTTCCCATAGAAGAGATAAGGACTACGCACAAGGGAATAAAAGATAAGAAGCATCATCACATAATAATGGAAGATACTTGCCATAATCAAAACAACAATATAGTTTGTGCAATACTGGCACATAAAGAGAGTAGGACACACGCCCCACAATCGATATCAATAACCTGCATGCATGTGAGATAAGCGTAGCCCTAGAACAATATAAACACAAAGGCGGCCAAGCACAAACTTGAACCTGATAGAGAAAGGAATACTGCCAATCTCCCAAATATATAAAATTGAGTATGGATTACTGCCACACTCGAGTATAGAGAAGTGGTATACCGCCACCCTCCTTGATAAACAATAGGGTATTACTGCCCCAAAACCAAAGTAATTTACACTACTCTAATGCTACTGAATCACATAGCATGTAAAATGTAGAGGCGAGTAAAAAGTATAGTCAGAATTGTGCAATGTTGCCATCACACAATGGACAACACAAAAATATAAACATCCACTTTAAAGTGGGCAAATATCATTGTAAGAGACCAACATACAACAAGGCACAAGATAAGATATCAAGAAAATATCCAAGTCCATAACGAGCAAGATAGTTCACACAAACCATGATATCAAAAGATAAGACATATTGTGTAGGCCAAATTCAAACGAATGATAAGATAGGTGAATTGCTCGATATAGATGAATTGGGGATACAATATTCCTCAAAACTAGAGTCTAAAGTACAAATCACTTCTAGATCCAGGTCTAGGTCACCCAAAGAGCCTATTAAACACATATACATATTTTATGTCAATTTCATACACATTAACCAAACCCTAAAAACCACCTTTGTATTAATATGTGAATTAAGTTATGAAAACTATGCCATATTTTTTTATGTTATTAGGAGTCCAAAACATATTTGATCATATTTTTTTGTCTTATAAATATTTAGTTATGAATTATACAAGTTATTATCTTATTAATTAGATCCATTAAAATCACCTCTTTAAAACAATAGACTCAGGAGAGAAAACCAATACCATAAGAAAGATTGCATTTTTCTGAATCCAAAGAGTATTTAATTGTAATTTTTGGATGAGTAGATAATTAGTTATGCATTTTAGAAATTTGACCAATAAGATAAATCCACGTAAACAAAAGCATCAAGAGAGAAAAGAAAGAGGAGTGCTCGGTCTGAGTTGATCCAATTAGAGGCAACCAACTCAGCTAGTCCCATAGACAACTGGGCAAGTTGCCTCAGTGATGAAAAGATCCAAATCTAATGTGAAAATACCATACTACCCCTTATAAGATATTCAAATACAGAAGTATTAGGAGGGTAAACAAGGGAATCACCCACGAGGATTATGTCCCTCACCAGTTACCTCGCCATGGCCAAATCAAGGCCAGCCTAAAGAGGCCACAACTTGCCCCTCAAGAACGATCGGCCGCAACTGAAGAATCCTTGAACTCTGCGGCGTCAAACCAAGGTCGACAACCCATGGATCAAGGTCCATGTCACACTGAACCACTGGGTCGACGAACTCCCTTGGCAGCCAGTAGCACCCCAACTAAAATAGGGCACCGACAAACACAACTCGTAAAGCATATAATCAAATATGCTTGAACAAAATCCATGAATCCAAACGAACCAAATTTGTGGCTGCAGGTGCCAAAACGCAATGGTGGAATCTGAAAAAAAAACCCAACACAGTAGGAACAGCAGGTGCTCTACACGACTTGCTAAACATGTCCTTGGCACGATCAAGTGGAGATGAGAAATGGAGTAAGGTGTTACCAGGAACGTGTAGGTGCAAGCAATCGAACTCCAACGCTCCTTGTAAGGTGCATCAACTGTCAGAGCTCCAGAGAAGATACCAGGTCGAGAAAGGTTGTGCGAGGAAAAATCAGCCACAAAAGAGCGGGGAGGAGAGAAGGAACAAGTCCCATGAAGGTTTTTGAGTTGAATTCCATGGGTTTACATAGGTTAGCGGGCATCAGCAAAACAGAAGTTGAACGCCGATTTTGGGCATTTTGTTAATACATAGAGTTAGGGTTCATGTGAGGGATCGTAGAGAGTGCAATTGAAAAAGGAAATGGTCGGAGGAAAAATCACAAGAAACAGGCGACAAACAAGGGTTCTAGAAGAAAAAGAGTCCTACGGATATTGTACACTGTGGGTCGCTCTCCTACTCGAGGTAGGAGATGGCACCATAGCCATTAGATCAAACATGTCAATTGGTCAGATCAAATGGATGATTGTATTAAGAAACTAGGGTGCGTGACCAAATTCAATAATTTAATAAAGTGATATCATATTTTTTCCCTTTTTCTCTTTATTCTTTTGAGGGTGCAAAAGAACTGTAAAAATAGCCAAAATTTACACCCTAACTGATTTGGATGCGTAGAATCGAACTATGGAATTAGTTTTGACTTTTGGAGACTTTTAGTATGTCAAATAATTAAAATGTCATTTTCTCTTTCCTCCTTCAATAGTGGTGATAAGATGCCTCAAATTTTGTGAAACTTCATCCATAAGTCTCTCTAAGTGACTAAAACAATATTTTTTCATTGATTTCACAAGTTGAGATTATTTCTTTATTTATTTAATAAATAAAGATTCTACGCACTTTCTCTCTCCTATATTTACTCATTAATCAAACATTATCCAAATTAGTTGCAAATTTGCCCAAATGCTCATTTTTATGTTTATATTACGAATTTGGAGTTAGTTTTCAATTTGAGGGCATTACATATTTTATTTCACTTTATTGGCCTAATTCCTATTTTCTTTTAATGAGGACATTAATATATGCATTTATCTTCCCAATAAAGATGATACTTGGCCCTTAAGTTTCTTTTAGGTAAAAAAACGAGATTGAGTGCCAAATTATCTTTTTGGGTTTCCATTTATGATTTTTGGAACAATATATTCCTCATTATCTTCTTTTATCCAATAAATCTCATATCACCTCCAATTATTGCATTTATTATCTCCTTTATATATAGTTGGGATTTTCTCTTCTTTTTCCTATTCTAAAAAGTACTAGAAATTTCTATGATGAAATCTCTTATTATTTTAATTACTTAGTGACAAATTACACTTTAGACCCATTGATTAAACCCCAATTGAGGTATTTGTGCATATAACCCTAGATTAAGAATATATGGGATATATTTATCCAATTAAGTTCTTTAATTTCATATTATCATCCAAATGAATCATTATTAAGCATAAATTATTAAGTATTCCCTTATATACTTGAGGTGTCATATTTTATGTTCCATTATTGGCTTAATTACATGTATTAGCTTATCCTTGTTCGGCTACGTAAAAAGGGTAAAACTACTAGGGTAGGGTTCTAGTTCTGGTATGTTACGATTTCCTTCTAATATTATATATACAAATAAAATTGATTTTCAAAGTTTCTATCGATGATTTCTTGAGCTAATTCACGATCAAGAAGGTATGAGAAAACCTAGAGTTTGGTGTAGGCTCACATCTTAGATTTCTAGTTGAACCTTTTTAAGGGGTGGAGAGAAACACCTCAATGATATACTGATTTCAAAGATGAAATTTTCTTGAAGGGATGGAGAGTTGTAACATACTAGATTTTGGATCATATGTCTAGTATGATCTATAATTTACAAATTCACCGAACTTGGGTTCAATTACAATCAAGTAATTCCTTTCAAATCATATGAAATCATTTTGAGCTATGTTCATGTTCCTTAATACAAGTTAATCTCCTTTTGATATTCTTGTGTTTAATTAACTTCACCTTCCTCACATGACAAATATTTCCAAATGCGTCCTTCAATTTAGTCTCATGGATAATTTAGACATCGATTAGTACAATTTGAATAATTGATGCCTCAATACCTTGTTATAAGTTTATAACTCACATTCATCAAATGCCCTTCTTTTACACAATGACTTCAAACCAATTTCAATATATGTTCTATATGTATCAAAATTTATGTATATACATATATACTCATTGAGTACGATTTATAGATAGATGTCTTAAATGGAATGAAACCCATGGTTAAAATCTCATATAAATTGGATTTTCCATTTAAAAGTAACAATGAAATTAGTAAATATGGTATCAAGTATAGTTATTATCCTAGTAACTTAATCTATACTACTATAAAAAGAGGGATTAATCTATCGATTTACAATCCTGCCATTTTAAGCCTCCTGTACTAATCAGACGACAACTTTTTGGATTATTGTTCTCTCCTTCACTCAATTTTTTGTCACGTTTTCTCTCAACTTTATTCAATTTTAATTGTTTTTTATCTCCTCAACTATCATCTCCATAATATCCTCTAACTAATCTCTACATTTGTCTCTCCCTTCATCCTTGACTCTCGAGGACATCCTCTAACTAATCTTCCACATTTTCAAACCCCTCTCCAACCACTCTCTCCTCTCCACATCCCATTTACTGTTTCCTCGATTCTCTCCAATTTTCCATTTCAAAATAATAAAGGCATCATCTTTCTTCATCTCTTTGTATTCTTCCTTACACCCACTTAATGACAAATTTTGCAAATTCTCTTTCCCTCTATTCACATACACCCCACGACCCCCTGTACTTCATTTTTGTCTCGTCACTATCTTTCACTCCTCATCCCATCAAAATAGTTTTTCATCATTGTCTTTCACTCCCATCATTTCAATGTGGAGAAAGACCGATGCCATATTCTGGTCGATGAGACCTGCCCAGTTTGTTAGAATGCACGGGACACCCTATTACATTTCCTAAGGGATTGCACTGCTAGTAAAGAAACTTGGGTGGCCTGCCAAGTCGACCCATCTTTCTTTTTTCCCTTGGAGGATGATTGGATTATGGGGATTCTATCATCACCTTGCACCGACATGGACTTTATCCTACATGTGATCGGATGATGGGCGATCTGGATGCATCTATTGGTATGTATGCCCTGAGAGCCAATCATGGGATGATTGGTGGGATACATTAAGATTGATTTGATAAACATCAAAGGCAAGCTTCCAATTCTTTCTGGTTCAGTGATATGAGATAATGATAGAACAGATTGAATGTCTAGAGAACAAAAGTACTCAATGATGTATACTTTCAGGTTAAGGACATGAACGGTGAGATCATACAGATGCTAAGAGTTTGTACATTCTTATTATGTCCCTAGTTGGATGTCATTGGGAAGGTAGATAGACAACAATGACACACAAGACTAGATTGTGGTGTTGGTTTATGACAGAATCACTTTAGTCATGATATGGAGATATCAAACCAAACATATAGGTACTTGTTAGAGAACAAGCGTACCAGACAGACCCACCATGAGTTTGACACATGGAACCATGACATGGTAGTCATAGTCAGTTCTCACAGTGATGGTGGTGAGTGTGATTCTTTGACCTGAAATCACTACACTCAACACATGTCGTTGGGTCCACTTTGACATCATCAAACGCAGTCCTGAAACATGGGTTGTTATAAAGGTGATGATTGGGTGGCTTTGACACATGGGGCTTTTGAGGGGTGAGTGATAGATATGGGATTTGTCCCTCCTAAGGGAGTTTGATATACATGGCCACTTGATGAGTAGGATTGAGATTGGCGTGCACACATGTGTGAATCAGTATGTGATATTGATGTCATACATATCTCCTCCAATCTACTCTAAGATTAAGAAAGTGAATGAACGTTGATAGGATGACTGTTCCATTCCTTGAGTTCATTCGGGATATCAGTGACAAAGGAATTATACATTCACTGTAACACCATTCACGAATTGTAGGATTGAAAGTTGTTCTCCAACTTTCCTTTTTCACTTGGGTAGCACTAATGTGTTACTAGGCACCACTCTTTTCTTGTGAAGTCATAAGTGTTATGGACTTTCACTGCCAACGTGAAATGGACCTGCAGGGTCACACACATAGGATTTAACCTAGAAGAGGAGTTTATCCACGAATGATGTTTTGATTGATTACTAAAGAAGTTTGGTAGTTCAATTAAACACTCAATCAATTGATAGCTCAGTATCATAGTGTTCAAGGTGTTGGACCGATTGATTAGAGTATCAGATTGATTGAAACTGCAATTGACCGATTTCCACAGTCTGCTGCCCCAACCAATCGGCTCATAGCAATGAACCGATCGGCTCAGGTTGGTGAACCGGTCGGCTCAAAGTAGTGAGACGATCGGCTCATGTTTCATGAAATGATCGGCTCATGTGTCATGAAATGATCGGATCAATTGTTGAACTGGTCAATTCATGGACCAACCGAGATCGTTTGGAAAGTCATAAGACTATTTTGCAAATACAAATTTGTTTCACTTGTATAAATTCTATTTGGACAAGGACTAATATTTGATTAGTTGGAAATGAACATTGAAAGTCAATTTGAGTTGGACCAGGACCTCGAACCGATCGGCTCAGGGCCCCAAACGATCGGTTCTGGTGGTGAACCGATCAGTTCAACTACCACAGTGTGTCAGTTTTTTTTGGAAATTTTGAACCCTTCTACTCCTGCTTTAATCATGCATTGCCCGGGGTACATAACCATGGCCCATGACCCTCCTATATATAGGGATATTGGGGGCTTCTCAAAGTGCAACTTAGAACACCATTTTCTCTGCAAAGTTGTCGTTCTCTCTAGTTGTGGTAATAGAGAGAGCTCGAGCAAGTGCTACCCGATAAGAGAGGCACAACAAGGGGAAGACAACTACAGAAAAGCGACTGGTGGAAGGAGAGTGTTTCAGTGGCTAGTACACTGATAGGAGGGTATGACTCCTTCCGATTCCTTGTGGGACAAGGATATCGAAGTTCTAGGTGGTCTATGTGGACTACTTCAGAGGCGGGAGACTTCTGCTGCTCTGAGGACAGCTGTCAATCCTGACAGTCCCGGTGGGACCAGGAGCTACACAGACACCATCCAAGACCAGAGGTGAAGATCGCACAAGCCACGAAGTAACATCGACGAGCAAGCCTCATGATAAGGTATGTCTCTACAAACCATCATTCCTACTATATAGACGTTGATGTGATTCCTTTATATTAGGTTTGAGAGAAGAAATTTTTTGTTTCCGCTGCCTTCTCTGTCTCCCATAAAATCCAACAACATCAGAATGACTTCATCCACAATTGGAAGCAGCTCCCAATCAGCAAACGGATCTCCTTCATCAAAGGCAGAGATCGAGCCATCCTTGCCCTCCCTAAGTGGGCCGTCACACCTGCCACTATGCATATCAACATTAGGATCACTCCCTTGCTCAGTGACATCACTTTGCTAGTTGATGCCTCATACAGCTCCAGTTCCTCTCCTGCTGGGATTGGAGTTCATACCATTAATAAGTATGGCAGATTCCATCTGGGCCATGGGTCGCCCAGTCACGCCATCTCGGCGTTAGAAGCAGAAGTCCAAGGTATCATCACCGCTTTGGAGATCTGCAAAATCACAGGGTGGTGGTCTCCCACCATCCTGTCTGATGCCTCTACAGCAGTGTTCATCACCACTGAGGCTGCATCCGCCACACCCCTATTCGCCCCTCACCTATGTCGGCTTCCGAAACTCTATGAAGAAGTCAGGCAGCCATGCATCTCACATATTCCTAGATCTCATAATGTTGTAGCTGATCGCATTGCTCGCTTTGCTATTAACGTTAGCTCTGACTTTACCTTTCAAACCAATGTGCCCCCATGGCTTTCTATGATCCTTGATGTTAACGTTGTGAAAATTTGACCCGCGGTAGAGAGCATGATGAATATAACCTGATCTCTACGTTATCTCAAAAAAAGTTCTTTTTCTTTTTCTTAATCCCACTAAAAATAGTTTCAACTCTCTTTTTCCTAATTATATACCTCTTTGATTATCTATTTGTCAAAAATAGGATGAACAATGTTTTTATCATAAAATAGTACTAATATCAACATATTATCTTACATCCTATAGATTTACAAGTTTTTTATCTGTTAAATTTTTCATCTATCTTTCAAGATTAATATATGTGACATAACATGTGCATGTATACATATGCATAACAATATTGAAAATATGATTTCATTCTCATTGTGATGATTCATATTGTAAAAAATGCAATATTCAATTTTTCACATAGCAAAAAGTCCCTAAAATGATTACAATAAAATTGAATTTAAATTTATTTTTCACGTGCGGAGCTACGTGTGTGTTGACTAGTTTATATTACTATAAAAAGAGCGAGTTGTCAAGCCAGTTAAAATGAAACTGACCACACTCCTGTGTGACCAATCACATACTACCATTTTTAGCATTTTGCTGACATTGCAAAATGTTGCACTCTCCTTCACTCAATTTGTTCTCATGTTTTTCCTCAACTTTTTTTACTTTAAAAAATGATTTTAATTCTGAAGTGCAACTGCTGATCCACACTCCCTCCTTTCTATCTCACATTTGAATTTGAATTGAATTTTGTTTTCATTTCCCACTAATTCACATTTTTGAATCCCGTACTCATCCATTTCCCGGTTACATTGACGAATAACCCAAAATAGATTATTGTCTTGATTATCTACAATATCTATAATGAAACCAAAATTGTTAATAGTCTAATTCACATTTTTGAATTTTGTACTCATCCATTTCCCGATTACATTGAGGAATAACCCAAAATAGATTATCGTCTTGATTATCTACAATATCTACAATAAAACAAAACTGATAATCATCTTAAACCCAAAACAGATAGCATTTATATGAGTCTAATTCAGTTACATAAAACCTCATTCAAAGGCACGTTCCATCACGTCTCCAAGACGCATGCAATCTTCTTGCGTACTCCAACCCCATGTGGCCTACTCTCCTCCACATACCACTTTCTTCATTGTTTCCGCATTTCACTTTCTTCTTCACGTTCTTCAGAACTCGTCCACTGCAGTTGGTGCTTGGCGGAAGACTCCTCCAGAAGAAAAAATACAGAAGATTAGATCTTCTTGACGATCATTAACTAATGTGTTCAAATGTCGTGTTCATTCATACCTTAACATTTTCGACATGCACCCCCATTCCTGATAATCTTCGTGTGCTTTTTTCCTTCTCTCTCCTAGAAAAATTTTATGGTAAAGAATGAAGCTTCTGAGATTTTATTAAACCTTCTTCGTGCTACATATAGTATTAAAGAAAAATTCAGATTCATGTGCAGATTGGTATGTGCAGATGAACTATTGTGCATATTCGTATTTGCATATGCGTATGTGTAGATTTATAAGTTGCTTCACAGTTCCAGACCCCCAATACATTTCCAGGTATATATATAGATTTTCCTATTGTTCTTCGTACAACTAAAAAAAACTGATTAGAAATTTAATTCTCAAAAAAATCCTAGTAAAAAACCTATCACATGAACTGATGTGCAGATCCGTATATGCAGATTTATAAGTTGAAGAGGTTAGTTGAATAAGTTATTGTTTGATAGTCCTTAGGCCCCAATACTTCTCCAGGTAAAAAAATTCATATATATGTATTTACTATCATTCTTCTTACAGGTGAAAAAATCAACTGATTATAGAAATAAATGTGTAGACATAGTCAAGTGAATCATAAGATATTATTGCTTCATTGTCCTTGACCCCTAATACTTTTCCAGGTAAACAGTCATAGGAGGTTATAGCTTCATTGTTCTATCATTATTCATAAATGTGCAAATATTGTTTTTTTGCCTCATTGTCCTCGCCCCAGTAGTTCTCCATGTATAACATTTATAAACTAATGATTTATACATATTTAATATATTAGATCTAATAGTGTAGAGGCAACTATGCAAAAAAGAGACCCCATTACCATTCAAGCATCTGGTAATAAACATATGAGTCATGTATACAAGGAACTGATACTTAGATCAAATACACACGGACTGGACCTCAATCAAGCAACTGGTAATAGAACACTACATTTAGATCAAGTAGACGTGGACTAGACCTAAGTCAAACAGAAATAGAACTCATGTACCAGACCTCAGTCAAACAGAAACATAGACACGAATATAAAAAGAGCAAGTTCTCCAACCAGTTAAAATAAATCAACCAAACTCATTTGTGGCTAATTAGAAACAACAGATCAAATAAGTAGTAGATTATATAACAACCTCAAAATACTAATGAATCAAATTAGCCAGATGAGATGTTGAAAAAGGACTTGTCTTTCTTTAAATAGAAACAAATATACACAAAGTATACCTTAGTCAAACAGAAATAGAACACGCGAGCTACACATTCAAGGGCCTAATATTTAGAATATTCATAAAAATCGACTGGACCTCATTCAAGCAACTGGTATAAGAACACATTTAGATCTAATAATCTAGACACAAATAGGCAAAAAGACACTCCCTTACTCATTCAAGCCTTTTTAAATTGAAACGATATAGCAAACTCAAAATACCAATGAACCAAATTTGTTAGACGAGTTGGTTGAAATAGGACTTGTCTTTTTTAAAAAATTGGAGAGTTGACCATTCTTGCATTTAGTAGATTGGACCTATGAAGAAACAACTAAGTTCCTTGCATGACGGGACTTCTACCTGCAACAGCATATAGGCCACAGTTAGCAAATGCAATAAGTACCACATATAACTAATGCAATTAGTAACCAAGTAAAAATTAAAACCTTAAAAAGTAAATACACCATATATACCTCAGTAAAATAGAAACATAACACATGAGTCATATATTCAAGGACCTACAACAATAGGGAGTCCACACTAATCAGATGTATACACTACTTATCTATATTACAATGCGGTCATCTAAATTTGTATTAATGCCTTGAAATCACCAAGTTTGTTACCTTTATAAATTTTTTGATATTCCAATCAGAACACATTTCATAATCTGATATCAAGTCATTGAAGCTAGATCTCACATAACATACATGTTCTGCCCTACATGAAGCGAAATGTACCTGCAACAAGATTGGTGACCAAGTAAACATTAAACCCTTAAAGGGTAATACATAATTCAAAGGATCGTAAAGGCCAAATCATTTAGGGACCAATAGTGACCCTTAGGCTTCCCTGTGTCTATATAAATGCTAAGAAGAACATGGAATAGAAGCATAATCTAAATACACATGTTCATAGGGATTTTAGATGAATATAGAATGGATTAGAACCATGGAATCGGCATTTGAATAAATTGGCCTAATCTAATGAACCTAAGTTGACCTAGACTACACATGCTAAGAAGAACATGGAATAGAAGCATAATATATATACACATGTTCATAGGGACTTTAGACATGAATTAATGCCTTGAAATCACAAATTTGTTACCTTCATAAATTAGTTGATATGCCCATCAGAACATAGTTGACAAGGCGAGATCAAGTCATTGAAGAAATATCTCACATAGCTTACATGTCATGCCCTACATGAAGGGACCTACAACAATAGGGAGTCCACACTAATCAGATGAATACACTACTTATCTATATTAGAATGCAGTCATCTAAATTTTTATTAATGCCTTGAAATCACCAAGTTTGTTACCTTTATAAATTCGTTGATATTCCAATCAGAACATAGTTCATAATCCAATATCAAGTCATTGAAGCCAGATCTCACATAACATACATGTGCTGCCCTACATGAAGGGAAATGTACCTGCAACAAGATTTGTGACCAAGTAAACATTAACCCCTTAAAGGGTAATACGTAATTCAAAGGATCGTAAAGGCCAAATCATTTAGGGACCAATAGAGACCCTAAGGCTGCCCTGTTTCTATATAAATGCTAAGAAGAACATGGAATAGAAGCATAATCTAAATACACATGTTCATAGGGATTTTAGATGAAAATAGAACGGATTAGAACCATGGCATTAGCATTTGAATAAATTGGCCTAATCTAATGAACCTAAGTTGACATAGACTACACATGCTAAGAAGAACATGGAATAGAAGCATAATGTATATACACATGTTCATAGGGACTTTAGATATGAATTAATGAATTGAAATCGCAAATTTGTTACCTTCAAAAATTAGTTGAGATGCCCATCAGAACATAGTTGACAAGGTAAGATCAAGTCATTGAAGCAATATTTCACATAGCTTACATGTCCTGCCCTACATGAAGGGACCTACAACAATAGGAGTCCACACTAATCAGATGTATACACTACTTATCTATATTAGAATGTGGTCATCTGAAATTTTTATTAATGCCTTGAAATCACCAAGTCTGTTACCTTTATAAATTCGTTGATATGCCAATCAGAACATAGTTCATAATGTGATATCAAGTCATTGAATCCAGATCTCACATAACATACATGTGTTGCACTACATGAAGGGACCTGTACTTGCAACAAGATTTGTGACCAAGTAAACATTAAATCCTTAAAGGGTAATACATAATTCAAAGGATCGTAAAGTACAAATCATTTAGGGGCCAATAGAGACCCTAAGGCTGCCTTGTTTCTATATAAAGGCTAAGAAGAACATGGAATAGAAGCATAATCTAAATACACATGTTCATAGGGATTTTAGATGAAGATAGAATGGATTGTAACCATGGCATTATCATTTGAATAAATTGGCCTAATCTAATGAACCTAAGTTGACCTAGACTACACATGCTAAGAATAACATGGAATAGAAGCATAATGTATATACACATGTTCATAGGGACTTTAGATATGAATTAATGCCTTGAAATCACAAATTTGTTCCCTTGATAAATTTGTTGAGATGCCCATCAGAACATAGTTGACAAGGCAAGATCAAGTCATTGAAGCAATATCTCACATAGCTTACATGTCCTGCCCTACATGAAGTCAAATGTATACACTACTTATCTATATTAGAATGTGGTCATCTGAAATTTTTATTAATGCCTTGAAATCACCAAGTTTGTTACCTTTATAAATTTTTTGATATGCCAATCAGAACGTAGTTCATAATCCGATATCAAGTCATTGAACCTGGATCTCACATAACATACATGTGTTTCCCTACATGAAGGGACATGTACCTGCAACAAGATTTGTGACCAAGTAAACATTAAATCCTTAAAGGGTATATACATAATATAAAGGATCATAAAGGCCAAATCATTTAGGGACCAATAGAGACCCTAAGGATGCCATGTGTCTATATAAATGCTAAGAAGAACATGGAACAGAAGCATAAGCTAAATAAACATGTTCATAGGTATTTTAGATGAAGTTAGAATGGATTAGAACCATGACATTAGCGTTTGAATAAATTTTCCTAATCTAATGAACCTAAGTTGACCTAGACTACACATGCTAAGAACAACATGGAATAGAAGAATAACCTATAGACTCATGTTCATAGGGACTTTAGATATGTATTAATGCCTTGGAATCACAAATTTGTTACCTGGATAAATTTGTTGAGAAACAACTAGATGCCTTGCATGAAGGGACCTCTACCTGCTTCAATATAGACCCAAGGGCCAACTTGTGGTTATATATATTAGGGCACCGATACATGCATCAGTCGGGATCCACAGTAATCAAGTGTATGCACTACTTATGTATCATACAAAGTGGTCATCAAAATTATTAGTAAACACTTAAAATCACCAAGTTGTTACCTTCATCAATGTGTTGATATGTCGATCAGAAAAACTGTAGACAAACCCAGATCAAGTCATTGAATCTAGATCTCACATAGCTTACATATGTATGCAACAAGATAAGGCCACAGTTACCAAATGTATTAAACAACCAATAAGAAATTATAACCTTAAAAAGTAAGACACTCGGCTTCCCAATTTAGATGGTGGTCTGGGATAGAACAATATACGCTCAACATAGGATTTCCTATTCAATCAAATATATACCTCACCAATTTCAAGCAAAAAATATTTTTAGATGATTAATAAAATTACTACAATTATTTCTAATCACCTTGTTTTAGAAAAAAAGACATTTAGATGCCTCAATCTTACAAGAGAATTACATACACTGCAATCCACTATTCTAAAATGTAATTAGTACCCAAGTAGAAAGTAAAACTCCTAATAAGTATGTGCATCATAGAAACATAGATTATAGTTGGAAGGAAACGGCTATACGAAACATAGATTCCCATATGCTTATATAACACATCCTAATCAGTCAATAGGATCTGTATGAACTTTAGAATCATGTTTTCATGCATAATAAATAAAATCTAAGAACATGAGTAATGGCCTACGAATGTTTCACATGCTAATTTGGTTTTTTAAGACAGCTAAATAACACATTTCTGCCAAACATAGATTCCTAGATGCTTATATAACTCAACCTAAGAACATATACAGACAAAAATGTTTCTAAATAGCCTTGCAAATTAGGCTAGGTATGAAATGGATCACAAATATGTGTGGTAAATATAAGAACATACCCTTATGTAGCTCAATCTCACTAGAGACATGCATGCCCTACAATCCACTATTATCAAATGTAATTAGTACCCAAGTAGAAAGTAAACCACCTAATAATTACTCACATTCTAAGATTTCACCCCAAATAAGATATGTTTTCCCTAAATAAGACTACTTCTTCCATGAAGCAGATCTATAAACCATATGTAAATTTGATTTTGACATAAGAAACCATAAAAGAAATGGTTTATTTTGAAAATTAATATTTTTCTAAATTTCTATTGATGAAAAAAATATAAGATTTAAGCCTTTATTTTGGCAGTTGAACAAATTTCAAAGGAAAATAGTACCAAAACCTACATATCAACGTCTAATTGTCCATTAGGATTTTTATTATAGTTGAGAGACATTGTTCTACCGAATATAGATTTTCATATACTTATATAACACGTCATGTTAAAATTAACTATACACAATATCGAAGGACATAAATGATGGCCACATTCACATAAAAAAATTCACATAAAAAAAGGAATGGGAAGATGTGGGGGGGGTTATACTGAAGGGCATCGTTTAATGAGAAGGATGGGAATATGGGGTCAACTTATGTATACTCCATAATTCTTGGTTACCAAATGTTGACAAAATTTGCAAACTGTCTGAATTGAACACATTCGTTTTTTATTTTGATTTGTCGTACGAGAATTTAAGATAATAAAATAATGAGTCATATCACTGCATATAGAATCCTTCTCATTGTTTGCACTTTCCAAAATGAAGGATTCGTGCAAACTATGGTGGAACCGTGCCTATCTTCTAGCACTACATTTCAAAGTTGTAACACACTTGCGTCATGTCTTACTTTAATAGAATCATGTAGATCTCAACGATTTGAATGAACATATATTTATAATTATGATTGGAGGTCCTTTCAACGGATGTTTAGATACCATCGTCGAATGGTTATTAGAAGTAGACGGATGCATAGGCATGCCAGATGTGAAGGTGGTGAAGAACTTATTTCAAGATATGCTACAATTTACAATAGTTTGCCACCCTATATGAAGTTAAGGATTGATATGCACCCATATTTTGACAGAGACAGTGAAGTTATTCAAGTTCTCAATGAAGGTGTGGACTCTACATTTGGTCAAAGAGCATTGTTTCAGCTTGTTATCTCGAACGATAACAACTTCCAACATCATGTGGATAATGTTGTCAGCGGAATTCATAGGCGAGCAAGGCAACAAAGATTCTTGATCCAATTCCTGAAACGATGTCAAGCACAGTTGAACTATGTTGCAACGAATTCATTGGAACAACCGAGCAGTTCCTATCTTCCTCGGACTGACAGTGTTCCCAATGGAGATCATGTTGATATGCATGTTTGCTCCGACCCTACAATTAACGATAGTGCCTTTGAGGAGTGTAACAGTCCGCATGAGGTTGCTGATTTGGCAGTCCCATGTAGTGAAGGTAATAGTTACAAATCCTCATGTATTATTCTATGAGTTAACATTTGTACTCATCTTGCGTTATAACAAACTAGATGCAGGTATCGTGGAAGAGACAGAGGACTTCTATATTTCAAGCATGGACCAAAATGTTGAAGATTCTTCTGGTGTTGATATTTCCAATCCAATTTTTAACAATCTTCTCAATGAACCACATAAGTTATCCACACGTAGTTTGTGCAAATTTTGTGGTGCCAAATGTTTCCAATTTGAACAACCATCTTTTTGTTGTATGAAGGGAAAGGTACATTTAGTTACCAATCCTATTCCAACAGAACTATATGATTTGTACACATCACAAACACCAGATTCCATGGAGTTTCTGAGGTCCATTCAAAGTTACAATAGTCACTTTGCATTCACATCACGCGGTATCCATCTAGATGAAAATTTGCATAGTATGTGGAATGGCATATATACTTTTCGAGTACAGGGTCAAATGTATCATTTTATAAATAGATTACTACATGGGAGTGATGGACCGAAATACCTACAACTATATTTCTATGAGACTGAGTTTGAGGAACAGAATAGAATGAAGGCAGCTCCTTCACTAAATATTGAATTAGTTACTAAATTGATGCATGTATTGTCTGTAAATCCATATGCTCAGTTTTTTCCTAGCCTCAAGGATATTCTGATGTCAGATAATTTTAGTATTTCCATCAATAAAGATGCACATCTACATCAGAGGACATATAATTCTCCAACTGCTTCACAAGTTGTGGGTATCTAGATTGAGCGCAATGATGTCAGTGGTGCACAACAACAAAGCATAGTTGTTTATGCCAATTCAGGTGAACCATGTATAGTGCAATAATATTTAGGATGTTATGATCCTCAATCATATCCCTTGTTGTTTCCCAATGGTGGATTCGGTTGGCATCCACACCTCCCCAAAGTTGGTGTGCCATGGGATTCCATGCTACATAACTCATCGCATTCTATTGAAGATGTGATGGGCTCGAACGTAGCAGGTTAGTAGAATATATATATTCATAGATTAACAAATTATGTACCAATATTAAAAAAATTGTATTTCACATCATTCTCATATGTTTTTTAGATGGTGGTGGTCAAAACAAGATATCTGTGAGAGAATACTATTGTTACAAACAACAAATTTGTGTGCTTGACAAATCAATCTTATTGTATGTGAGTCGTGTCCTTCAATAGTATGTTTTTGACATGTACATCAAGATAGAATCAACACGATTAAACTATGTCACAAAGGAGCAAAAGCGAATATGTGCTGATTTGTATCGAGGAATCACTGATAGCACAAGATCTGGAGAAGTCCATAGCAGCATGGTAGGTAAAAGAATTGTATTACCTTCATCCTTTATTGGAGGACCACATGATATGCATCATAGATACATGGATGTCATGGCATTGGTACAAAGATATGGCAAACTTGATATCTTTTTAACAATGACATGTAATCCAGATTGGGATGAGATAAAAACAGAGTTATTCCCTAGACAACTAGCTCAAAACAGACTCGATTTAACAACTAGGGCTTTTAGAGCAAAATTGGAGGATCTAAAGGACCATCTATTTAAGAAAAATATATTTGGCATCGTAGCGGCATGTGTTCATGTTATTGAATTTCAGAAAAGACGACTTCTGCATGAACACATTCTTATCATCATGAAAAGTGATTATAAGATCATCAATCCAGATCAGTATGATAACATAGTTTGTGCTGAAATTCCAGATCCTGAACGATATCCTTTATTACACACATTGGTTGTCAAACACATGTTGCATGGACCATGTTACAACCCCAATTTTGCATATGTTTTCATAATTGAATTGTAAAGATTTTGTGAATATGGACTTAATTGAAAAGGTTGTATGCTTTGCTTCAAAAGATGGATTTCTTTGCAAATCTCCCTTTTGATAGGAATTTCGTAATTTCTATTATTAGATTAATCCAATAATGGATATAAAAGAGAAGAAAAGAAGAAAAGTCCAAATAAAAAGGAAAAGATACAAGATAATGGATATTAAGCAAAGTAATTATGAGAAATACATAGAAATCTCTAGAAAGTGGAATTAATGGCCACAATTAAATAAATTTTGTTTATATGTGATTTCTAATAAAAGAAATGTGAAAAGAGGAAAAAGGAAATGAAAGATAAAGAGAAATCCATGAAAAGAAATATCATAATAAAGAAATAAGTAAGATAATGAAAAATGAAGAATGTAGATGCATCTAGAAGGATGATAAGTATCCTTAAAAAGGAATTTCGAAATCTTAGGATTTCTTGGGATCCAAGGAGTCCCAATGAATAAGAAGAAAGAGAAAATGCAAAATAATACAAAATAAGAGGATAATGTGATACATAATTAATGATTTTTTTGGTATTATCAAAAAAAGGTACTTTCTTCTATGAGGAAGTATAATTTCGTGGCCAATGGATTAAAGGTAGAGCATAAAGATGTTAAGAGAGATGATTTTCGAATTCCTAAATACCCAATGAATATGGTTTATTAAGAAAGAATTAAGGGAGAGAGAAGATTGCTTCTTAATGAAGGAATATGGTTTCCAATTGGGAAAGGGGCTTGGATCTCATGGATGGGCGTCCTAGGACATTGCTACCCTCCCCTATAAAAGGGGTAGAACCTTTTGCCCGAGTCTAGGAGAATCCCATGCACCTTTCTCTCTCATTCTTCCTTGTTTTCAATCAAAACCATAACCATGGGGGTAATGCGACCCCTGGAGCATGAGGAGCCATGGATGGGAGTACAATGGAAGAAAAATGCTCCCACATCCCCAGAGAGAGACGTGGCCATCATCCTCATACCTAGCACTTATGCAACACCAGTAAGAGGGCATCAGGTTGTCCGCGGGTTGCAGACCTAAAAAGCTTGAACCGACCATCATGGACATGATCATGAGGCGTCCTCGCATGCGCAGGTGCGTGGTGGAGGTTGAGGAATGCCCCCCCGGTGGTCGTAGGGTCCGGAGGAGGGGAGGCAGCACTGCTCCCGACCTCTACTGCAACGGTAGCAGAGGGTTTCCGCGAGGTTGAAGACGGGCAGAGGCATTGGACAGATATACCCCTCCGGGGTATGAAGAGCTGGCGTCTTACATGGGGGCAGAATTGTAATTTGTTTATGTTTCAAAATTGGCTAGGTGGCGCAACGGGGCGTTGCATGGGATTGCTGACGTGTCAACATCTCATTGGTTCAAGTAAGTGAATTCTTGCAAAATTCGTATATTTTTATTGGTAGCTCCGATGGAAACATGCAAAATATGAAAATTTATTTGGAGAACGTATAGAATCCAATAAAAATACTTTAAAATCCTGATTTCGTTCTTATTTGCAAAAGTATGCTAAGTTAATGAAAAGTTCTTTAAAATTATGTTAGAAACCCTAATTGAAATTAATGGTTAAATTCATGATGCTTAATTGGTGAAATTAAGTAATAGTAATCTGTTGAAACGTTAATGATGAACTTGAACCTAATCTAGAGGAATTAGTGCATGGTTTAGGGTTTTACACCAATTATGAATGATAAAGCATTTAGAAACCTTAATTTAGGGTAAAAGAGGAAAAGATCATATTTAATTTGAAATATGTGAAAAGATGTTGTTAAATGATGATCCTAGCCTGTTAGATGAGATAGGTTATGATCCTTAGGGTTTGTGACTTATTTTTCTTAATTAGGGTTTGTAGTAATAAAAGTGAAAGAAAAATCCTAATTGCAATGAAAACCCTAAAAGTGGATTAGAAACCCTAGGAAGCGAGCTAGGTTTGATAGACTTTGATGGTATGATCAATGATAGGAAAAATCGGATGCATATTTTAGGGTCATCTTGTGTGCTTGATTATTTACTAGATTAATTACTAAATTGGATTATTTCTACACTCAAGTCAGCTTGACAGGTATGTGGTTAATTATGGTTAATTGCATTAGATTCCTAAAGGTTTTCTGGAGGATTAATCACATTGAATGCTACCTATCAGTTTGGATGTTCATACTTGCAAATCATAAATTCACTATGATTATCACAATTATGATATAAATGTGTATTCTTGCACCTACATGCCACCCTGATGGATGATGCCAGAAGGTCAAGCCCAGGAGGGAAGCCCCATGGGCAATATGAGTGGTGACCCCAGACACCAAGCTCGGGATTGATAAGGTGGTCTTTGTTGCATGACAAATGGGCACCATGAGAGGTGACCCCAGGCACCAAACTCGGGATTGAGAAGGTGGCCTTAAGTCAATGGCAAAAGAGAAACCCTAATGGGGGTATTCCAGGGTTAGGGAAAAAGTGGTGGAGATTGACACATTGAAAATGTAAACTGAATTGTTAACTACCTTGATTGTGATAAATAGGATTTTAGTATTATGTCTGGTATTTTGTTTGTCCCCACATACCGGCATATTCATTTATGCTGACCAACATTTTGTTTGTCAGCATTTTAGGTACAACCCTGAAAAGAACAAACAGTAAAGTGACACATTGTGAAAATAAGAAATAAAGTGTGAGGAGGATTAGATAGAATAGATTCAAGTTGTGGATAGAAGTAGATATCCAAAGTTTTGAAAGGTATGCAAAGCTTTATTTTATATAAGCTTCCAGTATAGTTTGGTAGAATTTTATAATTATTATTGATTATTTGTCAAACCTTTGATCCAGTTAATTGGGATAACGGATCTGACCTCTTGGTCTCCCTTAATTGGGGGTTACTGGGTGGCAGGGTCATTACATTTGGTATCAGAGCACTGGTTCCTCATTTAATCTTTGGTAATTATTAAATTTTACAAACACTGTAGAACCCAAGGGAGTTATTAGAGGATTTTCCGAAAGATAGAGGTGTCTGGAAAAGGATCACGTCTGGAGGCTAGCAATATTTTCCTCTGCACCACTAGTCAGAATATGAAGACTCCCAGATCTGTGTGACTACGTGGCCAATGTCTTAGGATCTGACTCGAAATAAGATACCTTTAAGACTCTCTCACCTATTTTCATCCCTTCTCAACCCTAATTTTGTTAGGATTATAAGGTTTAGGGCTCTCTCTCTTCCCCACCCTCTTGAGGATAGGGTGTGCATGATAAGGTTAAGGAATCCTCCACCAAAATTAATAAAAAGCATGTAAATAAGATGTCATGGACATAAGCTTAATAGTTTAAGCGTAAACTAAAGAATAGTTGCATGCTTAGGTCATATGACATGTGTTGTCATGCCCTCAGGAGAAACTTGAGGTTAGACCTTCTTGTTAGGAGGAAGAGTAGAGAGAGTTAGACTTGGAGATAGAGATCTCCATTATGAGTAGAGACCTGGCGCATCCTCTGAGGATGATGCTAACCCTAACCCTAAGTGGTGGTTAGAGAGAGAGATGGCATGATGAGTCAGATTCCATGGTCGACCATGTGTGTGGGTTGACATGCTTTTGGTTTTGGATACCTATGAGAAATATGAGCTATGTGAGGTTGGTTGACTTAGTGCCTTTTTGCGGCCCAACTCTGGGAAGGGTCGAGCATGTTAGGGTGAAGGATAACTCCTTCATTGATGAGGTCAGTGATGACCATATAGAAACCCTTTGATCTTATATGAGCAGGTCATAGTATGCACCCAGAGTACGTCAGTAGTATTGATAGTAGGCTAAAACATGACCCTGAAGGGCAGGATGGATAGCTTATGAGATAAGCATGAAGGGTTTTGGATAATCTTGGGCAAACATAGATTATACTCATGTACGTGTACGCTTGTGATCTTGATCCACCTTAGAGAGAGGACCTCTGGTAGTAAGGTTGTTGTAGGGTTAACTCTAGAGAGAGAGAGAGAGAGAAGGACCCAGGCAAGAAGGTTGGAAGTTTAGACTCCGGGTTAGGAGAAACCCTGAGAAGTTGAGGATGATGCAACCTAAGAGGATGGTTTTGGTTGCCTCATGCATGATCCCTGGAGACTGATGGTATCTTGGTTTCCTTTAGAGGAACCAAACCCTAGAGAGAGGATGAGACCGCTGGTACCTATGTGCCTATGGTATAGGTGTTTACCTTGTAGGGATAGGAGGAAAAGTTCCTTAGACCATGAAGAGGTTTAGTAAAATGTTGTGAGGACTTATACCTAGTTGGTTGTCCTTGAGGAGGACTCCACTCTGAGGTGTTATTCAAGTGGAATGATAATAGGAAGTGCATGTCGTACCTTGTACATTCTTGGTACGTGGTTACAAGGTTGAGCATGCAGTTGGACATCGGAAAGGTGAACCTACGGTTCCTATACCTAAGAGGGGAAGTAGTAGTGCTTGGCGTACCTGATGCTCATGAAAAGATTTGAGTTTCCATAGATCTGAGCATGGCACTCCTCATGTTTAGAGGAATGGGAACCCCTGAGATTAAGGTATATGTTTGATGAACCCCTCACATATAGGTTGGTGGGCATGTATGATGTTGGTCCAATGTGAAGGAATAGAAACAAGTAGGACCTACCATAGAGACCTAGCATGGTTTAGAAGGTGGTCTGCTTGTGAGATACACGCCTTAGTAGCTTGATAGGACTAAGCATGCTCATGTAAACCCTAGATGTAAACCCTAGGATGTTTGTGACCTTTGTTGCTATCAAGAGATAGTTTCCTCCCATCCTGGGAGAGGACCCTTTTGTATGGTATGAATCAGCTTTTATTGGGTTTGAGGGAACCCTAAGAGGTCTCATAGAATCTTGAGAAGCTAAGTGGAGAGTACATAGTATAAGAGTGAACATGTAGATCCATAGATGATCATCTCTATGTGCATGTGGATGTGTACCATGGAGGTAACCGGTATGGGGCCTGACCAAGGTAGATAGGTCGCCATGGCCCATATGAAAGGACACAAGTCAGACCATGAATGATGAGAGAGATGATGGAGACTTGGGTAAGGTTTCAATTTGGGTACGTACTATGTATGAATCCTAAGTCTATCCTAGGGTTAGGTGGGATAAGACCGATGGGAGTAGGAGTTGCCTAATTTCCTAGTTGCACGTGACCATAGGTCGGGAGGTAACAGTTGTCATTGTCTGAGGGCCATGTGTTAGGAGATTGATTACCTTCATGAACTCATGGGACCCAAAGGGCAAATGAAGAGGGCACTCTCTGATGCTTAAGGGAAGAAGGTTGACCCAAAAAGTGTTGGCACCCTACAGACCTAGAGGAGATGACTAAGGATTGGATGATGACCCAAGTGGGTTAGAGACCAATTTTTCATGGAAGTAACATGGATATTGAGATGTTCATGATGTAGAGGTATGTGGCACGTTTCAACTTAGATTTGAAGGTGTACTGGCAATGTGGGATGTACCATGTCTACTCTTGGAACAGGAAGAACTTTGTGTTTGGATGGCTGCCAAATGCTTATGTCCTCTTGTTATGGGAATGAGAGATAGGACAGTATGCATACCATACACTAGGGATAAAGATGATGTAAGTGGAAATGTTGCTATGAGGTATGAGGATAGAGGTAATAACGTACCCTTATGGAGTGTACAATATGTGGATGGTTTACAAACATCAAGAGAACTAAGGTAGTCATCTTATGAGAATGTTTTTATCATGAGCTATGTGGAATTTATGAGTAACACAAGGTTGAGTTCGAAAACCAAGAAGATGAGCTCTAAGTTTTATTGTTCAAGATAGACCTAAAGTCTGAGATGAGACGATAAGTGGAATACATGGAGGTGTATGTCTTCAACATTACCTTACACATAAGGATGTGAGGTGGTAATGGATGCTCTAGTTGAGATGCAGCTGCCAAGTTTAGCTAGAGGTTAGAATAGGTTGTTATGTTAGCCCTCAGTTTGAAAAAGGAGATATGTTTGGCTAACACTCAGATGTAACGAGATCTATTGATCAAGTTAGTGGTTGTTTGCTTAGCCAACCTAGGCCTTGATGCAATAAAAGTATGGTTGTAGAACCTCAGATGCACTTCTCTGGAAAATAAGGTGATGAAACCCTGACTAGAGTGATTTAGGGTTTCCAAGGAATCAATCTTCAGGAATCATGACATATAGGAGATCATGATGGTACTTTGGATGCCTAAAATGAAGTTGCATGTGGCTTGTCACCATGCATGTCAGGAGGTGAAGGACGAACACAAATAACCCAGTAAGTTGATACAAAGGATAAAAAGTCCCTGAGAGGGAATGGGAGTTCATCACTATGGATGTCGTGGTAAGTCTCCCCTGGACCAAGTAAGGTCAAGATGCAATATGGGTTATGGTACATCACCTTACCTAGATGACATAATCAAAGACAAAAAGAGAGAATACTGTCAGGAGATAGATCCGGCTAAACTACAAGTAAGCAAGATGGTTCAAATGCACCAGGATGCAAGTTTAAAAGTTCTTGAATATGATCTAAAGCTTCACTTACATAAGGTGGAAGTAGATACATTAGGAACTCGATGTGAGTACAACTTATCACCCCTAACTAATGGTTAGTATGATCCAGACAAGAGGGTCTGATGAGAGCATGTGTGCTCACTCAGGGTGATACGTGGGGGGCAGTTCTTTCCCTATGAGAGATGTGATGATAACCACCATAGCCAGTATCGAGATGTAAAGAAGCTCTGTAAGGGAGATTGTGTCGGTCACCACTTCATTAAGATGATGTTGGTGAAGGGACCTCGCGAAGGTCAAAAAAGGACCACACTGTGTGCAGATAAAGTCACTTTGATCATATGATGGCTGAGGAAGCCCAGCGGTGACATGAGTCATGAGCTGATGCAAAGCATACTACCATGCAGTTCACTGTGGGAGAATATGCGATGTGAAAATCCGAACCCTCTAAGCTACATCTGAGAAAGCTGATTCCATGATATATGGGTCCTTTTGAGATGGATTGGTGTAGATGGTTATGTTTAGTCTTACCCCTCAGGATAACATGATGTGTTCCATGAGTCCGATCTAGAGCACTATGTGAGGTACCCAAGCCATGTGCTGAGCCATGAACCCATTTAGCTTTTAGAGAAGTTGAAATGTCCTGAGTCACCTATGAGGGTACAAGGTACCAAGGTGAGAAAGAACTTAGATGCAAGAATATGAGATGATGAAGGTTCTTTGGAGGCACCATGAAGAGGGTAAAACCACATGGGAGCCATGATGGACATGAGGAAGTCTTATACTATTTGTTTGTGTGTTTGAGGGAATTTTGAAGGCAAAATTCCTATAAGAGGGGAAGGATGTTACAACCTCAATTTTGCATATGTTTTCATAATTGAATTGTAAAGATTTTCTGAATATGGACTTAATTATAAAGGTTGTATGCTTTGCTTCAAAAGATGGATTTCTTTGCAAATCTCCGTTTTGATAGGAATTTCGTAATTTCTATTATTAGATTAATCCAATAATGGATATAAAAGAGAAGAAAAGAAGAAAAGTCCAAATAAAAAGGAAAAGATACAAGATAATGGATATTAAGCAAAGTAATTATGAGAAATACATAGAAATCTCTAGAAAGTGGAATTAATGGCCACAATTAAATAAATTTCGTTTCTATGTGATTTCTAATAAAAGAAATATGAAAAGAGGAAAAAGGAAATGAAAGATAAAGAGAAATCCTTGAGAAGAAATATCACAATAAAGAAATAAGTAAGATAATGAAAAATGAAGAATGTAGACGCATCTAGAAGGATGATAAGTATCCTTAAAATGGAATTTTGAAATCTTAGGATTTCTTGGGATCGAAGGAGTCCCAATGAATAAGAAGAAAGAGAAAATGCAAAATAATACAAAATAAGAGGATAATGGCATACATAATTAATGAATTTTTTGGTATTATCAAAAACATGTACTTTCTTCTATGAGGAAGTATAATTTCATGGCCAATGGATTAAAGGTGAAGCATAAAGATGTTAAGAGAGATGATTTTCAAGTTCCTAAATATCCAATGAATATGGTTTATTAAGAAATAATTAAGAGAGAGAGAAGATTGCTTCTTAATGAAGGAATATGGTTTCCTATTGGGAAAGGGGCTTGGATCTCGTGGATGGGCTTCCTAGGGCATTGCTATCCTCCCCTATATAAGGCATAGAACCTTTGACCCGAGTCTAGGAGAATCCCATGCACCCTTCTCTCTCATTCTTCCTTGTTTTCGTTCAAAACCCTAACCATGGGGGTAATGCGACCCTTGGAGCATGACGATCCATGGATGGGAGTATGCTGGAAGCACAATGCTCCCACATCCCCAGAGAGATGTGGCCATCATCCCCATTCCCTAACACTTATGTGACATCAGCAAGAGGGCACCAGGCCGTCCGCGTGTTGCAGATCTGGAAAGCATGAACCGGCCATCATGGCCATGACCCTGAGGTGTCCTCGCATGTCCAGGTGCACGACGGAGGTGAAGGAACGCCCCCTCGGTGGTCGTAGGGTCCGGAGGAGGGGAGGAAGCACCACTCCCGACCTCTGCTACAACGGCAATAGAGGGTTTCCGTGAGGTTGAAGACAGGCAGAGGAATTGGACGGATATACCCCTCTGGGGTATGAAGAGATAGCGTCTTACACGGGGGCAGAATCATAATTCAGGTATGTTTCTATTTTGGCTGGGAGGCACAACGGCGCGTTGCATGGGATTGCTGACGTGTCAGCATCCCATTGGTTCAAGTAAGTGAATTCTTGCAAAATTTGTATCTTTTTATTGGTAGCTCTGATGGAAACATGCAAAATATGAAAATTTATCAGGAGAATGCATAGAATCCAATAAAAATACTTTTAAAGCCTGATTTTGTTCCTATTTGCAGACTTATGCTAAGTTAATGAAAAGTGCTTTGAAATTATGTTAGAAACCCTATTTGAAATTAATGGTTAAGTTCATGATGCTTAATTGGTGAAATTAAGTAATAGTAACCTGTTGAAATGTTACTGATGAACTTGAACCTGATCTATAGGAATTAGTGCATGATTTATGGTTTTACACCAATTATGAATGATAAAGCATTTAGAAACCTTAATTTAGGGTAAAAGAGGAAAAGATCATATTTAATTCAAAATATGTGAAAATATGTTGTTAAATGATGATCCTAGCCTGTTAGATGAGATAGGTTATGATCCTTAGGGTTTGTGAGTTATTTTTCTTAATTAGGGTTTGTAGTAATAAAAGTGAAAGAAAAACCCTAATTGCAATGAAAACCCTAAAAGTGGATTAGAAACCCTAGGAAGCGAGCTAGGTTTAATAGACTTTGATGGCATGATCAATGATAGGAAAAATTGGATGCATATTCCAGGGGCATCTTGTGTGCTTGCTTATTTATTGGATTACTTGCTTAATTGGATTATTTCTACACTCAAGTTAGCGTGACAGGTATGTGGTTAATTATGGTTAATCGCATTAGTTTCCCAAAGGTTTTCCGAAGGATTAATCGCATTGAATGTAACCTATAAGTTTGGATGTTCATATTTGCAAATCATAAAGTCACTATAATTATCATAATTATGATATAAATGTGTATTCTCGCACCTACATGCCACCCTGATGGATGATGTCAGAAGGTCAAGCCTAGGAGGGAAGACCCATGGGTACCATGAGCGGTGACCCCAGACACCAAGCTGGGGATTGAGAAGGTGGTCTTTTATGCTTGACTAATGGGCACCATGAGAGCTAACCCCACACACCAAGCTCGGGATTGAGAAGGTGGCCTTAAGTCAATGGAAAAAGAGAAACCCTAATGGGGGTGTTCCAGGCTTAGGGCAAAAGTGGTGGAGATTGACACATTGAAAACATAAACTGAATTGTTAACTACCTTAATTGTGATAAATAGGTTGTTAGCCTTATGTTTGATATTTTGTTTGTCCCCACATATCGTCATATTCATTTATGTTGACCAACATTTTGTTTGTCGGCATTTTAGGTATAGTAAAGTGACACATTGTGAAAATAAGAAATAAAGTGCAAGGAGGATTAGATAGAATAGATTGAAGCTATGGATAGAAGTAGATATCCAAAGTTTTAAAAGGTATGCAAATTTTTATTGTATATCAGCTTTCAGTATAGTTTGGTAGAATTTTATAATTATTACTAATTATTTGTTGAACGTTTGATCTGGTTAATTGGGATAATGGCTCTGACCTCTTGGTCTCCCTTAATTGGGGGTTACTGGGAGGCGGGGTTGTTACAAACCGTGTGGTGTCCTAAACCCTAAAAATGCTTGCATGGTAAACAATGAGTGTCGCTTCCGGTATCCAAGGAATTTTTGTTCCAATACCATGCAAGGCAGAGATTCATATCCAATTTATAGGAGAAGAGACAATGGAGTCATTGTTGATGTAAGAGGATCCACACTAGATAATAGATGGGTGGTGCCATATAATCTGTATTTGTTACATAGATATATGTGTCATATTAACGTGGAGGTATGTTTGAGCATCAAAGCAGTCAAATACCTCTTAAAGTATATATATAAGGGGCATGATAAGGCTTCAGTCAACATAGCACCTGATATTGCAGACCAGACCGTCAATGAGGTGAATCAATTTAGAGATGCTCGATGGATATCTCCATCAGAGGCAATGTGGAGGATATTTGAGTTCAAACTTAGTGAAATACAACCATTTGTAGTTTCCTTGCAATTGCATCTACCTAACATGCATAGTGTCACATTCTTAGAAGATGATAACTTGCAAAATATTATGGAACAAGATGGTGTTTGCAGGACAATGCTCACTGAGTATTTTGTGACAAACTCGACGATGAAGAATCTCATCAATATCTTTATAAACAATTCCCTGAGCATTATGTGTGGAATAGCTCTGGAAAATATTGGAAGAAAAGAAAGCAAAGAGAGGTTATTGGTCGTATCATTACTATAAATCATGTTGAAGGTGAGAGGTATTATTTGAGGATATTACTAAATCATGTAAAGGGTTCAACTTCATTTGAGAGTTTGAGGACCGTCAATGGTGTTATCCAACCAACATTCAAACTTTCAATTGAACATCGGGGTCTTATTGAGAGTGACAATACAATTTTAAATGTTTAACTGAGGCAACACATTTTGAATTCCCAGTTTCACTACAGAGATTATTTGCTACAATATTAGTTTATTGTGAACCAACAAATGTAAGATCTTTGTGGGATGCAAGCCTCAATGATATGTCGGAAGATTTTCATAGGATTGGAATCAGTCGGAGCAGACAATGCTACAAAATATTAAATCTATTCTTGAGAGCATGGGGAAGGTTATAGAGGATTATGACTTGCCAACTGTTGATGATGATTTTTCAATAAATATTGGACAAAACATGTCACATGAACTTGTTGAAGAGATGAATATGCATGTAAGCGAAGAGGATCTATCATTCATTTCATCACTAAACTATGACCAACAACATGCATTCAATAAGATATTCAACTACATAGTGGGAAACCAGCCTGGTGTATTCTTTTTCGATGGTCTTGGTGGAACTGGAAAGACATTTATATACAAGGCATTGTTAGCAAAAGTAAGGTCTATGGGTTTCATAGCAATCACAACAGCGACATCTAGGGTTGCAGCATCGATCTTACCCGGGGGGAGAACTTCTCATAGTAGATTCAAAATTCCAATTAAAGTTGAAAATAATTCAACTTATAACGTAAGCAAACAAAGTAGTCTAGTAGAACTTCTTAGATTGGCAAAATTAATTATATGGGATGAGGCATCCATGACAAGGAGATAAGCCTTTGAAGCCTTAGATCGCACTTTGCAAGATATCCCAGGATCAAGCCTACCATTTAGGGGGAAAGTGGTAGTTTTTGGTGATGATTTCAGACAAGTTTTGCCTATTGTTCGATATGCAACTAGAGGTGAGACGATTGATTTGAGTCTTATAAAGTAATTTCTTTGAGAGAAAATGCACAAACTGAAACTAAAGCAAAATATGAGAGCTTTGTCAGATTCCACCTTCTCAAACTTTCTACTACGTATAGGACAAGGAACATAACCAATATTCGATGATGATTACGTTCGCCTCCCACATGAAATGGTTCTTGAGTACATAGATGATGCGACCTCTAAGAAATGACTCATACAACATGTCTTTCCAGCTCTCGGTGATAATGCAACGTCGACTAACTACATGATGAATTGTGCAATATTATGCACGAAGAATGAGTATGTTGACGAAATGAATAATGATCTCATACAACAATTTCCTAAATAATACCTCAATTCACTACTTCCAAACGATTTGCCCCCTCATGTATTGCGGCTAAAGAAAAATTGTCCTATAATGTTGTTGCGAAATATTGATCCGACAAATGGGTTATGCAATGGTACACGACTAGTTTGTAAAGGGTTTCAAAAAAATGTAATTGACGTAGAGGTTATAGTTGGTCAAGCATGGGGAAAAAGAGTTTTCATACCTAGAATACCTCTTATAACGCCTGACAATGATGGTCTTCCATTTGCTTTTAAATGGAAATAATTTCCTTTGCGTTTGGGTTTTGCAATGAAAATAAATAAGTCACAGTGTCAAACTATCCCTCATGTCAGAATTTATTTGTCCCATCCTGTATTCTCTCATGGACAGTTGTATGTAGCATTGTCAAGAGGGACATCCCAAAATACAACGAAGGTCTTGGTTAAACCAGGAGAGAAGAATTTCAATGGTGGAACATTTACAAATATATAGTATACAAAGAAGTATTATTCTTTATTGATGGTATGCTTTTATCTTAGTATTTCATGTTGATTATTTGTATTTACAACTTTTCTAAGCTAACATCTTTACATGTTATAAATAGGATGATGAAAGATAACTATTCCCCCTTTCGACGTGTACATCGATACCTAAACTGGAATTTAAAGGTTCGTGTGGCCTTCAAATGGAAAGCACATGAAATATCAAGGGGAAGAATGAATCTGAAATTGTTGTTTATCGATGAAGAGGTATACTAGATTTCAAAGTTCTGAATTTGTTCTTATTTAAAATACATTCATGTGTTTATGTAATGCCTCAATGTATCTTTTATTTCTTAGAGAGAGAGGATGGAAGCCAGTTTAATTGGTGATGTAGTTAACAAATTCAGTAATACTTTTAATGAAGGAAAGTGTTATGTATTGAATAATGTTCGTGTCAAAGACATTCGCAATGACTATAGAAATGCAAAGCAGAATGAAGAGTGCATAATTAACAAAAATTATGTGGTTGTAGAAGCATCTGAAGATTGCAAAAAAAAATACCTATTTACTCATTTCAGTTTACTGAGTTTGATGACTTTCAGGGTCTTCAAGATAAGATGACATTTCTTATAGGTATTTTTACTTTAATTTTATTTATAATATCATTTAATAATATTCATAAAGTCTTCTATGTCAATTACAGAAGTCATTGCAATGATTACCATTGTTGATGATATTCAAAGGATTACGAAGAGATCTGGTGAACAGGTTGCCAAGTGTGACATCATATTACAAAATGAATTGTAATAAATACAAATTATTTAAATTACTCAGTCAATAAAACAAAGTATTCATTTACTAACACTTATATGTATATTTATGGTATTTAGGAACACTATGGCTAGGTGCTCATTGTGTGGTGAAATAGTTGTGATGTCACATGACAACTTGACAGCACAGTATGAAATGAGGAGTATAGTTATTATTACTGGATTGCAAGTTTGATGCTTCCAAGGTAAGACACAATCAATAAATTCAATTATATTTGTGAGACTTATTTTATATTAATTTAATTATAATTATAGGTTTAAACATGTCAAGTACGTACACAACAAGACTTCTCTTTAATCCCCCATTGCCACAAGTTGATGAAATGAAATCAAGGTAGTCGTTTTCATATTACACATTCAAACGGTAGTTCATATATATTTTTTCTAAATTGAATTCTATAAATTCAATAGGTTGTCTGAAAGTAGTGTTGGTTCTTCATCACCTGTGAATGTGTCCATGCAAAAAGAGAATATAGAGGCAATAAGGATCAATCTTTCCATCTTGCATGAATCCCTACAGAGTGGGGCACTACGCAAAGTAAGATACCTCAATTTTTGTAACATGTACAAATACTTAAATGTATATAATATGAAAATAACATGTTGAATATTTTTAGGATCACATTTATGAAATTAAGGTTGCACTTGTACAAATTTACCATGATCGAATCATGTGGTACAATGCATGTGTGAGGTGTAGCAAGAAAGTATATGATGAAAATGGTCACGGCAAGGTCTGCCCCAAATGTGGAGCAAAAGATAGTGTCCTCAGGTAATTTACCTTCTTTTATCATGTAATACATCTATATATTATAATTAGCTTGTAAATTAATATTTCATTTTGTTGATTATAGGTACATTATAAAAGTTGAAGTCATGGACACTTTTGATTCTATTAAATTAACATTATTTGACACAGTTGCACATCATCTCCTTGGTTATACTACTATAGAGCTAAACAATATCCACTCACAGGTACTCCATATTTTTATACATATATATAATATTGATGAACTTTACATCTGTATTAATATTAAATTGGTCTAATAATATAGAAAAATGGTGAAGATATGATGGATATCATATTATCAAAGGAAAAATGAAATCCATTACTTTTTCATGTCAAAGCACAAGATGCCCAACCGTTTTTTCAAGAATCACAATGGACGCCAACAACAATGAAGCAAACGGCTAAAGTCTTAGATGTAGTTCTCTTAGATATTAAGAAAGAATGTATGTGTCTTTTATTTGACATCGAACACAACATTACTTTTTTATTTTGTTTTGTATCTATCTTAAAATCTTAATAGGTACTTTTGTTTTCCATATAATTTATATTCCCAGTTGTGTTTTACGATACAATATTTTTATGATTGTTATTTGTATATACTTATAGCAAAATTCATTCCAAAGTTTCGTGTGACAACAAATACAAAATCATCAATAATTACAGTTGAAAGACAACATTTTGTCAAAATTATCACTAGAACTGTAAGTATTTTGACTGCATATACGATTATATTATTAAATTGTCTGAATATTTACACTAATCATTTTTTCGTATGTGAAAGGTTCGAAATCAAATTATAAAATCTTTAGGATTAAATCACCAGAAAGTGATCACATGCATTGATAATAAGTGAGATATTGTACTATAATATTTATTATTTATTTATTTCTTGTTTCTTATTAAATAATTAAATTCATATTTTCTTCTCTAATCAGGTGTCCACCTCTCTTTGATTGTTCGTATGAGGATGAGCTCATGAAACTTCAATTTTGGATGTGAAAACAGACGCGTCATATCACCTGCAGAATTTTGTCACATAATGAACTTTCAGTTACAAAATGAATATATATTTTTATAATTTATGAAAACAGTTCAATTTTTCTTATTTAATAATATTAACATTATGATATTTTTCTATTACAAATCCAACAACTCTTGCGGCTTCCCCTCCTCTTAACGCTGCGTACGTACGACGGCCGTTACAAAACTCTTCCGGCTTCCCCTTCCCCACCAAATCAGACCCGCTCCTCCTCCGCCTTATAAACTCTCAGCGGTCGTCCATCTGATCGAACCTACAAACAGCCCAAGTGACACCGATGATCCAAAGCAAGCTAGAAACTATCTAAACGCAACATCATCACCCAGATCTTTTCACCAGCAAGCCGCGTCCGGCTACCTTTCCCTGGCGTTGCCCCCTCCTCTCGCTCTGCCCAAGCACCGTCAAAAGATGATGTGGACTATGGAAACCTGATTCTATAGCACGCTTACTGATAAAAAAAAAAACCTGATTCTATTGCTATCCTCACAAGTTCACCTGATCCCCTCCAGCAACGAAAACCCGCCGGTCTGTAACTTCATAGCATTGACTTCCTGACATCTCATCCTCGCCAGAATTTTCAGATAAAACGATAGGCTGCTGATCGGCCACCAATGCCCACCGCACCTCCATATCCTGCGCCACCGGATCGGATCAATGCCTTCTCCTTAGCCTCCCCAGATATTAGCATTCAAACACGAGCAAGGAAATTCCTCTCTCCAATATCAGCTCTGTATGCAAACCTGTAATTGCCCGCAGCGCCGCCCAGCCTTCACGACAACACCTGCAAACAAGAGGCTCGACGACCTGCAACAGGGGGACTCAGACCGGACCCTCCTCTTCACCGTCCCAACTCTGTAGCAGTACTCTGATCCATGACCTTCCCCACAACAACCATCTCCAGACTACCACCCCCTCTTTATCCAGCCCAATGATAGACCTCGCAAGGCGCCCCTACCCCCCAGCAGCCGGAGACCATGTCGTCTCCATCTTCATCCTACTAACTCGACCAAGCCGGAGTAGGGCACGCTGCACGACCTTCCTTCTATCCTCCGTCATCTTCTCTAATCTAACAGATCAAAGTCTTCGGCTAGAGAAACCAAACAATCCTACCTATCATCAGTGTCGTGGCCGTCGAGTATATCTCGCTGAAGAGTTTCTGACTTCTCAGCCTTTCTGTGATCAAAGAATGCACTATGAAGATGGACCCCGTTCCATCCTACATTGCAGCTCCAACGTAGGTTCAATTCAAGGAATTGCAGCAGCTATACACAACAGACTGGGGCATACTTCAACCTCTCTACGCAGCTTTAAAGAAACCATAGGTAACTCACCTGATCACTGAACGAAATATATCCAGAATTAGTTAACATCATTGACTCAAGGACTCAATTAAATAATCAGGTAACTAACGAAACCTAAGAACCATCTTATATGTATACATGTATATCCTTACGTTCTCTCACCCCATCATAATAGGAAAACAGTAATTTATGCACAAAAAGTTCACGATCGTGCTAGCCCTACATGCCGATACGAGAAGATAAAATCGGGTCTGGTAACACTAACAGAAGTACGTATAGTGCCTACTTATAATCTGAATTTGTCTATTAGTATACATCGTACTTGACTAATAAGACTGTATCAACATAGCTAAAATTGACTTTGTTAGTATATTGATTTTTAGATCGTGCATGACAAAGCTTTACCATCTATATAACTAGCTTAACATTGTGGAGTGATGTCCTATGGGACAAGTATTAGAAAGTTGTACGTACCAATCTATACAAAAGTAATATGGATCAGTTTTAATACAAGCGATATATTAGGAAAATAATATATATATACATATAAGAAGGTTACTCTTGTAAGTATAAACATGGATGGATTTTAATAACCAAAACGTAGTTAAGATGATACATATGCATGAAATTACCCTATTTTAGTTTATTGAGATTCTACATGTAATTGGGAACATGATCAAAATCTAACTATATGACTAATGTATATTAAGGCATATTGAAATTTAACCCTTAACATTTTCTAGTAAGGTTATATTGGTAAAAGAACATGTTCGATCATATTGACTAAATTGAATTATATTATAAGAGAAAGAAACATTTTAGGATCAAATCTAGAGAAAATATAATATGACAACTGAGTATGTATCACTAGATATATATACATACATACATACATACATACATATATATATATATACATACATATATATATATATATATATATATATATATATATATATATATATATGGGCCCATCTTTATTGCCCGCGCGGGTAGCTACCCGCCCACCCTTCCGACCACTTTTTTTCAAAAAAAAATTTTGCAATTGTAGAGGACTATTTTTTCTAGCTCTCCAAAAAATTTTAGCCAAAAATAATATCATTTGCCCCTCCAAAATCAAAAAACCCGTCCTTATATATATCTGTTGTATATTTTGTACAGAGTTACTTTTTTGACATCATAGTTACTTTTTTTACTACAGAGTTACTTTCTTAGTCAGGAGAGTTACTTTTTCGGCTGCCGGGTAGCGAAAATGCAGGCTACCCGCACGGGCAATGAATGAACGCCCTATATATATATATATATATATATATATATATATATATATATATATATATATATATATATATATATATATATATATATATATATATATATATATATATATATATATATATATATATATATATATATATATATATATATATATATATATATATAACCTAGTTGAAATCTAAATCAAATAGTGATGAGAAAATATGGAATACAAATGGAAGATATAAAACCTGCATCCTAAGTAACATAAACAAAGTTTGATTCCAAGACATATAGTGACAAATATTCTTCTACATTTGTAGATTTCTCTATTTTGATTTAATTCTTGGAGCTGATTACTTAGAACTCAAAATTTTGGATACTTTAGATTCAAAGGTACAAAATTTTTATTTTTATTTGGAAAGTTATTTCTCTCATTGATTGTGTTCATGACTAGATACGTTGGTTGGCCAAAAATTGATTTTGTACATTAGCATACCTCTTTGAAGTGACACCAATATGTATTGCTAGAAAATAGTAGCACAACCTTTAAACGTAGAAAAAAGGTAGGTTAGTTCCCTTACTTCAGTGGAATTATGCTTCCACGCATGTAGAATTAAAGGACATAGGGTATCTCAGTATACTGGGAATTGAAGTTCATGTGTTATCATTCTTCATAGGATAGAATGCATTGGTTCCCCAACAACTAGACATTGACATGTGTTATCTACTAAACAATAAAATAACTAGTTTTAAAATTTGGATATTGAATCTTATTAAAATTGAAAAACCTATTGCTACCTTTTGTTACTTTCCTATATTGTTTAAAACTTGTATTTTATCATGAAAATATTTGCATATAGGTTCATATTTATTTACTTTCAAAATATTAATTTTGTACCAACATTACTGACCCCAATTTCCCTTATTGGGGCCCATTGTGTGGTTTATGTTCCCTCTGGAAACTCATGGGCAGGTGATAAGAGAAGAACAAGAAGAGATTGCACGAGATAGCCCTCTGTTGGAAGATGAAGATTAGATTTACTAAAAAAATTAACATTTGGTGTAGATGTATAAAAAAAGATACACTATGTATTATGTCAAAGTTGGATGAATGAAAAGATTTGTTTATAGTTTATGATGCAAATTTTGTAAATCTTTGATTGGAAAGGTTGGGTTTTTAAAGTAGTCCCTTTCTATAGGTGTATTTAGGCTCGATGTATTCCATATTCAATAGACCAGCTGTCATGATTCCCTCCTTAAATAGACAGGTATCCACATACTAAAAATGTTCGTTGCCCCTCTTCTCGTAGGATTGAGCATTGAGTTAAAGTCACATAATACCATCTGGAGGTAGAAATTGACCCTCCCAGACTGGTAATGTGGTGACGCAGTCTTTTTCACTTGAGACGATTTGAGCTACCATATACACAAGTGAGTAGGTTGGTCTCATATAGTTTATAGTGGATGAACTATTTATGACTCAGTAAGATCTCAATGTTGCAATTGTGACAATTCTAGAGCATCCAAATACCACCAGAGAAGCCTTTTTCTTCAACTAGATGTGAAATATCATACCCGAGCTTAGATATAGCAATGTATGCTTGCTCAACTAAATTTTTTTGTTATAGGATGATAAAAATCTTAGGTTGATACCACTGTTTATACTCTTTGATATAGGTGATAGTGTTATAATTTCCAACGCCTATTTCATTCCAAGAAAGTATATCTCGCATGAAACAATAATGGTTAGGTAGGGAGGCTAACCCTTACTGCACCCTCTCTGGACCAGTATCTCTTGATCATGTAGCATTGTTTGCATGCTTCGTCTTGCTTCTAGTTTGGTAGGGTGTAGGTCTAGGTTTTTCTTTAGTGTTTTATTCTTCTTGCCCACTGAGGTGCTGATGGAGCCACAATGGTTGTTCCAGCTGTATCCTATAGTGAACGTTTGTCATCCTTCTTGGGTCTATCTCCATAATAGAATCTCCATCCATACCTTTAATAACTCCATCCTAGGTCGGTTCGAAAATAGTGTGACTGGCTTTGTTGTTCTTATTGTCTCTATTGTCTTCTTTGGTCTTGGATTCACCCACCTTATATCTTTGGTTAGTGACTCCTTTCAGAACCTCATCTTCACCATTGTCTGCCCATCTGACTTTCTTCTTCTTTCTTCCAGTGCTCCATCTTGCTGCTCGAGATCTCTTATTTCAGGCTCCACTTCTAGATTTCCTTCAGCAGCCTACCCATTTTCTTCCTTGTTATCGTCCTCTAGAATTTGAAAATTATTTTAAGTACCTTTAGGTTGTTTCTTCTGATTATCTTCCTTCCAAGGTGGTCTCCTAGTGTGAATGTTCCTCATGTAATAGGTTATCCACCTCTCATCTTCTTCCACCCAAGTATTCCTGACATCATTTTTTTTGTCATGGGGTTTTGTTGGTTCTTCAGCATTGTTGGTTTCGCTGGAACCATGACCCTTGCACACGGTCATGTTATATTCCACCTTTTGACTTAAGTGTATTCTAACTCCTTATATATACATATCCTTATATATATATATATATATATATATATATATATATATATATATATATATATCCCTCATATAATATCAATATCGAAGATGCCTCCCAAGTGATACACATGAAGACCTTGTTCGACTAATTGTCAGAATGCCATTCTTGGTGCACCATCTACCTCAAGGAATGTGTTGATAAGTATGTGGTCATGTCAAGCAGGGTGTAGATCCTATTGTATTTGCTTTGGAACGGATTTAACTAGGAGATCTTAATAAGATTAAGCACGTTGAGGCCTAAGTTGGCATATAATTCATATGATGAATTATGGCCACAGAGTTATACATCCATCTATTCAAGAATTATATATGATGCAATTGGTAATGGTTACTTACCTTAAGAATTACTTATAGGCGTCGACGTTGGCTGAGCGATGATTTATTATTTTTGGATCTTAACTCACTACAAGATTGCTCTATGACATCTTCCAAATTTATAGTGTGGGCTATTAATTTAAATGAAATAGTGGGAGCATAATTAATTGAAGTCCAGAATATTTATGTTAATTAGATCTCTGAATTCAAAGTCATTTTCAAATGAGTTGACTCATGTGATATATCTACTATATAGATCAATGGAAAACACTAGCAATAATACATATTCATTGTAATCGGTCCTTGAGAAAGAGAAAGTTAATGGGAATAACATGAATGACTTGTTCGGGATGTTGAGAATTGTTCTCATACATGAGCATAAGCTCTATGTCCTAGACACACTAGTACTTATTGAATTGACTTTGAATGTTCCTAGACTAGAAAGGGATGCTTATAGGAAGCATTTTGATGATGTTAAGGAAATCAAGAAAGGCAAAAGAGGTATGATGTCTCACGGGCCCAATTTAAGTGCAAAATGGCATGAGCTGATCTAGTTGGACCCCATGAACTCAAGTTAATTGGGTATGTGGAATATATTACAAGACTGGGATTTTCTTTAGGTCAGGAGTTGGCAACAAATGAAATCTTGCAGTCATTGTTGAATTCATACAAGAAATTTGTCATGAATTTAACATGAACAATTTTTATAAGCTATTGAAAAAGATACTTGGCATGTTGAGAACTGATAAGGGGCAAATGAAGGACAAGACTTGTTTTGTGTTGATGGTTAGCAAATGAAAAAGAAAGTCTAAGGTTAAAGGCAAATTTAAGAAAGGATCTAAATCTAACAAAAATTCTTTTGCACTTAGAGAAAAAAAGGAGGAGAGAATAAGGGATAAGATTGCCACCAGATCGAACATTAGAAAAAAAAATCCCTCTCTACCTTGAGCAAGTTAAGAACAAGAAGCATGGGATAGAGATCTCCACTTGATGTATATTTGTTATTGAAATAGACTTATATACTTATTCATCATGGGTATTGGATACCATATATGGATCTTATATATGTTTAAATATGTAAGATCTAAAAAGAAGTTGACCCTTGAACAAAGAGGAAGTCGATCTATGACGTTGCTTTTACTACATTGACACAATTCACCTAGGGATAAATGATCCAGCCCTGTTTTAGGGCTTCATCTTGTGTCATTTGCATTTCAATCACATCTATACCTATTAGATTACATGTTATTTCCCTCAATATGCTCATTTGTGTAAAATGCACATATGGACATTATTTGCATGTTTTTCAGGCATTTGGACCACACTTGATGGAAGAGAGAGAGAAGGAGTGATCCTAGGGTTTCTCTACCCTTGGAGAGACCCAAAGTGAAGCCCGATGCTCCCTCAACCTACCCCTAGTGGCCAAAGATCCATAGAAACAAAGATGTCCAAGGAAATCCAAAGAATCAAACTCATGTGCAGCAGTAGACAACACCACGGCCGTGCAACAAAGAATGGTCGTGCAAGGGATAGCCACCACAGTCGTGCCACCTACCACGGCCGTACTACAGAACTAAAGAAGGGTGTGGCAATGCACCATGGCCACCATCACCTTACTCACCACATTCATGCTACCCAGCACGGACGTTTTACCCTTACCCCACCACTAATTAAGATCTAGGATGATGATCCCCAAGGAGAGAAAACTACTGAAAAATACTTGAGAAGCTCGCATGACCCTTAAGAGGAAGATTAATCAAGGAAAGAATTTGAGAGGATTGCTATGATGGGGATGCAATATTTTGTTTTTGGACAATGGTTGATGGTGAAAGAACAACAAGCCCAGCTGAAGGCAGGAAGCTCAGCATTTGTGGGAGGCAACCCACCTAGGTTTGGGAATTTTTCACCCAAACTTCAATTTTTGATACTTTTTCTTTGTTTTACACTTTCCAAGAAAACACACACACACTTTATACTTGATTATTCTAGATATTTGTGAATAATGTTAGGACATGTGCATTGGAAGGAGGAGGATGCATGGTTGATATCACCAAGTAGGAGATCAAAATTGAAAGAAAATTGCAAATCCGTAGAAAAGCTACATGAAGGTGACCAACACGACCGTTCCATACATCACGGTCATGGTGATGGAAAGCCAAAACGGCCGTGGTGGCTGTATCCTTCTCATTAGACACCTTGATATATCTCTCCCTCTTGGCAGTTGTCTACTATTGACTCCATTCCCTCTACCGTATCATCCTAGACTTCTATTTCATGTTGAGGACACAACATGGTTTAAAGGTTTGGGGTGGTAGGGCGGTAAGCCCTTTTTCTACCCCCACTTTCCTCGATGCTACTTGTTCTAAATTTTTACTATAGATGATCAAACAGTATAACCATCTCTCATACTTGTGTATCCATACTTTGTGTTCTTGCGTTGCATACTTGCATGTCATCTAGTTTACTTTCTTGCTATTTTTGTGTAACTTTAAAAAAAAATGCTCTTTTTTCATGCATTGCATATTATGTAGATATTTGGTAATTTTTCCATACTTTGGATAGGGTTTTCTTGTTTACTGTTTTTCTTCAATAATGAAGGCTTAGATGTGATTGAAGGCAACTTGGCACCGTTTTGGCCAATTGTGCCCAAATTTGAGTTTTCTTGCCTAAAAGTGTATTTTGACCCAATCACAACTTTTTGGATTAAAAATGATGACCATTGACAAATGCAAGTGAATTATCATTTTTTATTACTAAATGGTATCAATTTGTCTTTTTACATGTGCATAATCTCTCTTGTGTTTGTGAATTATTTGGTTGAATTGTGACTTGAGCAAGCTATGAGCGCTTAGTGCCTATGAAATCACTTGATTGAAGTATCAATTTTAGGTTGTTCGTTCATGAGGTATGAAATTGCGGGATTACATGTTGGATTAATTTTCATACAGGAGACCTTATGTTCACCAATGACCCCTCTTTGACCCGACTCTTCACTCACCATCTACTTACCCCTCCGCCTCATGAATGATGCCAAAGTGCACATATCAGCCATGGTCAACTCCAAAAGTTTAGGGTGGCCACATATATATCTCACTGTGTCACTCTCATCACCATGTGTCCTATCTACTCCAAGGGCAATGAAAAAGAAAAAAAATGCAAAAAAAAAAGATGCTCATGTTTAAGAGTATCTAAATAAAGAAAAGATGAGTGCTCTATGTAATAGCACTCCAAAGTCTTATCGCAACCCTTTCTCCCATTTTTATACCCATCGAGCTAGGAAACATCAAACCTAGATCATTTTGCCCTTTTCTGTAACCACGTGGGTCATTTGGCATGATTTGAAACATAAGGTTGAAAGCATGAAGGTGAAACAACACTCCTAGTCATCCTTGATTAACTCCGTCATGAAACGGTTTACCCAGAACTACATGAAAGAAATATGGATAGCTTGTGTGTTTTGTGCACTATATTTGAAGCTCATACAGTTTGTGCTATTTTCATAATTGGTTTGTGAAAGCAGGAGAGGATACAGGTGGAATGCATGTACTTATTCACTATTGATCCCATTCAGAAATAATCACCCTTTACATTGCATTTGTTGTTTCCTGCTTGTTAAAATTTTGTAGAGAGATTAAGTTGGAGCATACTTGAGGACAAGTATGTTTCAAGTTTGGGTGGTGATTCGGCCCTATATTAGGGCTTCATCTTGTGTAATTTTTCATTTCAATCACATCTATACATGTTAGATTACATGTTATTTCCCTCAATATGTATATTTGTATAAAATGCACTTATGGACATTATTTGCATGTTATTTGGACCACACTTGATGGAAGACTAAGAGAAGGAGTGATCCTAGGGTTTCTATACCCCTGGAGAGACCCAAAGTGAAGCCTGATTCTCCCTCAAACTACAACTAGCGGCCAAAGATCCATAGAAGCAAAGATGTCTAAGGAAATCCAAAGAATCAAGCTGAAGTGCAACAGTAGACAACACCACGGTCATGTAGCAAAGAATGGTCGTGCAAGGGATAGCCACCACGGTCGTGCCACCTAGCATGATCATGCTATAGAATTGAAGAACAGACATGGCAACACACCACGGCCACCATCACCTTACTCACCACAACCACGCTACCCAGAATGGTCATTCTACCCTAACCCCACCACGGTCGTGGTGACCACCACGGTCGTGCTAGCTCTAGTGCAAAAGTGACCCACAACTTGACATTTTTCACAATTTTTCACCTCAGTCGTTCCCATCCACCACGGCCATTCCACTCACACCCCACCACGGTCGTGCTACCCAGCATGGCCGTGCTACTCACAAAACCCAGCTACCTTTTCCACTGCATTTCCCACTTTACCCCTACTTGACCTATTACTTCCTCCTCACCTATATATGCCTAGGTGGCATGTGGAGGTCGAGGTTGGCCACCCCTGGCTCACTCCTACCAATCCGTTTTCTCACCTTAGCCATTCCACTCCATTTCCACCTCCATTTCACTCCATTTCACCATTTCCACCATCAAAATCCTACTTTCCTTCCATTTCCACCATCATTCCATGCCCCTACACCTTAGAGGAAAGAGGAGGACATCTTGTAACAGATGAAGAGGAGGATTTCTCCATCTACACTGAGCTCCATGGCTTCTTCTACCTCCTTCTCCTTTCTTTTTGTATTTTCCACTTCCATGAGTAGCTAGGCCCCTTTTGGTGGGTTGTTTGGGGTGTAAAATATTACTTTGATACCATGTTGGGGGAAAATGACATGTAACTTTGTAATTCCATTTTTTAATGATTATGTTCTATTTCTATCTCATTCTCCATGAATTTCTTGTTGGTTTGTGTGTGAAATCACCTAGGATCTTAGGAAAATTTCTTATATGTGTGAATTTTGGGATTTGCCCCTAGGTCCAATTCTTAGATCCAATTCTTCCTACATCCTAATCAATATCCCTAAGAATAAGTGAGAGATATAGGTATCTATATTAGGTGACTCTAGTGCAATTAGCATGGAGCCTTCGCAAGGCTATAATGTGAGGGAATTAGGGCCCAAAACCCTAATTTCACCTCGCCATTACTACCCTTAGCCTCTAATTGCCCTATGAATTTCTAATCTAGAAACCTAGACTTGACTAGACTCTGATTGAATTGAACCTAATCCTTACCTCAAATGAGCCTTGTAAGGGTGAATAGGAAATGGTAGGGACTAGTTCCCCTTCTCATGCCCTCGCTCACCCATGGCTAATTGGTAGTTTAGGGCAATTCATTAGCACCTAACTTGTTGTTTGGTTTAGAATATTTGAATGCACGATTGATTTTTCCATGTTATGACCCCAACCCAACTGACAAGTGCTTTCCCCTAAATAGCCCACACCTTCATTAATTGCATATAAACCCTTGTTTGCCTTCTTGCTTAGTTCATGCTTGTTTAGCTAGTTTGTTTACTTCCCTAGTTATTTTCCTTGCTCTTGTAATGTTCTTGATAGCTTAGGTCTTTGTTGCCTTGTAGGCTTAATTTCTAGTGTAGTGTAGTGTAGTTCCCTAATTGTTTTCCTTGGTTTAGAATTGCCATTTCTTGTTTAGCTTAGTTTTTTCTTGCTTAATTAGTCTTAATCTGGTCTAGGGTTAACTTATATTTCATTCTCGCCTTTAATTGCTTTCTTTCTCACCTTAGTTTAACAATCAAAACAACCTTTAAACCCTTAACCCTAGTCTTCGCAGTAGGAACCTAGTAAATCTTACCTAGCTCTAGTGCCACCTTTTCTCCATGTGGATTGATCTTATACTTACCGCCCTCCTATACTACAACATGACCCTGTGTGCTTGTGGGATACTACTTTAGTAGAAGTAGGTGTGTTTAAGTCTTGGTCATTATAAATTTTTAAAGTTAATCCATCGTGCGAGTTTGCCCGCGGGGTTGCATCTATTCAAATCTCAATTGAGTAGTGTGTAACACCATTGGAAGAAATGCACCAAGCTTTCTGGCGTCGTTGTCGGGGAGAGAGGCGCTCAGCCTCGCTAGTTAATTTTTCTTTGATCTTTTCCTACTGTCCTACCCTTGCTATTATTTATTCATTATTCTTTGTATTCTTTTTGCATATTGGTTTGCTAACTTGCTTTCTTTTGTTTGGTTGTGCCTTGTTCATGTGACAAGCCACTCGGGGAAGATAATATCGAAGGCCAAAATGCACAAACCCATCCATTTCCTCCACCACCCTACCTCTAAGGCTATCCTAAACCTTACACACCACCACCACCTCCATCGTCACAACCTTCCCACAAATTCACCTTTCGACCTCAATTCCCTCCTCCACCTCAATTCCAAAGGCCATTAACAATAGTGCCACCACCACCACAACTATCACACGGTCCCCCTACTTCTTATGAGCAAATGGATATCGTCTCAATCATGGGGTGTGATAAGGTTGTTGAGAAGCTTATCAAGGAAGGGAATCAAGTTGACAAAGATCTTAATGAAGATCCATTGTCAGAAAGTCCTTGTTCGCAAGTGTCCCTTATGAGTGAGACACCTCTCTTTGATTCCTATGAAGACCCATTCCTCAAGAGAGAGCAAAACTATGGCATGAAATTTTTGAAGGTCATAAGGCAAATTAAGATCTATGATGATGATCCCCAAGGAGAGAAAACTACTGAAAAACACTTGAGAAGCTCGCATGACCCTTGGGAGGAAGATCAATCAAGGAAAGCATTTGAGAGGATTACTATGATGGGGATGCAACATTTTGTTTTTGGACAATGGTTGATGGTGAACGAACAACAAGCCTAGTTGAAGGCATGAAGCTCAACGCTTGTGGGAGGCAACCCACCTAGGTTTGGGAATTTTTCACCCAAACTTCAATTTTTGATACTTTTGCTCTATTTTTACACTTTCCAAGAAAACACACACACACACACTTTATACATGATGGTTCTAGCTATTTGCGAGTCATGTTAGGACATGTGCATTGGAAGGAGTAGGAGGATTCATGGTTGATATCACCAAGTAGGAGATCAAAATTGAAAGAAAATTGCAAATTCATAGAAAAGCTACATGAAGGTGACCAGCACGGCCGTTCCACACAGCACGGTTATCGTGCTGGCAAGTAAGAACAGCTGTTTTGCTTATAACAGTTGTGGTGGTTGTATCCTGCTCATTGGACACCTTGAGATCTCTCTCCGTCTTGGCGTTTGTCTACCATGACTCCATGCCCTCTACCCTATCATCCTAGACTTCTATTTCATGTTGAGGACAACATGGTTTAAAGGTTTGGGGTGGTAGGGCAGTAAGCCCTTTCTCTACCCCCACTTTCCTCTATGCTACTTGTTCTAAATTTTTTATCAAGATGATCAAATAGTATAACCATCTCTCATACTTGTGTATCCATGCTTTTGTTCTTGCTTTGCATACCTGCATGTCATCTAGTTTACTTTCTTGCTATTTTTGCGTAATTTTCAAAAACATTACTCTTTTTCCATGCATTGCATATCATGTAGATTTTTGGTAATTTTTGCATACATTGGCTAGGGTTTGCTTGTTTGCTATTTTTTCTTCAATAGTGAAGGCTTAGATGTGATTGAAGGCAACTTGGCACCATTTTGGCCAATTTTGCCCAAATTTGAGATTTCTTGCCTAAAAGTGTGTTTCGACCCAATCTCAACTTTTTGGATTAAAAATGATGACCTTTGCAAATGCAAGTGAATTATCATTGTTTATTGCTAATTGATATCAATTCTTGACTTTTTACATGTGCATCACCTCTCTTGTATTTGTGAATGATTTGGTTGAATTGTGACTTGAGCAAGCTATGAGCTCTTAGTGCCTATGAAATAACTTGATTGAAGTATCAATTTCAAATTGTTCATTCATGTGGTGTGAAATTGTTGGATGAAGTGTTGGATTAATTTTCATGCAGGAGACCTTATGTTAAGAATCACGCCTATGACCCCTCTTTAACCAGACTCTTCACTCACCATCTTCTTACCCCTTTGCCTCATGAAAGGATGCCAAAGTGCACATATTATCTGTGGCCATCTACAAAAGTTTGGGGTGGCCACATCTACATCTCACCTCTTCACTCTCATCACCATGTATCCTATCTACTCCAAGGGGAAAGAAAAAGAAAAAAATGCAAAAATAAAATAAAAGATGCTCCTGTTTAAGAGCATCTAAATAAAGAAAAGATGAGTGCTTTATGTAATAGCAATCCAAAATCTTACCAAAACTCTTTCTCCCATTTTTCTACCCATCGAGCTCGAAAACATCAAACCTAATTCATTTTTCCCTTTTCCGCAGCCACGTGGGTCATTTGGTGTGATTTGAAACACAAGGTTGAAAGCATGAAGGTGAAATAGCACTCCTAGTCATCCTTGATTAACTCCATCACGAAACGGTTTACCTAGAACTACATGAAAGAAATATGGATAGCTTGTGTGTTTTATGCACTATATTTGAAGCTCATATGCTTTGTGCTCTTTTCATAATTGATTTGTGAAAGTAGGAGAGGATATAGGTGGAATGCATGTACTTAGTCACTATTGATCCCATTCAACAATAATCACCCTTTACATTGCATTTGTTGTTTCCTACTTATGAAAATTTTGAAGAGAGATTGAGTTGGAGCATACTTGAGGACAAGTATGTTTCAAGTTTGGGGTGGTGATTCAGCCTTGTTTTAGGGCTTCATCTTGTGTCATTTTGCATTTCAATCACATCTATACCTATTCGATTATATGTTTTTTCCCTTAATATGCATATTTGTGTAAAATGCACTTATGGACATTATTTGCATGTTTTTAAGGCATTTGGACCATGCTTGATGGAAGAGAGAGAGAGAGAGAATGAGTGATCCTAGGGTTTCTCTACCCTTCGAGAGACCCAAAGTAAAGTCAGATGATCCCTCAACCTACCCCTAGTGGCCAAAGATTGATAGAAGTAAATATTTCCAAGGAAATCTGAAGAATCAAGCTCAAGTGCAGCAGCAGACAACATCACGGTCGTTCAGCAAAGAATGGTCATGTAAGGGATAGCCACCACGGTCATGGCAATGCACCATAGCCACCATCACCTTACTCAACACGGCTGTGCTACCTAGCATGGCCGTTCTGCCCTTACCCCACCACGACCATGGTGACCACCATGCACGTGCCAACTCTAGTGCAAAAGTGACCCACAACCTGATATTTTTCACTTCATTTGTTCCCATCCACCACACCCATTCCACTCACACCCCACCACAATCGTGCTACTCATAAAACCCAGCTACCTTTTCCACTGCATTTCCCACTTTACCCCTACTTGACCTATTGCTTCCTCCCCACCCATATATACCTAGGTGGTGGTTGGAAGCCGAGGTTGGCCACCCCTATCTCACTCCTACCACTCCAATTTCACTCCTTAGCCATTCCACACCATTTCCACCTCCATTTCACTCTATTTCACCATTTCCACCATCAAAACCCTACTTTCCTTCCATTTCCACCCATTTCCACCATCATTCCATGCCCCTACTCCTTGGAGGAGAGAGGATGACATATTACAGCCATTGAAGAGGAGGATTGCTTCATCTACATCGAGCTCCATGGCTTCTTCTACCTCCTTCTCCTTTCTTTTTGTATTTTCCATTTCCATGAGTAGCTAGGCCCATTTTGGTGGGCTGTTTGGGGTGTAAAATGTTACTTTGATACCATGTTGGGGGAAATGACATGTAAACTTTATAATTCCATTTGTTAATGATTATTTTCTATTTCTATCCCATTCTCCATGAATTACTTGTTGGTTTGTGGAAATCACCTAGGAATTTAGGAAAATTGCTTATAATTGTGAATTTTGGGATTTTCCCCTAGGTCCAATTCTTAGATCCCTAGGTTGCCTCCCATCTTCCTACATCCTAATCAATATCCCTAATCCTAAGTGAGAGATCTAAATATCTATATTAGGTGACTCTAGTGCAATTAGCATGGAGCCTTCTCAAGGCTAGAATGTGGGGGAATTGGGGCCCAAAACCCTAATTTCACCTCCCCATTACTACCCGCGACCCCTAATTTCCCTAGGAATGTATAATCTAGAAACTTAAACTTGACTAGACTCTAAATGAATTGAACCTAATCCCTAACTCAAATGAGCCTCATAAGGGTGAATAGGAAGTGGTAGGTACTAGTTCCCCTTCTCATGCCCTAGCTCACCCATGGCTAATTGGTAGTTTAGGGCAATTCATTAGCACCTAACTTGTTGTTTGGTTTGGATGATTTGAATGCAAAATTGATGTTTGCATGTTATGACCCCAACCCAATTGACAAGTACTTTCCCCTAAACAGCCCACACCTTCATTAATTGCATCTAAACCCTAATTTGCCTTCTTGCTTAGTTCATGCTTGTTTAGCTAGTTTGTTTACTTCCCTAGTTAATTTCCTTGCACTTGTCCTATTTTTGATAGATTAGGTCGTTCATTGCCTTGTAGCCTTAATTGCTAGTGTAGTGTAGGGTAGTTCCCTAATTGCTTTCCTTAGTGTAGAATTGCCATTTCTTTCTTAGCTTAGTCTTTCTTGCTTAATTAGCCTTAATCTACTCTAGGGTTAACTTAGATTTCATTATCGCCTTTAATTTATTTCTTTCTCACCTTAGTTTAACAATTAAAACAACCTTTAAACCATTAACCCTAGTCTCCGCAGTAGGAACCTAGAAATTCTGACCTAACTCTAGTGCCCCCTTTTCTCCATGTGTTACAACCCTATACTTACATCCCTCCTATACTATGACACGACCCCATGCACTTACGGGATAATGTTGTAGTAGAAGTAGGTTTGTTTAAGTCTAGGTCTTTATAAATTTTGAAAGTAAATCCACCATGTGAGTTTGCATACAGGGTTGCATCTATTCAAATCTAAATTGAGTAGTGTGTAACACCATTGGCAGAAACGCACCAATAAACCCCAAAGTTCTTACCATAACAATGTGCAATAATATCATACGCAAGCATAAGGTCCTTGTCACAGTATAGTTAAGGATGGGATCCCAAGAGATATCATATTTAAGAACCTTGTTGGTTTGTATCCAGTAGTATTTAGAACCAAGAGTTTATTTAAGTTGAGTTAACTAATTTCAAGGAAAGTAAAAGGCAAATTGAAACTAGATTTAGATTAATGATGAAAGTCATTCGGGTTGAATCGGGTTTACCACCACTACATGCACAAAGATATCCATAACATATCTAGGCAAGATAAAACCATTCAAATAGAGCAAAAGCAAGATCTACCTATTAGGTGTGTCAAATTGTGTAAATATCTTTATGAATTTGATGTATGTTACTCACGATCATGTATCTATTGCTCCATAGATATCTCTTCAGAAGTTTTCATCTAGGAATCAACTAAGTTAATCAATATTCAAATCCTAAACATTGAATTTCATGAAACATAGGAATATAATAAATCATGTAGAGTAGGTGATCAACCCACAAAATATACATAAAAGGATTAGCATTGAATTGAAATAGTTATATAAAAGACATGCAACATTAAGGAATGGACATACAAGAAGGGATACCAGGGCTAGTCCCCTAACCCTAGTGAGAAGGAATACTCGCTCTTCATGAAAGAAATGGAGAAAATAGGGGAGAAATAAGAATCATGCATAGTCATCATAGAGAAGAAGACATGGGCACCTTGGATCTATTCTTGGCTTATACTCAATGAATATTCTGATATATCCAAATGGGAAGTCGACACCGGAGGTAGGCGTCAATGGGCTTGATATCCTCTTCGGTTCTTCATTCTTGGAACTCGAGTTTGTTGAAGAAGAGGGATGGTTGATGGAAGGATGGAGGAAAATGGAGATTTGAATCTAAACACCTTCATAGTTAGAAGATAGAGTTTATGGATCAGAGGTTCATAGGGTTGTCTTCCTTGGTTGGGAGCAGAGTAACAACCTTAGGTGTAGTCGAGTAGAAGATATCCCCTCCAATGGAGGAGGGGGCAGGTATTTATCATGGTAAAGGCATGTGAAAGGGGCCAAATGAGACTCGAATTGAGGGAATTGAAGTTGATTTCACCCCGTCGACTAGGCATCTGTCGGGCATTTTAGACTTTAGGGTGAATTCGTCGAGGTGCGATCATTGACCTTGGTCCTTCGGGGCTAGCCGTCGGTCTTTGGTCAATGGGGTTGGAGTCATCAACCTTGTGAGCCTGATGAGTTCTGACGGTTAGGAATGTGTCAATTAGGCTAAATTTGTTAACCTCAATCGTCTGGGGGAATTCATCAAGGTAGGTCCTTGGGGATAGCTCGATGAAAAAAGGATTGATGGGTAATAATAATGATTTGACTCGAATTAGGGGAATTTGAGACAAGTTTTACCCATCATTTGGTGGCGCTAGGTGTTCCTCATTGATCTCGACTATGTCAGGTGCTTCTTGTCATTAATGACTCCGTTGGTAGTTTCTCAATGGAAAAAGTAGTCGACAAAGGGTCTTAGTTGATCTTGGGTTGAGAAGTTGGTAGAGTGTGCCACTACAAAAATGGTGGATGAATTTGACTCAAATTTGGGGAATTTGAGTCAATTTTGTCAGGTTGAACTTGCTCACTAGTTGAGCATAGAGCCTATTGACTTTGTTGATTGGCGGGAACTAGAATCCCATTAGGTTGTAGGTTGACAAGGAGGTAGGCTAGATAGTGGTAACAACCTCATTGTGATCTTGTCAAGAATTTTGTGTAGAGGTGTCATGGATCGATGAGATGACTACTTGACAAAGAGCTTTTTCGATGATCATTCATTCTAGGAACAAGCCTACCCCAAGGTGGGAGGGTCTATTATTGTTCCATCAAGAAATGGCCGACTAGGGGTTTAGGTTGACAAGAGGCCTAGGTTGATGAGAGGTTTGTCCATGGAGAAACATATCCAAAACATCAAAACCTTCTTGGCCTTGCTAGTCAATTAGTGGGACCACCATGGCCTAAGTTGTTGCACATGATGTGGAGCTTCATCCTGCCATGGAAGGCAATGGATTTGTTCAAAACCTTAAGTATTCACATAAAACAAAGAAAAAAATATATAGAGGCGAAATCAAAGGTATGTTAAGGGATTTAAGTGCAAAATTGGACTAAAGATGCGGCTGAAACTAAGATAAAAATGCATTTATCAATCTCACATAAAAAATGGAGCAAGAGTTGTTATCACTATAGTAGGCACATATTGTATATCCATACTCATTGGGATTGTAATGAAATTAGAAAACTGTTGTTATGTACCTACCATAGTAGAAACATTATTTATGCATCTTGTTTGGACAAGAATGTTTTTGAGTTTCTAATAAAGAATGGTCCTATTTCTATTTTAAGAGATGAGATATTTTATGATAGTGTTCCTATGTTGTATGGTCTTCATTTATTAGGTCTTAAGTAAAATGTATATGACATACAAGAAAGAAGTTAAAACTCAATACATCAAACAAAACTTATCTTCGTCACTATAGTCTAGAGGAATATAAATGAGAAGTGCAATTATATACTCCAGACGAATGGTTGTGCAAAATCTTTTGGTTTTGAATCAGTAGAGATGTGTGAACCTTGTTTTTTTTGAAATATGATGAAAGATCCTTTCAGTGGAAATTGTGAGAGAGAGCTACCTATTAAGATTCATAAATACTAATGTGTGTGGACCTATTAGCATATGTGCTAGAGGTAGATATTAGTACTTCATCAATTTTATTGTTGACTTCAGTAGATGTGAATATGTGTATCTTATGAAACACAAATCAAAATCCTTTGAAAAATTCAAGGAATTCATGAATGAGGTACATAATCAACTTGGCACAAAAATTAAGGCACTTTGATCAGATTGAGGTGGATAATACTTAATATATGAGTTTGAGGCCCTTTTGAGGGATTGTGATATTATATCACAATGGCTCCACTTGGAACACCTCAAGTTAATAGTGTGTCAGAAAGAATGAATGCTCCTTATTGGACATTGTACGATCTATGATGAGTTTAGATAATCTTCTAGTTTCCATTTTGGGACATGCTTTACAAACCACAAAATTTACACTTAATTGAGTACCGTCTAAATCTGTTAAAAAGACACCATATGAGATAGGCAATGGGAATATCCAATATGTATTTCATGAAATTTTGGGGATGTAAAGCTTATGTCAAGAAGAAATTGAACCCAAATTGGAAAAATATATATGTATTGGGTACCCTAAGGAAACTAAGGATTACGTTTTCTATATTCCATCTAACAATAAAGTATTTGTTGTCATGACTGTTGTATATTCCTCAAAAGAGATTTTATATCTAGAGGACCACGGGAGGTAAATAGTACTTGAAGAAGTTCAAGATCAACAAGATAACATTAAACCTATGAAGTTATATAAGAAATAAGAGGAACCACAAACTGTTGTGTAACCTCAAGTCTCTATGGTAACATAGGAACCTCGAAGGTCTAGTAGGCACATCTTGGTCTAGAGAGATATGGATTTCTCGTAACTCAAGAAGACAATGCTTTGGTAATTGAATATGATTATCCAACTACCTACAATGAGGCTATTAAGGGATTATATTATAAGAAATGTCTTGAAGCCATGAGATCTAAGATGCACTCCTTATATACCAACAATATATGGAGCTTGGGGGATCCAACTGAAGGGGTAAAATCCATAGGTTGCAAATAGGTCTTCAAGAAGAAAACTAACAAGATGGTAATATAAAAACCTACAATAGTAGATTGGCTACAAAAGGTTCAAAAAGAGTTCATGGTATTGACTATGATGAAATTTTTCACTAGTTCCCATGGTTAAATCTATCAAGATCATGCTTTCCATTATAGCTTATCATGACCATGAGATTTGGCAATTGGACATTAAAACTACTTTCTTTAACATGAACTTGTTGAGGATGTGTACGTGACACAACCTTAAGTTTTTATCACTCCAAATGAAGTTAGTAAAGTATGTATGCTACAAAGGTCAATCTATAGATTGAAGCAAGCATCTCAGAGTTAGAATCTTCATTTTGGTGAGACGGTCAAACAATTTGGCTTTATTCAAAGTGAAGATTAACCTTATCTTTATAAGAATCTTAGTGGGACCATGATTTTATATCTTATATTGTATGTATATGACATACTATTGATGGGGATCGACATACTCTACAATTGGTTAAGGATTGACTGGGCAATACCTTCTCCATGAAGGACTTAGGTGAAGCATCCTATATACTTGGAATCAATATCTATAGAGATAGATCTAGAATTATTCTTGGTTACATGCATGGAGAAAGTGCCAAAGAGGTTTAACATACATAATTCTAATAAAGAAAACCAACCCATGTCTCATGGAATAAGTTTCTTTAGAACTCAATGTCCCGTCTCTTTGGAAGAGAAGGCATGCATGAGTAATATTCCATATGCTTCTACAATTGGGTCTATTATGTATGCAATATGATGTATGCCCCCACATGTTTTGTATGCTTTAAGCATGATGACAAGGTACCAGTCAATTATGGGTGATGGTCACTAAATATATTTAAAGTAAATCATTATGTACTTGAGAAGAGCTAAGGATCAATTCCTAATTTATGGTTATGAGGAAGAGTTAGTTGAAAAAGGTTACATTGATGCAAGATTCCAAACTGAAAAGGACTATGACTAATTGCAATTAGGATTCAAGTTTTGGCTAAATGGTAGAGATATGAGCTAGAGGTGTTCCAAGTATGATACGGTGTCAGATTCTACAATAAAGTTTGAGTACTGTGGAACCCCTCCATGCTAAATGAGATTACTCATACACAAACTATGATTGATCACTAATTAACCACATTGCAGTAAAAGGGAATAATTAAAATTAAGTAAACTTCTCCAACATGTCTAGGAATATTTACATATAAGTCCAACAACCTACACAAAAGCACATACCAAACTAGGCATCTATACAACTATCTAGTGACCTCAGACACAACTTTTCTACAAAAGTATTATTCCACATATATACATGTCATATAACATCAACATACTACCAAAAACTCAAGTCGATATACATATCATCTACAAATCATCCCCTTTCCAAACCTGAGAGTATAGGTACGACTCTAGGATGCACTAAACACTACCCAACCTTCTTCTCCTACTGATCTTGAAACTGCTCTTCCTCGCTACCATGAGCATGATGCCGCCACTGATGATCACCTAAAAAGACGTAGTGACCCACGAGGTGCACCCATGTCCCTACAAGAGAAATAACTCTCAATAACATTTATTTTAACAATAGGTTATGCAATTAAGTAGATAAGACAAAAAATATAATAGTAGGCCATGATTGACATGATATTTTGAGAAATAGGTAAAGCTAACACCTTTTAAAATAGTTGATTTCTCTTACCACATTACACCTAAATTAACACTACAAGAAATAAGGCAAGGGTTGTTGTCTAATGTGAATCTTTATATAACCCTAACATATTTGCTACATGGTTGAATTATGTCTTTTATAAAACCATGAGGAATTTGAGGCATACCACTCAAACTTCCAACAAACCACTATGAAGTTGCAATTAGTTCCATACAAGATCTAGGAGATTCGACTAAGATCTCTTCCCCTCGGTCATATAAGTCCTCCGCAGTGACATAATAGTCCAACTGCAATTAGCCTAGTCCGTCCTTGGTATACATGCCGTGACACTAGAAACTAGGGTAATCAACCCTATCATTCGAGATACAACTGCAGTTGTCCTAAATCACATCACATGTACATATTCTAATCATCCAAAACACGGCCTCAACCATTCTCCATAATCTTAGTATCAGGATGACAATGATGTACCCTCCCTACACCCACACATACTTTACAATATATATGACTCTGAGTTTCCCTTCTAGAATACTAGTTTCCATGTTCAGCAAGTTCTGACATTGTAATAGTTCTACGAAACATGGTACTACATGATTAGGGTTTCACTTGGTTAGTTATTGCCAATTGGGTGTATTTAAGTTGTGTTAATCAAGTTACATATAAACCCTAAAAGAGTTCTACAAAAACATTAGTATACAACAACTCTAGAATATATAAAACATATGAGACATATTCTTTATCTCACCATCATAGAGTATTACTCCTTGTCACACATGAAGAGGATTACACCTCCATTAGGGCTCAAGTCATGCCCATAGGCCATTTAGACCATTCAGATAAGCTCCTGTAAGAACATCATTATCTTTCTACATCTTGTAGAAGGTTCTATAAATCGTTATCATACTTGTGGTACACATGTTTAGCATAAGATTTCAGCAAACATGAGATCTATGATGTTCACAGGGTAATATAGTAGGGTTACCATTAGCGTTATGAGAGTATCCTTCCATCATAACAACATAAAAGGAAGTATATTTAACCATCATCACTTAATTACTCAACTGAGATTCGGCAAGGTAGATTGACTAATGTTACAAATCAGCTCCCATAACTAAACCATCAGTTTGTACAAAAGCATAAACTCTTACACTTAGCATCCCCATTTAATCATGGATGCCCTTAATCAAAACACAACCATCAAACCCTGTGTATCAAACCCAAACCATCATATCATATGCATCAAACACAAACCATCAGATTCCATAAAGGACAAAACCATCAAATCATGCACCTAGTGAGACCATCATTTGATAAATCTAGACAAACCATCAAATGTCAATCATAGGTAGACCATCACTGTGTTAAGCTAGGTTAATCATCTTTATACTTGTTACCACGTTTTTAAGGCAAGATCTACATTTAGCAAGTTAAGAGTATGCAAGAAACATGAAGAAAGTTACATAACTTGCCTCAAGGAAGGTGATGAAGGTCCAAATGTAAAGGTAGCTCAAAGAGAGAGGAACGAAACCCTAGCTTGAGCACTCCACACGTCCAAGCTAGCTCCTGTCACTAAGAACAAGGAATAACCTAAGGTAGAAGAGAAGAAAGAAGGTGTTCTTCAACCACTTTATCAAGATCCACTAAGAACACCATGAATCCATCCAATAAGGAACAGAGGAGAAGGAGGACAACAAGAAAAATGAATATAAGGAAGGTGACCTTACTTATTTAGGTCAAGCAACAAGGTTAGGAAGCTCCAAACATTCCTAGAGAGGGTAGATCTAAACCCTAGAGCACATGGAACTAAGCTCAACCAATATACTTCCTATAGAGCTCTTCCTCTTCCATCAAGCAAGTAGGTCAGACCTCCCAAGCAGTAATAAGATGAAGAAGGTGTGTAAAGATCTCATTTGAGTGAATGGAGAGAGGTATATAAAGCTTAGGAAGAGAGAGGAAGGTAGGTTGAGGTGTTAGATCATACATGTCATGCGTACAAAACCGCAAACCTCCCATCCATGCAAACAAACCTGCCATCAGATCTTAATGCTAGGGGGACCACTGGTTGTCAATCCTAGGAGCAACATCGAGCTCAAGCATCTAAGGGACCATTGGATCATGTCCTTACTTGGCCACAAAAGAAAACCCTAAGGCCACCATCAGTTGGTGCTCACCACCTGCAAACCATTGACTTGTTGTCCCTCTAAGAAAACCATCAAATCTCATAGTTTAGAAGAGAACCATCGGATCCTACCACCTCGAAGAGGAACCATTGTGTCCCAAGAATACAAAGGGAATCCATCGCGTTAGGGCACTTAGGTGTGAGACCCCAGATCTCAACCCTAAGTAAGATAATACCCCACATCTGATGGAGCATCTAGGTGATCGAAGATACAACTATATAAAACATCTTATGAAAATTTATGAAGCAACACATACATGTGAAAATTACATGAAAAACCCTAGATATGGGAAAATTGCATAAAATCGTTTATAAACACATAAATTGCAAAACTTGCTCAAGCAATGTCCAAGATTCACCAAACTTGAAACTTAGTTTTGTCGCATGATATCAAATCATGGATTAGGGTTTTATTAAGGTTTTAAGTATTCAAATTAAGATAAACAAGAATGTTCAACCATAAACCCAGGTTAGGGGTCTTACAAGTACATTGTTGCCTCTAGCACAAAATGGAATTGAGATCTCATTCAAAGACAAAGATAGCAAATATATGGACAAAGAGAAAGATAGCAAATATATGGAGTTTCTTTTTTTATCCTATATGGATGATCCGATCCGCAAGGACCATGATTGGAAACTGTTTGATCGTCATTCTCTAAAGAAGAAGCAAAAATATGAATTCTATTGTCATATCAAAAAGAGACTGCAAATTCCTTTTTGAGCATTAAGTCTTGTGAAAATCAACTCCATACAGCTCCCAATTAAGTAGTGTGTATTAAGAAGTTAATTAGTGAACTTGGACTGGTACCAACCATTGAAGATGAAATAGAGATTTACTCCAACAACAATGGCCTATTGCACAAGATAAGGAACACAGTCGATATCGTCGTGCAAAGAACATACTTAGGTGTTATCATATCATATGTTAGATCATATACTAAGGAGATGTAAATCTTTCCAGAGTACCGACTAAAAGAAATGTTGTTGATACCTTTACAAAAGTACTTTCATAGCAAAAATATGATTGTGATGTTTGATCAATTGGATTTAGGTTCATGAGTGATTAGTTCTAGTGCAAGTGGGAGATTTTTGGTTATATTCCTTAAGAGCCATCATGTGATCATTGTAAAAGGGTTATTTTGTAATTGATTTTATTATTAATAAAATGCAATTCTACTTGTTATGTTTGTTTCACTATTGAGAAAATGAATAAACCGAATCACATTCTAATAATGATCTAGCTCGATGACATATGGTTTGCGTTAAGGACCTAAACATGATATCAAATGTATAATAAGGGTACTCTTTCTTATTATGTCCTTATTTGGTTATTATTGTGGATAGTATTAGACAACTATAATACACAAGACTGGAATGTATGTTGAATGATGACTATGTATCTTTAGTCTTGATATTGGATGTCAACTTAGATGTATCGGTACTTGATAGAGAATAAGTTGTACTAGATAGATCCACCTTGAGATTGACACATGGAAGTCATGTAATTACATGTCAGAGTCATATCTTAATGTGATAATGGTGATTGTGATACTTAAACTTAAAGCCTCTATAGTAACACATGTTGTTTTGTAAACTTTGACACTAGCCCAACGTGCTCTAAAATATGAATTGTAAAAATGGTGGTGATTGGGTACACGGTGACACATGGGACATATTTTGAGTGATATAGATAGAATTTTTCCCTCTTATGGAGTGATATCCTCGACCAAAAAATATATAAAATGAATGGACATGCTCATGTGAGTCAATATATGATATTGATTTTACATTATCTTAAATAGTCTACTCTAGTTCAAGGAACATAGATTGAATGTCAAGAGTATGACATTCCATGTCGCAGTCGATCTAGATATATGTGACAAATGGATTATATGATCATTGCAACATTGCATGCTTTATAGGTTGTAGTTATTCTCCAACTCATTCATTTACTTGGGTGGAAATGATGTGCGCTAGGAACCAATATTTACTTGTGTCATTTTGAAATTCACTACCAACGTAATCAGGAACCTAATGGGTCACACACGTAAGGATGCATAAGTGAATTGAAGTTCACAATCAAACATATGATTAGAATGGTTTAGAATCATAAATATCTGATGAACCATTTGATCAAGTGATTAGAATGTTCGATCGGCCGATCAGATGATTGGTTCAATATATCACTTGATTGTCAATTGATGGACTGAGTTTCCAATCGACTTTAGAGATCTAAAAATCTACTTCTTAGATTGTGTAATCACAATTCAAAAGGGAAAGGTTCATATCTCATATCTATATCAAAACTCTCATGATTTTTCCTATCTACTTTTGGGATTGGGCAATCAGAGACCGAGATCGGGAGATTGGCAAATGAGATTGGGCCATTTCAATCATGTATGAGTTTTACAACATTTTACTATTTTTGGAATTTTGAGTAGAGTAGGTATTGGAATTAGAGTTTTTCAAGCCCCTGACACCCTATATAAGGGTAAAATGTCCCAAAGGGTTTTACTATCTTTTGAGAAAACTTGTGGGACATGTTGGTCGTCAAACTTCCTTCTTGAGGAGAGGAAGTAACCATAATCATTGCTACCCAAGATAGCAAAAGCGAGGGAGTTCTAGGATGCCTAGCACATTGACAACTCATGTTTTGGTTTTAATTGGTGGCCAAGGTGGTGCACCACATTCTCCTTGTCCGCATGGAGGTAGACACCAAGGCACACATGTGGATGCTTGGATAAGTCATTTTGGAAGAAGACAACAAGTTGTTGCTTGGTGGACAACCCAGATATATTGGTGATTTATCCATATATCTTGGTGGTTGTTCCATATATAGATTCATAAGATCGAGTTCTTCACTAACATAAGATGTGTCAACTTGTTGGACAAGTGGTGTGGGCAGAGGTATCACCTTTATCCCCTTTTATGTCTTTTATTCACTGACATCTTATAGCTATAATGGATCCTACATATGGGGTATGAAGGAAAGATTTTTATTGTTATTCTGCTACTCCCCCTTCTTGAAAACCCAACATTAAAGACCAATATTGTCACCCAATAACCTTCCTTTTTTCCATTAATAACCAAGAAACTTGGAAGATGGGAGAAATGGGAAATGAGGGAATATTAAGCACATGCATGATACCTTATGCAGGTTTCTTCCATAGAAAAGAATATAAAGAAAGAGTTGACCAAATTCTAGGAAGAGTATACTTTCCCTTAATCTTCAAGGTATTCCACAAAACTTCTAGCAACATGTGGAATATGTTCATATGCTATATTATCCTCAACAACTTCTTATATAACACCATTTGGTTTCAAACGGGGGTGGATGGGGTTATATGTGGTGACATGTATGTCTTTCCATGATTCTATAAATGCGCATAATGGACCTCCCAGTCAAAATTTAGATGCACAACTAACCTCTTGGATTATGTGTGTGCATGCATCGATCCCAATTTTTTCGAACACCCTTCACTAAAGTATAGACTGAACAATAATTTGCATTGACTCTAGGTCAGATTAATTTATCATAGTCAATCTATATTTGATGCCAGCTATAGATTTACTTATGCATTGACCTCTATGGTCTATTCCATCTCCATACCCCAATAAGATTTTTTTAGCATTGTAATTGAACTTTATACATCGTTTCCAATTTGGCATCAACTTCAAGATAATTTATTCGAACTCCAAGTAGAATCAAACAAGAACTGCATCTCACATTAGCTAACCAATCATATTATATATATATATAGGGATTTCATATATTCAAATGAATTTGATACTACTTCAAGAACATCTTGACATTTATTAACATTAACCACGTAATAAAATCAAAATATAAGTTTAATAAGAAATGAAATATTGACTAAAGTAATAAAAATACTAGGATCCATTTGATTACAACTACTAAGAGCTTAATCATAATTAACACACATTCAACACCCAAAAGGAGTCCATTAGAAAGTAACAACACTACAAAACATCACATACAAGAAAATTTATTTAATTACATGTCTATACATAAGATGTTGTGTCTAATGTAGGATGGATATTCATACATGGGTATTCAAAATATGACTATCTACAGGGTCCGTCCTAAATAACACTTCCTTGTTTGCATTCTTCATATAATATCCTTCATACTTTACCTACTTCCTCTCATTAATCTATAGTTTAAGGGTTTGTATTTTCTACAACTATTCTTAAAAACGACTCTCATAAATTCTCTTTATCTTACTAGGGTTATGTTGGGACCTAGTAGTTACTTTAATTGTGTCTATGAGATCAAATACAAAGTCTTATAAACTTGTTCAAAACTTATGGTTCATTCTTTATGCTATTAGGATCGCTAGGAGGTTCTATAGATTGCTAGAGTTTTTTAGTATGATGGTATACACTACTCTTATTTTTCTATGCTAGAAGTTACATGTTTAATTTATTTATGGTCATCCTAGCATAACTATTCTTCATTGGAATTTTCCAATTCTCTCTAGCTAATTATCATCCTTGAAAGGCTTTTCAGCTCAACAACTGTCACCAACCATCTTTTATATTGTATATTAACATGAGAAAGAATCTCATTTTTTTCTATGCCATATTGATCTATGGTACCCATATCAAGTAAAGACATACACCCCAATAAAATGACGTAGACAAATGAAAATTGTACTTTTTGATCAATTTTTCTTAAACCATCATGATTTATATGCATTTTTCTTTCAACTATTAGTCTATCATAGTTAGAACCTCTACTTTTCTTCTAAATAGATTCACTGAAGTTTTCTTCAAAGGAAAGATCTTATATAAAGGCATATATCTACACAGAGATCATTTCTCTTTTTGTTGTCCCTTATTTTGGGTGTGCATACTTTGTTCATCTTCTTAGTCAAGATACATTATTTTATCATTCTACCACAATTACTCTTGTGTAGTATTCTAATTTAAATAAGGTTATGTGTTGATATGATCTAGTTATTTATATGTCCAAAACTAGTGTTGTGACCATTGTATTCAAAATTAGCCCACAAGGTGGCTTATACGCTCTCATATTCCTAAAAGGATACCCATATCATATTGCATAATGCTTATCCAATCAATAAGTGGTGTTAAGATGCATATGTAGAAACCTGGCCGAATAAGCGATCAATCAAACTCTACTTTTAAAAAGCACACTACTTACACTCATACAAGCATACATACGTATGCATATAAATATGGATTTCATTTTATTTGAATATATAGTGGTGTATTTTTTATTGAGTCATATATACACACACACACACACACACACACACACACATATATATATATATATATATATATATATATATATATATATATATATATATATATATGTAATAAATGTCATCACATATTTGTTCATTGATATACATATCTTTCAATAATATATTTATGTGTCACATAGATAAAATAAATCAGAATATACACATACAATTATTTCTACATTTATAAATACATTTTTATCTAGTACAAATTTAATTATTAAATCTTAAAATGTGTACATATAATAAATACATTCCTGACTTAACACACACATAAATATGCATAACGAATCATACATTATTTTATTAACATGTTTAGTAAGAATTATGTATGACTACGTATTGTACATTTTATATTTAAGAATTTATCAACTCAACATATCAAATTTATTATTATATATAATTTAATTTAATTATATATTAATATGTTGTCGCACACTCGAGCACTAAATTAGAATATAGAGCCATGGGAAAACCATGAGTGAGTGATTCTAGGTAGTTTCTTATCCATGATCAGAGTATGCATGTATTCCCCTTGTCGTATATGTTTTGACATAATGTTTCTACTTCAATTGATAACTAGCTTGTGCTTTAGGAGTACATGGAACTTGTTGAGGCATACTATGTTATCATGAGAAATATTGTCAGGTTAGAGAAAAAAACACTCACTCCTTTCACATTGTTTGAGGATCGTTCATCATGTTTGTTTAATTTCATCATCCTATTTCATTTACAAAGACATGAGCATGAGAGACATATATGCCCCAGATCGAGGCTAAAGATATCTATTCTCTAGATACGGTGTAGAAAAAAAAAAACCAGGTTCCTTTTTTTTTCAAATGTATGGCATTAATGGAGAAGTTAGTATTGCCAAGTTTATGTGCTTATTGCTCAGATAAAAATCAATTTAATAATGACTATGAGTAACCATATGTTAAAGTACAAGGTGGCAAGGCACTCCAAATAGGGTGTGCATTTACATGTGGCTTTCCTAACATGTTACTTTGGATTTTTTCTTGGGTTTATGGCCACATTAATGGGTTTATATGTTTTTTAATATAACAATGTTTAAACTAGATATTTTTGTATATATCAAGTGCCAAAATAATCATATTCATGATTAAATATATTAAGACATATTCACTTTAGTTTCTAGTTTGGGGGTTATGTTATAGATAACATTCATTAATGGGCTTTTATGTTCTTTTAATTTTCGTTGTATTCAGATTGATAGTTTTGTCTTTATGCACCAAATATCAATTTTATATGCAGTTAAATACTATTAGTTAACATAATATGTCGTCTTATCTTGTATCTTCACTTTTGGATTTTTTTTAGGAATTATGTTAATGAGGACAACCACTAGATTGTTGAATACTTAGATAAATCCATTTAATCTTGACTATATACTATTTCTCCATGTCTTTTAGTGTTTGTAATTATTCTCTTCTACTATTTAACACTAATATACTTAGATATTATGAGAATATCATCAAACACGTGTATATAAAGAACCTCATACAAGTATGTCTATACAACACACACAGATATATATATATGTATGTATACACTCATAAACCAAGAAAATATAAGAAGATTATTGTGGGCGGACAGAGCGTGATGAAGCTCTTGTTGTTGCGATGAGATGAATCATGAACACAAACTCAATTGTAGTTTGGCAGAGCATGACAGAACATGATGAAGCACAAACACACATAATTAGGCACAAAACTATAATATCTTTCTTGATGGAAGAGGTGGTTACAATTGGTGGAAGAAGGGAGGTTACATAAGGGAAGAATGCAAAGAAGAAGAGACTACTAAGGAAGTATCCTACTACAATTGTAACATACCAAATTTTGAGTACCAAACTATATAGATCTATAGTTCCTAATTACCCTCATTTAAAATTCCAATTTCAATTCCTTATTTCATATTTTAATTTCTCATTTCCAAACAAGTCCTTCTTCATTTGAAGTTATTTACAATCTAGTCCCTCAAATTTAGCTCATGAGTTATATTAATATCATTTTGTTCTATTTGAATAATTTCTACCCTAAAGACCTTGAATATGCCTTTTATTGTTCTAGTACACTCAATTTGACATATATTGGTTTTGAAATTAACTAATATGATTAATCACATAAAATGATATTTATGTCTAAGAATATGAGGGGATTAATTATATTAGCGAGGATGAATTACAAATAAAAGTTTCCATGTTTTAGTATAATATAAATTTAATCAATGGAAAACATTTCATAGATATAGGAATTATTCTTTAAAAATTATAAAAAAGGAAAATAATATCAAGTATATAGAATCATATACCATGGATTTAATACAAAAATGAATATGACTCTTTGTCCTTGAACCCCAAGCTTGCATCCTCCTCGTAGAAGGAAATGCCTTCGATTACAAGAGGTAATGGAAACCCGATCTCCCTCCCCATGGGACAAATCAAAACTGCCTCACCTCTAAGGCTAGTCAAGAGGTGATCCAAAGTGCCATGTTTGAGCCACCATTGTCATCTTCGTGGCTTACTAGAAAAAATGGAAAAACTTCATGAATGAGCATTAAAGACTCTACAAGGTTCCTTTACATCTATTGCATGACTCATTGGACTCTTCGACTCGACCACCTCCTCATACCCCTAGATATATACACAGACCATGGACATACTTGTAATCCACCACATCATCGGAAACCCTAGATTTTACAACCTACAAACTTGCCACCCATTACACACTACTATGAATCATTCCCTACTCGACCCTGTCACATGCCACCTGACATACCTACATGCTTCATCATTGCCAAAATCTCCTTCTTTAGTAGTAGGGACTCTAGAGATCCATGAACTCCTCATGGCCACATCATTGTTGAACCTCAATCTTGAAGCCTAAACTACTGATCTCCAACCTCAACCTACTTCTTCCTACTACTAGAATTCATTAAAGGACCTACAAATCTTCATGGAATGGATCTGCAGACCAAGGATGCTAACCCAACATCAATAATGGTTGTAGATTAGTCAGAAGACCTGCTCCATTTCCATGAAGAAAACTTGTGAAAGATGGATGCCTTCTCTACCCACCTCATCACAAGAACTATCATCATTCTTCTAAGCATATGATTTGTTAAGTTAGTTGAAATGACCACCACCAAACCAACATCCAAATCATTACTAATAATGTAGAATAATCATAAGCAGCGGATTAACAAAAATCACTAAAAATTAAAACCATTTTTGCAAATAGATCCAATTCAAAACTTTATATACATCGGGGTTCACATTGTACATACACTTTACCATCTCATCTCAAGGTTAACATATAACAGTTTCTTTGTCAAAACGTATACTAAAACAACATCAAATCTTGAGGCATACAAGCCAAAATATCAGATTGTTCATAAAACCATCACGCACTAAATCTGAGGACCTGAGAGTATAGAGACATCACATAGGACTTCTATCTACAAGACACGAAAGATAGTACACTCAACCTGAGCTATTACTATTGTCCATGTTGTTGTTGTCCTTCCTCTTTAGTATGGTCTCTACCTCCTCGTGCATGTCCACCTAAAAATTGTAGATCCCACAGGGTGAGACAATTGTCCCAGCGAGAGATATAACTCTCTACCAACAATGTTATTATCACAAGTAAACAGTATAAAATTGAGCAGGGGTTCTTTTATATTAATAAGCAAGGTTAATCATTATGGATAAGCATATTAGAACATTCTCATCTTTTAAAACATTGCAACTATCTATGATAGAGCAGCAAATCATCTATTCACTTTATAAGGAATATGAAGAACATGTGTATCATTTACCCATCATATTATACCAACATCTCCAGCTTATCCTGTGATAATATCATCATGTTCCAGCTTTATACCAATCTTGCAAGAGTATAGCCAGGTATTGGATTGTACCAATCCTGTGATATTACAACCAAGTATTGGATTGTACCAATCATGTGATATTACATCCAGGTATTGGATTGTACCAATCCTATCAGAGTTGAGACAGGTATTGGGTTGTACCGATCCTGTGAGATCATAACACAACCAGGAATTGGGTTGTACCTATCCTGTGAGAGTTCAGCCAGGCATTGGGTTGTACCAATCCTGTAAGATTTTAGCCAGGTATTGGGTTGTACCAATCCTGTGAGATCATAGCACAGTCAGGCATTGGGTTGTACCAATCCTGTGAGAGTTCAGTCAGGCATTGGGTTGAACCAATCTTATGAGAGTTCAGCCAGGAATTGGGTTGTACTAATCCTATGAGAGTTCAGCCAGGTATTGGGATGTACCAATCGTTTGAGATCATAGCACAGCCAGGCATTGGGTTGTACCAATCCTTTGAGAGTTCATCCAAGCATTGGGTTGTACCAATCCTATGAGAGTTTATCTAAGTATTGGGTTGTACCAATCATGTGAGATCATAGCACAGCCAGGCATTGGGTTGTACCAATCATGTGAGAGTTCATCCAGGTATTGGGTTGTACCAATCTTGTGAGAGTTCAGCCAGGTATTGGGTTGTACCAATCATGTGAGATCATGGCCATATTGCTAAGGATTCCATAGTAGTTGAAATACCTTTATGTTTCCCTTTCACTTTCATTATGGGACATCAATCTCTGGATCAACATCTTGTCACCTCTCACTAGGAAACAACTATTCACATGGCTCATAAGGCCATTAAACATCTTGTCACCTCTCACTAGGCAAAAACTATTCACATGGCTCACAAGGCCATTAAACATCTTGTCACCTCTCACTAGGCAACAACTATTCACAAGTCTTACAAGGCCCATTATTTGCGTTAGGGTTTCCCTTTATAGCCGAATAGGGTTTCAAATTCATATTATCAATCCAAACCCTAATTCATTGCTCCACAAATCTAGGATCATACATTGATATCATAAGTATTCAATCATATTTATTTATTCTCATCATTTATCATTAAATGATTATCAACACAAAGTATGAGTTTCTCTCTCATCCTTACTAAGATATTGATTGCATCATACTTTATTAACTTGGCATAACCCTTTCTCAAGGTATGTTAGCCTACACTTATCAAAGTGCATTAAACTCATTACATCTTAATGTAAAAATTGACATGACACACTTCATGTGTTACTAATCCAAATATATATTGGATTTGAGGTGCATCAAGGCGTATCAACCTTGAGGTGCTAGATGTGATATTTATCATGCCTTGGTGTATCACTTCCCTCATCACTTTTAACTTAATTAAGTTCATCAACTTATCTTGTATTAGGGTATTTCCCATCCTAATACTTTATGCACTAACTCATCACATCTGTCTTGTAGTATATTGTCCATAAGTCACACACTTGAATTACCCAACAATCATCAAGTGATATGGACTCATCTCGGGTTAAGGCATTGTTGATATAGGATTGACCATTATCAATCACTTTATGTGTTTCACCTATCAAGGTATTAATCACACCATTATTTGATATTACACTCATCAGTCCTAAGAGTGTCTTGCCATTACCTTTACAGGGTGTATGGGGTTGAATCATGTATGTCAACTTGAACACATGTATTGGGTTAGGTGTATATCGGGTTAGGTATCATCATATCCCTCATACCCTGACCCATCAAGGTATCAACCTTACCAATCATATGGTGTATCACCTTCACCATACATGGGTGTAACATCCTAACATCACTTGAAGATATTAGCCACATCATACTTTAATGTATTGGCCATCAAATGTTCTAGGGTATTAACCACCTTACCACTTTTGTCATCTAGTGTATTGGGTTACCCACCATATCATTTTAGAGATGTGTGATGAACACCATATCATCCAAGAGGTGTATTCTTAACCCAATATCGGTTTAGAGGTGTATGCTTTCTTACTATATCTCCTTAGAGGTGTATGTGTGCTTACCGTATCGGGCAAGAGGTGTATACTTGCTTATCATATCGGGCAAGAGGTGTACGCTTGCATACCATATCGAGTAAGAGGTGTATGTGTGCTTACTATATCACCTTATAGGTGTATGTATGCTTCACATCATATCGGGAAAAGAGGTGTGTGTGTGCTTCACAACATATCGGGCAAGGAGGTGTGTGTGTGCTTCACACCATATCGGGCAAAGAGGTGTGTGTGTGCTTGAACCCGATATCACTTTGCAAGGTGATACCATCATCTTCATGATCTAGACCTTTGTTCTACTTGTTATAGTACAAGGATAACAGGTCTAAACAACTACTAGAACTCATAGATATACCAAGTATTCAAGAAAATTTCGGAATTGAAAGTAGATCATCAAATATAGCAAGAAAGATGGTGAATAATAACATGTTTGGGTTCAAGTTATATAACCCACATCAAGAACAACTTCAAAGCTCCAAGATCAAAAGCTTCATGTTCCTAAGGTTGAATATGACTTATAAAAATTCCAAGTCGTGTTCACAACTCCTTCATATACAAGGAATCACCATAGTTAAAAGCTTGGTGAAGAAGAAAAGAAAGAAAGATCATAACCCTAGATCCATGCTTCAATCTAAGGTTGAAGATGATCATGGCCTCACCTTAGGGTTAATACTTGAGATCCTTCTTTCTCCTTAGCACATTGCATGATACCTCACTACTCATGCATGATATGCCCTCACTTGTGGACGATATCCCTTTCACTTGTGGCCAATATCACTCTACTATGGATGATATCAACTTGTTATGGACGATATCACTTGCTATGGCCAATATCACTTGTTATGGCCGATGACAAGGCCCTATGCATGATACCACTTCATCTATGAACGATACCAAGACTCTATGCATGACATATAAGAGCAAGGAGGTGATATATTTCGAAATATTCCACTAATAGGTGAAGGGAAGGGTATATATACTTGAGGTTCATGAAAAAGCATATATATGAGGTGTCACCATTTTAAGATACTAGGTGTCAAGTGTCCATGCATGGTTGACACCTGTCCTTTCATGTACTCATATTTATCTTAGCATTCAAAACACTTGAGGATAATCTAGATATGACATTTTGGCCATTAGTTATCTTGTTTGATAAGATATCTCATCTTTATCTCATAAATTATGCAAACTGATACAACTTTTGCAAGGAGCATCTAACTCATCATGGATCACCTCCTTGAGGTTATTAGCTCGTCATGTACAAGGCCAAGAGTTCACAAACCGATATGGGATCCCCTCTATGGCTTCTTGTCTGATAGGCACTCCCATATGGACTCTACAACCCGATATAAGCTCAAATTAGGGTTTCACATTCAACCCTTTTCTTGGTCTTTTTATCACCTAGAATAATACCACTCAAAAATGGTTCAAAAATGGTGTATCATTCATTATCTCTCATATAAATGATACATAGAGGAAGTAGGAACACTCTATAGGTGGTAAGTTTCATATCAACCCTACATTTTGGGTAAATTACAATTTGTTCCAAAAATGGTTCACAAGGTACTAGCATTATTCAAACAAGTTCAAACTTGGTATTCAGGCTTTCAAAAATCCACCACGTAGCATTATTCTCTTTATTATAATGCTAAAACACTTAGGGCACGTTCAACATGTGACATATTGCAGTATGATCCCTCGTCTTGGGTAAATTGCACTTTGGTCCAAAACAAAGGAACATTACTCAAACGGCATTCAATCATATTATCAATCCAAATCCTAATTCATTGTTCCAAACATCTAGGAGCATACATTGATATCATAGGTATTCAATCAAACTTTTTTATTCTCATCATTTATCATTAAATGATTATCAACACAAAGTATGAGTTTCTCTTTCATCCTTACTAGGATATTGATTACATCATACTTTATTAACTTGGATTAACCCTTTCTCAAAAAAAAACTTAGCTTAACCCTTTCTCAAGGTATGTTAGCCTACACTTATCAAAGTGCATTAAACTCATTACATCTTAATGTAAAAATTGACATGACACACTTCATGGGTTACTCATCCAAATATATATTGGATTTGAAGTGCATCAAGGCGTATCAACCTTAAGGTGCTAGATGTGATATTTATCATGCCTTGGTGTATCACTTCCCTCATCACTTTTAACTTAATTAAGTTCATAAAATTATCTTGTATTAGGGTATTTCCCATCCTAATACTTTATGCACTAACTCATCACATTTTTCTTGTAGTATATTGGCCATAAGTCACACACTTGAATTACCCAACTATCATCAAGTGATATGGACTCATCTCGGGTTAAGGCATTGTTAATATAGGATTGACCATTATGAATCACTTTAGGTGTTTCACCTATCAAGGTATTAATCACACCATTATTTGATATTACACTCATTACTCCTAAGAGTGTCTTGCCATTACCTTTACAGGGTGTATGGGGTTGAATCATGTATGTCAACTTGAACACATGTATTGGGTTAGGTGTATATCAGGTTAGGTATCATCATATCCATCACACCCTTACCCATCAAGGTATCAACCTTACCAATCATATGGTGTATCACCTTCACCATACATTGGTGTAACATCCTCACCTCACTTGATGATATTGGTTGCATCATACTTTAATGTATTGGCGATCACATGTTCTAGGGTATTAACCACCTTACCACTTTTGTCATCTAGTGTATTGGGTTACCCACCATATCATTTTAGAGATGTGTGCTCAACACCATATCATCCAATAGGTGTATACTTAACCCAATATCGGTTTAGAGGTGTATGCTTGCTTGCCATATCTCCTTAGAGGTGTATGTGTGCTTACCATATCGGGCAAGAGGTGTATGCTTGCTTACCATATCGGGCAAGAAGTGTATGCTTGCTTACCATATCGGGTAAGAGGTGTATGTTTGCTTACCATATCACCTTAGAGGTGTATGTATGCTTCACATCATATCGTGAAAAGAGGTGTGTGTGTGTTTCACACCATATCGGGCAAAGAGGTGTGTGTGTGCTTCACACCATATCAGACAAAGAGGTGTGTGTGTGCTTGAACCTGATATCACTTTGCAAGGTGATACCATCATCTTCAAGATATAGACCTTTGTTCTACTTGTTCTAGTACAAGGATAGCAGGTCTAAGCAACTACTAGAGCTCATAGATATATCAAATATTCAAGAAAATTTCGGAATTGAAAGTAGATCATCAAATATAGCAAGAAAGATGGTGAATAATAACATGTTTGGGTTCAAGTTATATAACCTGCCTCAAGAACAACTTTAAAGCTCCAAGATCCAAAGCTTCACGTTCCTAAGGTTGAATATGACTTATCAAAATTCCAAGGCTTGTTCACAACACCTTCATATACAAGAAATCACGATAGTTAAGAGTTTGGTGAAGAAGAAAAGAAAGAAAGATCATAACCCTAGATCCATGCTTCAATCTAAGGTTGAATATGATCATGGCCTCACCTTAGGGTTAATACTTGAGATCATTCTTTCTCATTAGCACCTTGAATGATACCTCACTACTCATCCACGATATGCCCTCACTTGTGGACGATATCCCTTTCACTTGTGGCCAATATCACTCTATTATGGCCGATATCAACTTGTTATGGATGATATCACTTGCTATAACCAATATCACTTGTTATGGATGATGACAAGGCCCTATGCACGATACCACTTCATCTATGAATGATACCAAGACTCTATGCACGATATATAAGAGCAAGGAGGTGATAGATGTCGAAACATTCCACTAATAGGTGAAGGGAAGAGTATATATACTTGAGGTTCATTAAAAAGTGTATATATGAGGTGTCACCATTTTAAGCTACTAGGTGCCAAGAGTCCATGCATGTTTGACACCTGTCCTTGCATGCACTCATATTTATCTTAGCATTCAAAACACTTGAGTATAATCTAGAGATGATATTTCGGCCATTAGTTATCTTGTTTGATAAGATATCTCATCTTTATCTCATAAATTATGCAAACGGATACAACTTTTGCAAGGAGCATATAACTCATCATGGATCACCTCCTTGAGGTTCTTAGCTCTTTGTGGACAAGTCCAAGAGTTAAAAAACCGATATGGGATCCCCTCTATGGATTCTTGTCCGATAGGCACTCCCATATGGACTCTACAACCCGATACAAGCTCAAATTAGGGTTTCACATTCAACCCTTTTCTTGGTCTTTTTATCACCTAGAATACTACCACTCAAAAATGGTTCACAAATGGTGTATCATTCATTATCTCTCATATAAATGATACATAGAGGAAGTAGGAACACTCTATAGGTGGTAAGTTTCATATCAACCCTACATTTTGGGTAAATTACAATTTGTTCCAAAAATGGTTCACAAGGTACTAGCATTATTCAAACAAGTTCAAACTTGGTATTTAGGCTTTCCACAAGCCACCAATTAGCATCATTCTCTTTATTATAATGCTAAAACACATAGGGCACGTTCAACATGTGACATATTTCAATATAACCCCTCATCTTGGGTAAATTGCACTTTGGTCCAAAATAAAGGAACATTGCTCAAACGTCATTCAATCAGGACCAAACTTGGAACATAAGTGTGTTACATGATAACAAAACACCTTAGAGGTCTATATTAAATTTCTAAGCATCTTACTTAGCCAAACCTTATAGGGTTACCTCATAACCCAAGTCAGGGATGTTACAATTATAAACCCCTAACAAGGATTTCGTCCCCGAAATTCCAGATGAAGGAAGACAATTGTCATTCATGCATAATATCATAAAATATCCACATAACATCTTGACACCATGGAGATGTCATAGAACTTCGACCAGCACAAAGTTCTTTGACACATGGTTATCATAGAATCTGTCTTAATCAGCTGTCCTTTCCAGGCTAGAGTTACATTCTGTCATTCATTTGAAACTGCAAGTCTTATCATACTTCTGTTGTACCAATCTAATCTGTTGGTTCAACACTAACTTTCTCATGACTTGTATCAACTATCCCATTAGCTATTTATTTTCTTATCATGAGGAGAGGCTACTTGTCAAAGAAGAACTTATCTCAGAGGTATCTCTATCTGTTATGTATAAGTTCCCTCATTAGATCTAGATAGGGATATTCTAAGGAATTATTTTTAGCTTGATAAACTTTTCCCACAATGATTCTACAATTGTTCCTTCAATTAGTGCATCCTTATCGGTGTCATGTTTATGCAGAGCATAAACCCCTAACATATGATGTCCATATTATCGTATGTAACCAAACCAATCTCAAAGTTGGCCTTTCTAGGTAACCAATATTAATCATCTTATTAGGAGTCATGTCCTCACTATTTCGTACCTTAAAAAAACCTTCTTGGACACTAGAATTCCTTACCTTGGTATTAGTTACATGTGTTAAAAACACATCATATCCTCATTATTTCCATCCTCTGTTGTTATTACCAAAACCAAACATATAATAGGACCTTTATTTCATCTCGGGACATTACTTAACACATATACTTTGTCTAGGATCTAAAATCCAGGACAAGCTGATACTTTTTAAAGTATCCTTCTATAGATTTCTTCTAATCCATGCACATCAAGTGTCATAAGACTTACTTGATTGTCATGTCCTGAAAGGGAAAGAGCACAAGGAAACATAGTCCTTTTTATCACCCCATCATTATTCAGGGTGGTTTATTAAAGAAAAGAGATTATCACCTTCTTCAAGTATTACATGAACTTTCAATTGTTCATGTGTCATTCAATCTTGTTTCCTCTTAGGTTCCTTGCCTTTAGCATAGGAATTATAGAGATGATTACATGTCACCACCTCTCAGAATTATCATCATCATGATTACTAGATCTGGGTATTGAAACCCTTAGTTCATAACTGAACATTGTCACCACTTATCAAGTGGTTTTTACCTCAAGTTCCTCAGACCAAGGTATTCATTATACTAAACATTTCCTTTTGCTTATAAATTGATCTATGATTAACTCAGATTCCTTCATATATCACTAAGGATGTGGTAGAAATATCTATGTCACATCTCCTACTTCATTATGCTCTTTAGATTGCCTCAAAATAACTACTTGATCAGAGTAATCAAAAAGATAGCAATCTAAGAGTTCCATACTTACCTTGCCTTCAATAGATGAATACCTGGCCAGGGTATTCAAGAACTGAAATTAGGTAGTATGCATTTGTTTTATATTATGTTTCATCTCTTTAAGTTTTATTACTTACTATCTCAGATTTTCTTTAGGTGTTTCTTCTACATCTCTTCCCTTTCTACATGAAGAGAGAAATTTTAAAACATATAAGAGAATTTTGGACTGAATATAGGTTCTCATCCTTCCTATCTCTTACTCATGTCCTCATAGGACTAATTAAAGGAAGCTCAACAATAACTACCTTCTTATGATTATCATATAAAATCAAGAGAAGACATATCAGAATGAAAAAGATCTATCTGACTGTCACCCCTCACAATGATCTACCACTTCAAGTTGACTCAAACATAGAGTCAACTGGTTTTATGTTGTTGCTTTTGCCTTTTTATACTATTGGGATATAAATTTTGTAATCCCTATCGAGTCTGCCTCGGTTGTTGGGTCAATCCCTCCTTTCTTTTTGAACAAAAGGGTTTAGTATGCTCAGCATGTCCATATCTATGACATGTCTTATCCTTGTACCCAAGTCTTATCGGTCTTATTACCGATGTAGAAGCTAAGTCAGGAGTTCTTATAGGTGGAAAATTACGACTTTTGCCTTTACTTACTGACTACTGCCCTGGTGCACTAGGGATTTATTGCACTGGTGGTACCAAAAACGTTGGCTTTTTAGAACATCTAGGAAAATGTCTCTAAAATTATAGAGACCTTTCCTCAATTCTCATCTTATTTCCCCTCCTTGGGCATTGCCATCACAAAGTACTATCTGTCTATACTTATGGAATAGTCTATTTTCTTTCCATATGTTAATTCTTCCCACATTTTCCACTATTCCAACATGACTATGTCATTCAGGAACCCTTTTAGAACCCAAAGTTTCTGCATTAAGGGTTGGAAACCTAGGTTGCATTGCTAGTATCCAGTCCACTATATTCATTCTTGTTGTCCTAACATGCCCAACAAGAGCATAAAAAGTAGGATTCTCTATCCTGATTGGGTCAAGATGGGAATTCTCAGGCACTCATTCTTCTCTTGCTTGATCCCTTGCAACTTCTCCTGGTGCAACATAATTTCTCTTAGCAATGTGATCCTCGTGTTCTCCAGTAATTTTTAAACTTCACCCTTTCTTCTGTATAAGTAGAAGTCATTATAGGATATACTGAAGGACACTAGAACAGACTCAACACCTTAGTCCTATGTCTCTATAGACTCAGCAAACCTTAAGATCCGATACCAAACTTGAAATGACTGCCACCAAACTGATAGCCAAATCGTTACCAATAATGTGGAATACTCATAAGCAACAGATTAACAAAAATCACTAAAAATTAAAACCATTTTTGCAAAGAGATCCAATTCAAAACTTTATATACATCGGGGTTCACATTGTACATACACTCTACCATCTCATCTTGAGGTTAACATATAATAGTTGCTTTGTCAAAACATATACTAAAGCAACATCAAACCTTGAGGCATATAAGACAAAATCTCAGTTTGTTCATAAAACCATCATGCACTAAATCTGAGGACCTGAGAGTATAGAGACGACACATAGGACTTGTATCTACAAGACATGACAGACAGTACACTCAGCTTGAGTTATTACTATTGTCCCTACTACTGTTGTCCTTCATCTACAGAACAGTCTCTACCTCCTTGTGCACATCCACATAAAAATTGTGGATCCCACGGGTGAGACAATTGTCCCAGCAAGAGATATAACACTCCACCAACAATGTTATTATCACAGTTAAATAGTATAAAATTGAGCAGGGGTTCTTTTATATTAATAAGCAAGGTTAATCACTGTGGATAAGCATATTAGAATATTCTCATCTTTTAAAACATTACTACTGTCTATGATAGAGCAGTAAATCATCTATTCACTTTATAAGGAATATGAAGAACATGTGTATCATTTACCCATCATATTATACCAACATCTCAAGGTTATAGTGTGTTAATATCATCATGTTCCAGCTTTATACCAATCTTACAAGAGTACAGCCAGGTATTGGATTGTACCAATCCTATGATATTACAACCAGGTATTGGATTGTACCAATCTTGTGATATTACAGCCAGGTATTGGATTGTACCAATCCTGTGAGAGTTCAGCCAGGTATTGTGTTCTACCAATCCTGTTTGATCATAGCACAGCCAGGCATTGGGTTGTACCAATCCTATGTGAGTTCATCCAGGCATTTGGTTGTACCAATCCGATAAGAGTTCAGCCAGGTATTGGGTTGTACCAATCCTAAGAGATCATAGCACATCTAGGCATTGGGTTTTACCAATCCTGTAAGATTTCAGCCAGGAATTGGGTTGTACCAATCTTGTGAGAGTTCAAAAAGTCATTGGGTTGTACCAATCCTGTGAGAGTTCATCTAGGTATTGGGTTGTACCAATCTTGTGAGATCATAGCACAGCCAGGCATTGGGTTGTACCAGTCTTGTGAGAGTTCAGCCAGGAATTGGGTTGTACCAATCCTATGAGACTTCAGCTAGGTATTTGGTTGTACCAATCCTGTGAGATCATAGCACAGATAGGCATTGGGTTGTACCAATCTTGTGAGAGTTCATCCAGGCATTAGGTTGTACCAATCTTTTGAGAGTTCAACCAGGTATTGGGTTGTACCAATCTTGTGAGATCATGGCCATATTGTTAAGGATTCCATAGTAGTTGAAATACCTTTATGTTTCCCTTTCACTTTCATTATGGGACATCAATCTCTGGATCAACATCTTGTCACCTCTCACTAGGAAACAACTATTCACATGGCTCATAAGGCCATTAAACATCTTGTCACCTCTCACAAGGCAACAACTATTCACATGGCTCACAAGGCCAGTAAACATCTTATCACCTCTCACTAGGAAACAACTATTCACATGGCTCACAAGGCCATCAAACATCTTTTCACCTCTCACTAGGCATCAACTATTGATGGAGCCTCCACTCGCATGGAGTTGCATGCACCACTAAAAATCCTAGAGATAGTAAGTCTCTAAGTTTAACCTTGTGTGTGCTATAATAAGATCTCCACCCACGTACGCTAAGGTACGCAGAAGTCTTATCGTAGTATAGTTGAGGGTCGAATCCATGAGACAACGATCTTGTTAAGGATTTAACAATATGGAAAATGTTATAATTCCATTTATCTACTTAAAAGTTGATATCTAGATCAAAGAGTTGATTGATTAATTAACCTAAAGTGCAAGGTAAAGTAAATGGTAGGAAAGTAAATTTAAGGTTGAAAATAATATTTTGGAAACCACTAGGATGTGATCAAGTTTCACCACCTCTACGCATGGATCAAAACATACATCATAAAAATATGTCTTGCAAAGAAGAGAGTCTAAACAGTTAGTATCTTTGTAGACTTAGCTTCCTTTTGGATAACTAACTACAAGAAATGTGGAAGTGTTGCAATGCCAGCCATCCCCAAATGAATGGTCACTTACTTTGCATCACTCCCCTCACAAAGTGTGTTCCTCGACCTATCAAGGTTGTACTTTCATACGTCAATTGATTCCATTTCATAGCATGAAAGTATAACGATGGAGGTGAGTTTACTCCACTCCTTGAGAAACGCTCCTAGATACCGAAGCAAATGTATGGTGACTACATACATATGGAGCCAACAAGCAGTCGATATTCGAATCTAGAATTACAAACATAGACAATTCGCAGTAGTAGATAATAGATAACACAAGTTGGTGATCAAGAAACTAGCATTCATTAAATGATTGATGTTGAACTGAAAAGATAGTATTTCTCTATTACAAACTCATGAATTACAATGCATGGAATGAAAACATGGGTAGTGGGGATACTCCCCGCACCCTAGTGTATGGGACTACTCTCTCATGGAAAGGACGAAGAAGGAGGTAGGAAGAGAGAAGGAAAACATCATGTCCACGTAGGAGGGAGGAAGGTTGACCCCTTGGAGTAGAGAGCAATTATATTCACACCACGTGGTTGCCTTGGTGATAGATCCTCAACTTCCCACCTTCTGTGTCGATGAGGGAGAAAGAAGCTTGAGGATGGAGTGTGGGTCTCAGACCGGCAGCCTTGGGGCAATGGATGAAGGTTGAAATGGCTCTGGAGCAGTTGGGGCAGCCTTTGGGCATCTAAAAGATCTCCCCCATATTAGAACCCCTTTGTTCCTATTTATAGGCTTCTAAGGAGTCTTGAACGGTCTTGGGACCATTATGGATCTCGAACGGTTTGGAGACCGTTTGGATCTTGAACGGTTTGGAGACCATTTGGATCCTGAACGGCTTGGAGATAGTTTGGATCTTGAACAGTTTGGAGACCGTTTGGATCCTGAACGGTTTGGAGAACGTTTGGATCTTGAACGGTTTGGAGATCGTATGGATCCTGAATGGTTTGGAGACTCATTTGGTCTGGAGACCGTTTGAGGTTTGCTCAGTCTTGAGATCGTTTGAAGCTTAGTCGGTCTTGGGACAGTTTGAAGCTTGGTCGGTCTTGGGACCATTTGAAGCTTGGTCGGTTTTGGGACCGTTTGACTTTCATTCGGTCTTGGGACCATTTGGTCTTCATATAATCTTGGGACCATTTGGATTTAACGGTTTGGAGACCATTTGAACTCTTCATAGTTTGGAAACTGTTTGGGGTTCTTCACGGTCTTGGGATCGGTTGAGTTCTTTTGCAATTTTTTTTTTGTTTTTCTGTAAGAAGAAAAGGGAGAAATGTTAGTCTATTGGTATATTAACAATAAAGTGGAAAGTTAAGTATTCTATCTAATTTATCTTAGAAAGAGTATGGAAAACTAAGAAAAATTAGTAAGATAACATCACAAAATGGGAGGTTATCACCCCCCCTAACTTAGAGTCTAGCTTGTCCTCAAGCTGGATAGAGCTAAGGCACGTAGTGGCAAGGCGATTTAGTTTAGTGAATATTTCCATACTCTTGCTTCAATTCTAAACCAGAGATCTCCCAGAGTCTTATTGGGGCTTCTTCTTACACTAACTCTTTTAGGTATCGGGAGTTGCGTAGATCTCAGGTTTCTTCCGTGTCGCGTAACTCGCATTGGGACCACCTTTTCCTTAATCGCATTCTGTGCATATCTTTGACTCTAAGTAGTTTTATACTTCTTTGTAGATCCTATCAGAAGCTAAGATGGGTATGAGGGTTGGCTGAAGGCTTGCTGTGTAACTCCCCCTTCGAAGGGGGGAGGGTTTATCTAAAATTTTAGGACCTCACTATCGGGCACGACACATCTGCCTTTGTGAGGACAGCTGAATGTACCGTCCGAGCGAGACCTTTATCATCTTTCATATATTTGGAGACCTTAGGATCTCACTACCGGGCACGACACATCTGCCTTTGTGAGGGTTGTTGAATGTACCGGCCGGGTAAGACCTTTATTGGCTCTTCATATAGGTCCTTATGCATGGCACAACTCTCATGTTTTATTCAACACTCTGGCTTTTATTCATATACTCACTGGTTTAGGAATTGGGTATTTTAGGGATTTTATTTGGGCTACCAAGCCTCTTTTTTGAAAAGAATGAAATTGTTCCTTGAAGTTTCCCGACATGCACTTATTTTGATTTTTGTACTTGGTGGTCCACCTGTGAGGTTCCTTGACTTGGATTTTTCCCGGTTCCCTCTCATCCTTGAGAGCATTTGGCTTGTTTTGGCCACTATATTAACCTGTGGAGAGTATGACATAGAATTCAAGCAAATGTATGAGAATCGAGTATGAAAGTGATTTATTAATTCGTAATTACATGCCTAAATGCTATTTATGTAGTTGCTTTTGAGGACTACTCTATCTCTAATTTAGCTAGGGGTGTCCCTTTTCCAAAACGAATGTTTTCTTATGTACAACAGTTATTTTAACAAAGAAATTATCAGAAGAATTAATTGTCAAAAAAGGAAAATTTGAACGAAAGAATAAAGGTAAATGAAAGAGTGGAGAGTAGAAGGTTTGAATATAATATCTTGCCCTTACCCAGTGTACCCCCCACCAACTTATCACTCACTCTGTTCGCAGAGTGTCAAAGTGATAGGTTGAGAAGTACATGGGCAAGGGTGTTAAGGTTCTTATAATCCTTTGTTGGCTCCATAGGAATAGAGGAGATTTGCTACAAACTTTCCACGTAAAGTATGATAATCCACATCCTTCATGTCCTCCACATGTTTACCAAGAATAGTGAGGGTGTACATCCAGTAAAGGACGTGGAAACCACAGTCGTTTGATTCTCTAATTTGCTGGGGACATCGGTGGCAGAAGGTTGGGCGATGGAAATGTTCTTTGTTATACACCTTTGTGTGCTTGTCGAGAAGATCGCGTAGTCGTTCAGCACAATCCTTCACCACTTCTTCCGTGGGCATCTTTTTTGTAACATCATACTCTTTCTGGATTGGATCGAACTGGCTATCGAAACTATTGTATATCACTGTAGTATCATTATGTAAGTTTGTTGCTAGCAACATCCAATGCTCAGAGTGAAGGAATGGAAATAGGATGAACTTTGGAGTCTTATGTTGAAGATATGAGATAAGGGCATCAGTGGAGCCGAAGTTCTTTGACTCGAGTAAATCATCCTTCATGTATGCGGACACCATGTAAACCGTAGGTAGGTCCCGTGCTAGAAGAAATTGGTAAGCAGTCATGACGTTCACGGATAATGAACCTTTTATTTGTACAGTTTCACAGAGTGAATCTGCCATTACGAGAATGTTCCCATCAAGGAAAACAAGCTCATTGTTCTCTGCATAAAGCCGAGACATGATGAGTATGAGTTCATTGTCTAAAAGACACTTGCATGCAGCAAGGTCAAAGTTTGGGAACATTGGTTGTATAAAAGATAGGGGAACCATATCTTTGGATGATCTATTGATGGTGGCCCATGTTAACAAATCGATGTCCCCCTTGTCATCTGCCATATCGAAAGTATAAGGGTCCCATTGGTGCTTTTCTGGGACCTTGGTAGTTTGTTGTTGTTGTTTCTCCAACTCCTTTAGTATTTGTCTAAAAGGTCACTTTTGTGGATGTTGGATAGCAGAGAATAAATAGTGAGGTACACCGTCTTGCGCCATAGTGGGGTCCTTGAAGAATCGTTTGTCGTAGATAAGTTCCATGGCGTAACGTCCCCGTAGAGAATGCATGTCTTCTGTAGTTAGCTCGGTAAATGGGATTTGTCTGTTGAGTGCCTCTATGAATCTTATTGTGCAGAAAGTGTAGTCCCCTGATCTTTCTAGCGTTTGGACTACTGGGCTGATGATTTGGAACCAAGTTTGGTTCCAACCATATTGAAGAGATGGGCAGGCAGCCCATATTATTTTGAGAAGGTGGAAAGTAATGCATCTTGCTTCTCCAGCTTCTGAACCAACAAAGTTTATACGTCCGGCCTTTAGCTCACTGGCACAGAAATTGTACACCTTAGCATTGTGGGCCTTGGTGTCGAAAATCATTAATAGCCAGTGGCCAGAAACTTTAAGAGGCACTGTGATGTAGCGTGCCTTCCACGCGATACCCATTTGCAGCCGCTTGATGGACTTTGCCTGCAAGTCCTTGTTTAAAAGGCTTAAAGCAAGAGCAGGTGAAGCATTGAAAACTAGTTGTAGTTTCTTCGGGCTCTGGAATTCTTCTATAGTATTAGCAAGGAGGACATGGAAGATAGACATCTTCACCTCCGATTGTGGTCGTAGGAGAATACGGAAATCTTCACGTGTCAACTTGTGCGTCATCTTTGTATTATTATAGATGATGTCTCCTCCGTCTTTGGCATCATCTACAACAGTGTTTAGGATGAAGATGTCTTGAACATATAAAGTAGAGATGGCCACCCCGTCTAAGTCGTGCTTCTTGTGAGGGAGAGGTGGCGGCGGGGGAAGGTCCTATGGTGTAGGAATTGAAGTTTGCTCGGTGTCATCCACAAATTGTGGCAGATCATCATCATTGTCAGAATTAGAGTCGAGTCTATCTTCAGTGTCAAGACTGACTCTGTCCTCAGAATCCTCGTGCTATGGGGGGAGGGGTGCAGCTTGTTCTAGGATAGAATGTTGAAGAGTGATGGCTGTTGTGATAGGGCTAATGTTGGTTTCCATGATACATTGTTGAAAATCAGCAAAAGTTGCATCTCTTACAGTGTCCCCCAGGGATCCCATGGTTGAGAAATTAAAAAATTGATCCCCATATGACATTGTGACATTGTCATTATTATCGGGGGAGTGGCAGTCTTTGGTTTTACCCTCCTTGTGGTCTCCACCATCTCCCTCCTTTGTATTATCGGTCCCTTAGCTGGTTCCCTCCCCAGCATTGCCTGGGTCATCAAGTTGGTCATCTGAGGAGGAGTTGTCGGTGTTTGAGTCCACTGAGGAGTCAGACTCATCATCAATATCTTCGTCATCTTCATTGTTCTCATCATCTTCTGCCTTGTCTTTGTTCTTTTTGATCGATGCTTTCTTGCATCGCTGATGGATAGCTTGTAGTTCTTCAAGTGCCACCTGCACGTACCTGTGGCTTTCGAGTAGTGCGTTGTGGCTTTCCTTGAGGTCTACATATCTAGCTTCAGCGAAAAGGAGTCGTGATGTTAGATCAGTCACTTGGGCTTGCATCTGGTCTAAGGCAATGTTTGTATGCTCCTCCTGGCGGCAGATGAGTTGTGTGAGGGTGCTATCGATGCCATCCAAGCGTGTGCTCAGTGCAGTCTGCTGTTGCTGAAGCTCGCGAAGGGTCTCAGGCAAGGGTTGAGTTTGCATAGAGACCCTATCGACTTGTTGGACCAATGCTTCTTGATGGCCTTTCATCCCAAGTATCAACTCTGGCAAGTTTTATATGCAGTCGACTTGTTGGGTCGTTGTTTCCTACCTTTGTTGAATGCTTGTGAGGATGCCCGATAAGGCATGAGTCCACTCGTCGGGCTTGGATACCTATGTAGCAAGTCCCTACACACACACAAAAATTGATTGTAAGATGTTAGAAGGCTCAGTGAGGAGGTTTCCATTAGCGTCAAATTGTCGTCCGAATTCCTCACCGACTTGTGAAAAAGGGACCCCAGAGATGTATGGGTGAGATGTCTGGGGTCTAGGCAGAATGGTGGTAGTGCCTTGTGAAAGAGACACTATTGATGGGCTCGCGAATTGCATGGTGACTGTAGAGGGAGTCACCAGCGGTGTCGGGGTGGTGGGGGATGAGAAGGGTGGCAACATTTCGGGTGAAAAAGGTGGAACCGATAATGTCGGGGGGAAAGTGGTAGAAGTGAAGGTGAGATCGGGCATCGCGGTGAAGGATGGGACGCTCAAGGAGAAAATGAGTGAGGCGGAAGATGTGGGTGAAGTTGTGGTTGTGGAAAAAGGGATTGTGGTGGATATGATTGTGGAAAAAGGTGGAAGAGTGGTAGATGGAAGAATGGTGGAAGGTGGGAGCGTGGAGGGGGTGGTTGTAGAGGTGAACCCAACATCTAGATCCAAGTTGAAGGGTTTTGGTGTTGGATTCACTATGTTTTCTACACTGTGGGGGTGTTCTGCCTCTGGATTGATCTTTGATGTGGGCGTCCCTGACTGCTGTTGTTTTTGTGCACATAGTTTGGATGACCGTGTAACTGGAATTTTCTTTGGCCTTGTCGTTGGGGCAGTGATGCTATGCTCTATCTGCCCTACTTTTGCTTGCTTCTCCTTTTCTTTTACTGAGGTGAGAAGGTTAGCAAGCTCCTCTTCAGTGAAGAGAATCTTGTCTTTATCGTAATCAGCTAGCTCGGGGAGCGGTAGCAATGTCCTAGATGCTTTGATAGTTGGGCAGAAGACATAATGGAATTTGGCATCTTTCACCTTTATGATATATGTATTCTTTAGAGTCTGCTCATTTGTTAGGATGTCGCCATTTATCACAATACACCTTGAAAGTGGTATGTCCATCTTTAGATACTTCAGAATTGATGTTACATGGCCACTGATGCAGATTTCCTTCCCGAGGGCATAAGATGTGTGTTTATGTATCAAATGTCGTCTGATGTTGACTGGCAGCCCTTTTAGGATGGACCGTAGAATAAAGAGGTACAAAATGATAACATTCCCTCTCTCTATCCTAGGGAATAGAGCACCTATTATGATTTTGTGCTAAGTGCGCACCAAGCCAGAATGTATGTTGGAGGCTTTGCAAGTCTTTGGTTCATAGCTTGGAATCCCCGTCAAAGACTTCCAGAAGGTATGCCTATTGAACTGGGGATGGTCCAGGCCTGCCTCCTTCGCTTTCTTTAGCTGATCTTGGTTTTCGATGAAGATATCATTTAGAAGATTCTCAGTCAAGATGACTTTCTTTCCAAAGAGAGAGGTTACTAGTCTACGGTCACCTCCGTCTTTTAGTTTATCTTTTGTGTCCACAGGTTCTTTGGTTAGGTAGGAGAAGAACTCCAGCATGGGCTCAACATAGGAATTCTCTACGATGAAGCAAAGTTTCGAAAGGTTTTCCTCATCGAGTAGGGCGAGAAATTTGTCATAGATTCCCATCCATTTTAGTATGTTTGAGCAGATATACTTTGTTGGGTGCAGCACTTTGTCACCAGCTTGGAGGTTTTGGATATACATATCAGATGATGCTGGTTCTGCAGTGGTGGCAGCAGGAGTGGCATGTTCTGCCAAGATTTGTTCTCTTGCAGTTGAGGGTCGGACTTGATTTTGTGCCCGCCTTTTAGTGGGTCTTTCTTCAGTGGCTTTCAGGGCCTTCCTTTTTCCCTTTGGCATTGTAGGTGTGGATTCCTCCTCAGAATTTGGTGCGTAGTCTGAACCTTCATCGGTTGAGGAAGAATCTTTGACTTCTTCAACCGTGTCTTCTGCTAGACATTTTTTGACTTGCTCAAGGTCGTGGATGACCTTAGGCAAGCTAGCAGGAGTTTTTCCCATTTTGTTGCAAAAGTCAAGGATGCGCTGGAGCTTATTCTGGCGCTCTATCAACTGCTCCCTGGTCTGGATGTGGGAGTCAACAATGCTTTTTGCAGGTGATGTCATCCTAAAAATTTGAATAAAAAATTATTTATGTTAGAAAAGAAAAAAAAGAAAAAGAATGGAATTTGAAAGGATTACAGAACTGTGTAAACTTAATGTTTAAGAATCAAACCGAAAAGATTAAAATTGTGAAAAAAATGATGCGGTAGTCAAGATCGTTTGATATTCAAACAGTTTCAAGACCGTGTGTTTTCCAAATGGTTTCAAGACCGTTTGTAACATGCAGGTTTCGAAACCACTAGGGAGACGAAGCGGTGATAGGGATCAGCGAAGTGAAGGCAATGATGTCGAGGAAAAATTGATAATGGTGAAGTAGCGGCAGTAATCGAAGGCTTTGTTTGAGGTGGAGAGCGACGGCATCGGTGGTGGTAGCAGCGGAAAAGGTGCTGATGGCGGTGATGGTCGCAAGCATCCTCTACCTTGTTGCGATGAGCGCAGATGTGAGAAGGAGAGGATGGGGTGACGCCATGTGAGTAGAAATGGCAGAAGAGAGGACGGCACAACAGCAGCAACGTCGGAGGCATTGGCATGGACGAAGATGGTGGTCACGCGGGAGTAGAGAAGTCGGGAGTAATGTAATAGGGTTTTTGCGAGAGAAGTTGCAGGAGTCGAAGGAATGAAAAAGGGAGGGGTCGAGAAGTATTTATAGAAAAAGGAGAGGCGATTGTACAAATTCTCCTTAGATCAAACGATCTCAGGACCGTTTGGGTCTGAATGGTTTTGAGACCGTTGAGATCAAACGATTTCAAGATCGTTTGGATCCAAACGATTTTGAGACTGTAAGGACCAAACGGTTCTGAGACCATGAGCACCAAACCATTTTAAGACCGTTTGGGTACAAACGGTTTCGAAACCATGAGGACCAAACAGTTTCAAGACTGTTTGGGTCCAAATGGTTTCGAGACCGTGAGGACCAAACGGTTTCAAGACCGCTTGGGTCCAAACGGTTTCAAGACCGTAAGGACCAAACAATTTCAAGACTGTGAGGATCAAGAGGTTCCAAGACCGTTTGGGTCCAAATAGTTTTAAGACCGTTTGGGTCCAAACGGTTAGGACAAAACTATTTTGGTCAATGATTTTCATATTTTTATATTCATTTTGGTTTCTTATATAAATTTTAATATTTTTTGAACAAATAGAGCGAGAGAAAAAATCAAAAGCTAAGAAAAATGAAAAAGAAAGGTGATACTCAGTTCTTGGGTTGCCTCCCAAGTAGTTCTTTGGTTTTACATCGTTGGCTCGACAAAATTCTGACTTGATCAGTTTAATGCTATGGGGTCCTGAATGTTGATAGTTTGTCTTGGAGTTTTTTCGGCTGGAGTATAGTGTTTTTTTAGTCTATGACCATTAACAGTCATTTCTCCTCCATTGTCATCAAAGATGATGACAACTCCAGTTGGATAGATATGCTTGATAGTGAAGGGCCCGGACCATTTTGTGCAGAGTTTCCTGGGAAACATTTTGAGTTTGGAGTTGAAAAGAAGGACCTTCATGCCACATCTTAGTTCCTCCAGCTCTTGTAATTTGAGTTGTCTATATTCACCGACACTTTTGAGATCGAAATTCAATTGTTTGATAGCCCACCATGCTTTGTGCTCTGATTCAACTGAGAGATGGCACGACTTCCCATACACCAAACAAAATGGTGTTGTTCCTATTGGTGTTTTGTGAGTAGTACGATATGGCTAGAGAGCATCAAGAAATTTGGTAGACTAATCCGTGCAGTTTCTGTTGACAGTTTTCTCTAAGATAGCTTTCAATTGTCTGTTTCAGACTTCAACTTGGCTGCTAGTCTGCGGATGATAAGGCGTAGCGACCTTATGTTTTACTATGTATCTTTGTAGAAGAGCTTCGAAGCTTCTTTCCAATAAATGTGACCCTCCATCAGATATGTCCGTTCTAGGGACTCCAAATCTTGGAAGGATGATATCCTTGAACAACGTAATAACTGGCTTAGAGTCACAAGATACAGTTGGTATAGCTTCTACCCATTTGGATACATAGTCTACAGCTACCAAAATATAGGAGAATCCATATGATGGGGGAAATGGACCCATATAGTCCACTCCCCATACATCAAAAAGTTTGATCTCCTGCCACAGAGTTAGTGGCATTTTATTTTGTTTCGATATCCCTCCATACAGTTGACATTTATTACAAGATTGCACAAATTCATGGGCATCCTTTTCTATTGTTGGCCAGAAGAATCCTAACTGTAGGATTTTAAGAGCGATCTTCTTCAAACTCATGTTCCACCAGTGGGGCAAGAATGACAATGTTCTAAGACTGGGATAATTTCTTCTTCAGGAAGACAACGGCGGAATAATCCATATGTGCATAAGTGGAAAAGGTATGGTTCATCCCAAAAGTATTGCTTGATGTCATGAAGAAATTTCTTTCTGTCGTGGTAGGAAGCAGTAGGGTGGACAATTCATGTAGCCAGATAGTTTACTATATCGGCGTACCAAGGAAAGTTGGTGGCGACTTTCATGAGTTGATCGTCAGGTAGAGAGTCTCAGATAGGTATATTGTCATCGTCTTGAGGTTCAATGAAACTTAAGTGGTCGGAGACAACATTTTCTACCCCACTTTTATCTTTTATTTCCAAATCGAATTCTTGAAGCATCAACACCCAGCGAATAAGTCTGGGTTTTGCATCTTGTTTCTGAATCATATATTTTATTGCGGAGTGATCTGTGTATACTATGACTTTTGATCCGATCATATAAGAGGGGAATTTTTCAAAAGCGTATATGACTTCCAAGAACTCTTTTTCGGTAGTTGTATAGTTCTTTTGGGATTCATCAGGCATTTTTTATGCATAATATATCACATAGGGTTTCTTATCTATTCTCTGCCCTAATACTTCCCCTATAGCGTAGTCACTGGCATCACACATTATCTTGAAGGGTTGTGACCAGTCAGGGGCTCTTAATATAGGTGCCGAGATCAGGGCATTCTTTAGAGTCATGAAGCTGCATAAGCATTCTTATCCAAAATTGAAATATTCATCTTTAGTCAAAAAGTGAGACAAGGGCTTTGCTATTTTTGAAAAGACTTTGATGAATCTTCAATAAAATCTCGCATGGCCCAAAAAGGCTCATACTCCCCTGATGTCTTTTGGTGGTGTCAGTTTTGAAATGACATCTATCTTTTCTTTGTCCACTTTAATCCCTCTTTCGCTCACTCGATGCCCGAGGACAACTCCTTCTGTCACCATGAAATGACATTTTTCCCAATTAAGGATCAAATTTGTTTCCTCACATCTTTGTAGCAATTTACCGAGGTTAAGCAGATAGTTGTCAAATGAGTCCCCATAAACTGAAACGTCATCCATGAAAACTTCCATGATGGACTCAGTTAATCCTGTGAATATGGCAGACATACACCTATTAAATGTTGTGGGTGCATTACATAGTCTAAAAGGCATCCTTCTAAAGGCGTAAGTTCCGAAAGGGCAAGTAAAATTTGTCTTTTTTTTATCTTCAGGGTGTATCAAAATTTGATAAAACCTTGAATAATAGTCAAGATAGCAAAAGAATTTTTGGTGGGCCAGACGTTCAAGGACTTCATCAAGGAAAGGTAGAAGGAAGTGATCTTTTCTTGTTGCCTTGTTCAGTTTCCTATAATTGATACACATCCTCCATCCAGTGACAGTCCTTGTGGGTACTAGTTCATTTTTATCATTCAAAATGACAGTGGTTCCCCCATTTTTAGGGACCACTTGGACCAGACTAACCCACTGAGAATCAGAAATTGGATAAATGATACCAGCTTTTAGGAGTTTAAGAACCTCGAGGTGAACCACCTCATTGAGATTTGGGTTTAGTTTCCTCTGGTGTTCCCTTGAAGGTCTAAACTCTTTTACCATGGGTAATCTGTCCATGCATAGAGCTGGATTTATTCTCGTTAGGTCAGTCATCTTGTATCCAATGACTGTATTGTACTTTCTTAACTCAATAAGTAGTCTTTCTTCTTAGTCATCTATTAAAATGGAACTGATAATGACCGGACATAATTTTTCTTCATCAAGGAAGACATGTTTGAGTCCAACTGGTAGAGCATTAATTTTAGTTGTCTTGGGTGCTTCTGTGATTTCCAAAATGGTGACATATTTCAACTCCTCAAAGGTAGCTTTGGGGGTTTCTTCAGCTTGTTCAAGGTATTGTAGACATTGCTAAACTAGTTCATCAATTGAGAATTCAGCTTCTAGATTTGTTAAGATGTTTTCCAAATCGTCAGACAGTTCTGAAGGTTCTTGGTTTAACTGAGACATTTTATCAATTGCTTCGAGAAGAAAACTTCTTCGTGGATGCTAGGACCTTTTTAGTTGTCAAAGACTTTGAATTGAACAGGTTCCTTTCCCAGTCTTAAGGTAATGGTGCCAGCTTCAACATCGATTAGTACTCTGGCTATAGCAAGGAAGGGTCTGCCGAATATTATTAGATACCTCAGATCTTCTTTTATGTCCATAATAACAAAGTCACAGGGAACATACGAGTCTTTCCCTACTCTTACTGGGATATCTTCGATAATTCCCAAAGGTGTAGTGATGGTAGAATCAGCCAATTGAATTGTCATTGTTGTGGGTAGCAAATCAGTAAAACCCAATCTTTTACACATGGAAAATGGCATAATGGATATGCTGGCCCCCAAATCGGCTAATCCTTTATTGCAAGAGGTATTTGCGATAGAACATTAGATGCCGAAGGAGCCATGGTCCTTCTGCTTCTTCGGCATCTTATTAAGAATGATGTCAGAAGTAGTTTGAGCTAATTTGATAGTCTCATGTTCTTCAGCCATATATTTCTTTGATAGTAAAGTCTTCAGGTATTTGGACCAAGCTGGGACTTTAGAAAGAGCATCGAGGAATGGAATATCGACATATAGCTTCTTCATAGCTTCCTTGAATTTTTGGAATTTAGTGTCCAATTTAGTTTCTCTCAATCTACCTGGGTAGGGTATCCTAGGCTTATACGGTGGGACTTCTAGTTCCTTGGTAAGTTGCTCTTTTTCCTTTTCCTTCCCAGTCTCTACAAATTTTTTAGTTTCTTGATTTGTGCTTGCAATTGGGTTGACTTCATTTATATCTTCAACTTCTCAAATAACATTGGTGACTTCAGCAAGGACACGACCAAACCTCGTGGTGACTGCATTCAGTTGTTCTAGTCTGCGTTGATCGTGTCTCGGGTTTATTTCTGGCTGACCAGCAAAAGTACCTACTGCGGGTTTCAGCTAGGCTGCGATATGTGCCAATTGAGTTTCCACAACCTTTTGTTGGGCTTGCTGATTGGAAAGCATGGTCTGCTAAGATTGTAGCATCTGCCTAATCATGGATAACTCATTTGTTGGCAGAGGCAGAGCATTATTTTGTTGATATTGTGTAACTTGTTGCTTCCCTTGTTGTTGTTGTTGCTAATGTGTTGGTGATTGAGGTTGTTGTGGTTGTTGTAGCTGAGTTTGTTGTAATTGTGGATGCAACAGAGGGTAGTATGTAGAATAATTTCTTGGGTAGACAAGTCTTTGAGGTCCACCCCTATAGTTTCCTTGGTTTCAATTATAATTGCTTTGAAATCCAGGTGGTAGTCTATTGGAAGACCCACCTTACGTCTGATGTTGCGGGTTGGCAGTTCCCGCAGGATTACCATACTGAAAATTGGGATGGTTTCTTGGTTGATCTGGATTATAATATACTTGGCCTGGTATGGAGTGGATAGAATTCACTTGCTCTGGTAGATGGTCCTCTAGATGTTCAATAATTGGTTCATATTGTAGTTGTGGTGGTTGTAGATCCATCATTACGTTGTATAAGAGACCACATGATAATGTGGGGTGATCAGATGCATGACAAGCTTTGCAAGTTTTAGTAGCTGCTTTGACTTGTTGAACCTGGGAATTCTTCTTTCTATCATATTCCCCCAAACAATGTTTCAAGAACTTGTTGCTTATGAGCTATGGTTTTTAGAGCTTCGGCGATGGCTTTCAACTCTACAGATTTCTCAGCTTTACAAACCTTTAGAACTCCTTCGGTAGAAGACCTTCCCCAATTAGATTGGTTCTCGGCTCCGAGTGTGACAATCTTCCAGGCATCTTCATAATTCTTTCGCATGAAATTCCCCCCAGATGAGGAATCCAAAAACTTCTTAATGTCATCACTGACTCCTCTATAGAATGTTTCTATGAGCTGATGTTGTGAGATTCCGTGATGTGGACATTTCCTCAGTAATTCCTTAAATCTTTCCCATGATTCTACTAGAGATTCTCCAAGAAGTTGGGAAAACTGGTTGATCTGTCCCCTAATCTGGTAGGTCAATGAGGGAGGAAAAAACGTTTCCAAAAACTTTTCCTCTAAGGGAGCCCAGGTGGTGATTGGCTCTCCATCTAATGAGTTACACCAACTCAATTCCCTTCCAGATAGAGTGAAGTAGAAAAGTCAAAGCATGATTGCATCATTAGTAGCTCCAACATGTGGTACCAATCGACAGAGTGTCTTGAATCACTTCAGATGATCCATGCAATCCTCTCCAGCGTTCCCAGAGAATGAGATGCCTTACATAATTTGGATCCATTGTGTTCGGATCTCAAAGTTAGGAGCGTTGATGAGAGGTGGTTGGACTGGATGATTATCTTTAGAGTTCTTAGGAACAGCGTAATCCTGAAGTTGCTTGTTCCTTATCAAAAGTTGAGCAGCTATTGTGGCTGCTTCATTTTCGGCTTGGATACGGGCTTGCTCTTCAGCATGAACTTCATCTTGAATTTGAGCATGTGTATCAGCGATGAGTTTTTCTCTCTGATGAGTTGTGCTCTCTGAGCTGCTATGGCTGTGTTGACTCTTTCCAACACCAAGGCGGTCTGGCGTTGTTCTTCAACCATCTATCTGGCTCATCGGCAGTTGCGTCTGATGCGTTGATAGAAGCTTCGTTCTACCTCAGAGTCGTACTCTGGTTCAGGGGAGAATCAGATGTTATGCAAAGGTTGCATACACGTTTTCTACCTAAGTAGAAGAAAAATCACACTTTAGATGAAGTGGAAAGAATGATGAGATCAAAAAGATATATGAAGTAATTATCAAGGTAAAGTGTAAAATCCTAATCAACTAGCAAGTTGACAAATGAAATTAAAACATTATGTTGTCCCCGGCAATGATGCCAATTTTTTATGGAGCCTCCACTCGCGTGGAGTTGCATGCACCACTAAAAATTCTAGAGATAGTAAGTCTCTAAGTTTAACCTTGTGTGTGCTATAATAAGATCTCCACCCACGTATGATAAGGTACATGAAAGTCTTATCGTAGTACAATTGAGGGTCGAATCCATGAGACAACGATCTTGTTAAGGATTTAACAAGACTAAAAATGTTATAATTCCATTTATCTACTTAAAAGTTGATATCTAGATCAGAGAGTTGATTGATTGATTAACCTAAAGTGCAAGGTAATGTAAATGGCAGGAAAGTAAATTTAAGGTTGAAAATAATATTTTGGAAACCACTAGGATGTGATTGAGTTTCGCCACTGCTACACATGGATCAAAACATACATCATAAAAACATGGCTTGTAAAGAAGAGAGTCTAAACAGTTAGTATCTTTGTAGACTTATCTTCCTTTCAGATAACTAACTATGACAAACATGGATGTGTTGCAATGCCAGCCATCCCCAAATGAATGGTCACTTACTTTGCATCACTCCCCTCACAAAGTGTGTTCCTCGACCTGTCAAGGTTGTACTTACATACGTCAACTGATTCCATTTCATAACATGAAAGTACAACGATGGATGTGAGTTTACTCCACTCCTTGAGAAATGCTCCTAGATACCGAAGTAAATGTATGGTGACTACATACCTCTAGAACCAACAAGCAATTGATATTCGAATCTAGAAGTACAAACGTAGACAATTTGCATTAGTAGATAATAGATAACACAAGTTGGTGATCAAGAAACTAGCATTCATTAAACAATTGATGTTGAACTGAAAAGATAGTATTTCTCTATTGCAAACTCATGAATTACAATGCATGGAATGAAAACATGGGTAGCGGGGATACTCCCCACACCCTAGTGTATGGGACTACTCGCTCATGGCAAGGACAAAGAAGGAGGCGGGAAGAGAGAAGAAAAACATCAACTCCATGTAGGAGGGAGGAAAGTCGACCCCTTAGAGTAGAGAGCAACTATATTCACACCACGTGGTTGCCTTGGTGATGGATCCTCGACTTCCCACCTTCTGTGTCGATGAGGGAGAAAGTAACTTGGGGATGGAGTGTGGATCTCAGACCGACAGCCTTGGGGTGATGGATGAAGGTTGAAATAGCTCTGGAGTAGTTGGGGCAACCTTTGTGTTGGCTAAATTGGACATTATTATAATCCCATTGTTTTGATGATGACAAACATTTTTTTCTTGTGGTTTTAACTTGCTATTTGAGTGTTTTAGGGACAAGCATATAAGGTGGTGGATAGAGAAGACTTGGAAGATCAATTTGCTAAAATTTCTTTATTTTCATGAATGTAATCAATGTAAAAACTTGTACAAGTTTATAATGTACAAGTACTTAGATATCATGTAAATCAAGTGTTTAGATCTTCTCTATCCACTCATAACACTTAGATAGGTCATCTCCCAAGATAGTATCACAATTTCACATTGATACACACACTCAGTAAATGAATACATTGAATTAGTGATATTCTCAGTCGACAAATACTTCGATCGAGACACTCTCGGTCGACAAACTCCTCGACCGAGAATAGACCCTATTAGCCGTTAGACTGAGTTAGAAAACATAGTTGGGAGTTGAGTTGAACTTTGCAATACACTTACTCCAGACTCAGTCTCGATCGACAAATTCCTCGACTGAGAGACACACGGTCGACAAACTTCTCGACCGAGAAGAGTTATGTCTGCACTTTTCAGAACTAATCAATTAGCCGTTACAAACACAATTAGAGGACAACTAATGGCTATTCGAGCACTAAGAACCCCTAGAAAGTGTCTAGAATGTCCCTAAGTATTTGTAGGCCATTCCTATAAATAGGGCATGCCTTAGGACACCTAAACTCACTTGAGTACACAACTTGCATATACAACTCACTTGAGATCACATTGTAGCAAGCCATTAGCAAAGCTTTCACTTTCAAAACATTTCCACAAGCTATGAATTCATGTCCTATAGGTTTATATCTCCTATCCACTATACATTCACGTCCATCCACTTTGGTTAGGAGATCAAACGCTTGATATAGGATTCAAGCCTTGTGCTACATTGGTAAAGTTGTACTTTCCTGCTTCTTTCTTGTTCCTTTTTATTGCTTTGGTTCTCCTTTGCTACTCCTAGGTTGGAGGCTGCGGAAAGGAGGTTGTTGGAGCTTCTTTGGTGGTAAAGGTAGCTCGGCGGACTTTGGATTACTACAAGAAGGTTGTCTCAATGGAAAGCTACTTCAAGAGGAAGGCTACTTCAAGGGGGGGCATGAAGTTACTTCAAGGAAGGCTACTTCAAGGTTTGTGAGACTACTTCTAGGAGAAGGCTATCCTAAGGGTGAAGGTATTTGTATCTTATGTAACATCCTTGCGAGGTAATAAAATATAAGTGCTTTCAAAATCCCAATTGGAAACAATTGGGTAGTGGACTGACTCCCTTAGTATTTGCTAAGGGTGGAACCACTCTAAACACCTTGCCTCTTTCTTCTTATCTCAATTGTGGTTGCTTGAGTTGAATTATTGTTAAAGTCATCATAAAACCCTATTCACCCCCCCTCTAGTGTTTTTCATTTGGTATCAGAGCAGGCTTCAAGGAGTTCTAATTGAGTCTTGAAGAATGGAGGGTGGTGGTGTCTCCAACCGCAAGCAAAGGAGAAGCTTGGACCAATCTTCAACAAGATGTAATTGGTGCTTAGGAACAAGACACACAACACCTAGCTGTCCATGGAGGTTAAAGAAGGAAGAAATGCATAAAGAATGCCTTATTGCTACAACAAGTAAAGAAGAAGAAGAAGAGGTAAGCCTTTTTTATTTATCTAAAGTAGAGTTAATCGCTAGCCTTCAAGAAACACATGATAAGAATATTGAGTGCAAGAAGAAATTAAAGAAATCAAATAAAGCAAATGATGAGTTACATGCTAAACTTCTTGCTCTCACATCTAAAAATGAAGATCTTAAGGAGACATTAAACTTAACTATTAAAGACCATGATACTAAGCTAAAATCAATAGAGGCAAATTGCAATCTTCTCTCTCTATAAAAGATAAACTTGCAAGACCAAATTAATGATCTTCAAAAACAACCAATTTTATATACTCATCTAGATTATGATGTTATTGTTAAGGAAAGAGATGTTTTATCATCTAATCTAGATCAAGAAAAGTTAGATATCAAAAAGAGAATGTATGAGATTGCTAAGTTACAACATGAAGTTAGTAGCTTAAGAAACAATGATGTTCTTGATAAGATTTTAAATGATTCTCATTGTCAAAGTGGAAGGAAAGGACTAGGTTACAAACCTAAAGGAAAATCCTATCAAAAACCTAGTGGGGGAAGGACACAAGTGCCAAAGACTCAATCTATGTATGTACCTAAAGGCAAGTATACATGTGTACCCAAGAACAAACTAGATCAAACTCATAAAAAGAGAAATGAGATTGATTCTATATGTTGTCATTATTGTTTGCGTCTTGGACATTATTCCTTCTCATGTCCTTACAAGAAAAAGGATGTTGAGTTGGTATGGGTTCCAAAACCCCAAAACTAAATAAATTAAATTAAGTTGAGATATGACCAAAGACTCTAAATTGTATATCTTTATGTCTATCTAAATTAACATAATGAGAAAACAAAGTGATTCAAGTAATTAAAATTTCTAACTTGAAAATACACATTTTTAAATAAACCTATAGAGACACATATTTAATAACTTGTTTTAGTTTGGGTTCCTAAAACCTAGAGATTTGAATATGATTAGTTGAGATTTGACTTAAATGTTTTATCTCAACTAAACTGAGTTTTAAATTGCATAATTGAATTAGAAGTGAAATATGTTTTACTTGGAAATAACTACTGAAAATAGTACAGAAACAATCTCGGTAGACAAAATCTTCAACCAAGACAATGTCGGTCGAGAAATTGATCGACCGATAGGATTTCTGCCTTAAATCTGTAATTTTTCTGGAGAAATAGTAACATTCTAGGTTGAGAAAGTTGTCGACCGAGACACTGTTGGTCGAGAACTTTGTCGACCGAGTGAAACTCTGACAGAAATGTTTAATAAAAATAAGACACTTCAATTGGAATCAACTTAAGTATGTAATGAACTTTACATATTATTGTGCTTTAAATATTTGAATGATCCTAATCAAAAGGAAGAATATATGAGCATCAAAACTTAATACTTTTCATGATTAAATTGTATCTATCAAATATACAAGAGAAAAATATTGATTTTACTAAAATTGCTGCAAAAGTGTGATTCTGATCTATAATCTTACTGCAAGTAGACATGCTCTATTGCAAAAATAAGTCATATATCTTGGAGACAAATCTCAAATCACATATTGGTAATTTGCATCATGATCTATATGATATCTTTATCATGCTATAAATTTACTAATAATATGATCAAAACTATATGCAAATAGAAACTAGAAATTCTCTCTTAAAATCAATGCACACATTGTAAAGCCCTGAAGTGCTACTGAAATGATTAAGCATGTTCATGGCTTGTCATAAATTTTAAAATTCATGAACCATGATTGATCAAGAAAAATATATTTCTTTGATAAATCTTCCTTAAAAGATATGATTATCTACATTGTGTATATTAAAATTGATGATTTGAGTAAGTTTAATCAAGAAAATAATGGATCTGCTTCTCATGAGATTATCTTGATTCTTCTCCTACATTGTTTGTCTTAAAACTGAAAATTATGAACCATGTTGGTTTAATCAAGGACATTACTATTTTATCATAATCCACATGGTTTGTCCTAAGTATTCCTTGGTCTATCTATATAAAAACCATGTGTCTTGAAATTTGCTTTTAAATGATCATAATCATTGTATTTCATGAAATTATGGATATGCTTCTATTTTTCTATCATGCTCATTGTGTTATGGATATGCCTTTACTATTTTATCATGATCATTATGTTCCATTTTTTACTTGGTTTGCCTAAAATAATCTTTGATCTATAAATACAAACCATGAATGGATATTGTTTTCAAAATGATCAGTGTGATTCAGCTCATTACATATAAAGATGATGTTATGATCGAAAATGCCATTTTGCATAACAGTAAAACTCTATGGCACAAATGCATCTTGACATGATAGATAATGATTATCATGTCCATGGCTTGTATCATCCCGTGTAATAAATGAATGATTTTTGCTAGATGACACTATGACAAGCTAAATAGTTTGGTTCTTAGAACAAGAATATTAATGTCTTATCTAGTTATTTGTTCTAAGTAATCAAAAGAAAAATCTTGATTTTAAGAACTTGAGTTCTATGAGATATAAAACTTGTTCTTAATTTATACTCAAGGATGACTGATTCTAAAGAGTTAATTTAAAAATAAGTTTAAAATAAAAGACTTGTTTAGAATAAAGAGTTATTTCAATGTTACATTTAAAATCTATTACAACCAAATCAAGATCAAGGTACTAATTCCTATATTGTTTAAAATTCTACACAGGATTGCTCTTAGGATATAATTTTGCATCATGGTGGCAACATGACTTATGTAAATTTATATTGATGCAAATAATCTTGCTTATAAATTTATGATTGAAAGTTGCATTCTTTCTATGATTGAACATGTTGTAGATGTAGTTCAATTGTCGTTTTACAAGAAGAACAATCACTGTGGATATCAAAATTCCTTATTTCATGAAGAACATACATTCTGAAAATTTGCTTAGGAGATTACTTGCTCTAAGAAAATCAAGAACAAAGACTTCATTGTGATGCCTATATTAAGTTTTCAATTGATAAAACTTCTTCAAAATAGGTATCACTCAAAGTGCTTCAAATGGATATACATTTGATCATATTACATAAAGACTTTATGTTTCACATATTTTAACATTAATGTGTAACTCAATGAGAATGCTTAAACTGTAAATCTGTACAAAATGCCTCTCGGTCGAAATAAAGTTCGACCGAGGGGTACCCTGGTCAAAGTCAAGGTTGACCTAAAATAAGCTTGACCAAATGCTTATTTGTAAATCAATTTCTTGCAATCAATCTTAGTATATTGAAAACAAGACTTTAGTGCATAGCTCTCATAAAAGGTTAACTTATTATGATCTAATGCTTATTATGACCTTAGAATCCTTAAATTATCTTGATTATAAGATTAAGGGGGAGTTCACAAAAACTTTGTAAACATCTTAAAGAAAATCTGAAACAAGTTATGACCTTAGTATTTTTGAGGTAATCTTGGCTATGAAAATAAAACGATCTCATATCATTTCAAGGCTTAACATCCTTTGCAAATGATTGAGAAATAAATTGTGGCTAAATTTGACAACACGTGGTTTGCATTCATATTAAATCCCTTGATTTTAAAACTGAATATCTTATTAAGGGGGAGCATAGCAATAAAATTAAGGAGGAATGGTAAAATTCATACTTAATGATCATCTTGGTTATCTTTTTGAAATGACAAAGGGGTAGAAATAATATAAAATCAATAACATAAAGTAAAATGAGTTTCATAATCTCTCGGCCAGCACAAGTTTCATAATCTCTTGGCCAGCACACACTTGCAAACACGAGAATGGCTACAAAAGGTAATCTTCAGGTATGAAACTCATATGATTTATATTTCATTGATTGATATTTTGGGAATGTTTGTCATCTTCAAAAAGGGGGAGATTGTTGGCTAAATTGGACATTATTATAATCCCTTTGTTTTGATGATGACAAACATTTCTTTCTTGTGGTTTTAACTTGCTATTTGAGTGTTTCAGGGACAAGCATATAAGGTGGTGGATAGAGAAGACTTGGAAGATCAATTTGCTAAAATTGCTTTATTTTCATGAATGTAATCAATGTAAAAACTTATACATGTTTATAATGTACAAGTACTTAGATATCATGTAAATCAAGCATTTAGATCTTCCATATCCACTCACAACACTTAGATAGGTCATCCCCCAAGATAGTATCACAATTGCACATTGATACACACACTTAGTAAATGAATACATTAAATCAGTGATATTCTCGGTCGACAAATACTTCGACCGAGACACTCTCGGTCGACAAACTCCTCGACTGAGAATAGACCCTATTAGCCATTAGACTGAGTTAGAAAAAGTAGTTGGGAGTTGAGTTGAACGTTGCAAGACACTTACTCCAGACTCAACCTCGGTCGACAAATTCCTCGACTGAGAGACACTCGGTCGACAAACTTCTCGACCGAGAAGAGTTCTGTCTGTACATTTCAGAACTAATCAACTAGTCGTTACAAACGCAATTAGTGGACAACTTACGGCTAGTTGAGCACTAAGAACCCCCTATAAAGTGTCTAGAACGTCCCTAAGTATTTGTAGGCCATTCCTTTAAATAGGACATGCCTTAGGACACCTAAACTCACTTGAGTACACAACTTGCATATACAACTCACTTGAGATCACATTGTAGCAAGCCATTAGCAAAGCTTTCACTTGCAAAACATTTCCACAAGCTGTGAATTCATGTCCTATAGGCTGATATCTCCTATCCACTATACATTCACGTCCATCCACTTTGGGTAGGAGATCAAGCTCTTGATATAGGATTCAAGCCTTGTGCTACATTGGTAAAGTTGTACTTTCCTGCTTCTTTCTTGTTCCTTTTTATTGCTTTGGTTCTCCTTTGCTACTCTTAGGTTGGAGGTTGTGGAAAGGAGGTTGTTGGATCTTCTTCGGTGGTGAAGGTAGCTCGGCGGACTTAGGATTACTTCAAGAAGGCTATCTCAACAGGAAGCTACTTTAAGAGGAAGGCTACTTCAAGGGGGATCTTGAAGTTACTTCAAGTAAGGTTGCTTCACAGTTTGTGAGACTACTTCTAGGAGAAGGCTATCCTAAGGGTGAAGGTATTTGTATCTTATGTAACATCCTTGCAAGGTACTAAAATACATGTGCTTTCAAAATCCCAATTGGAAACAATTGGGTAGTGGACTGACTCCCTTAGTATTTTCTAAGGGTGGAACCACTCTAAACACCTTGCCTCTTTCTTCTTATCTAAATTGTGGTCGATTGAGTTGAATTATTGTTAAAACCATCATAAAACCCTATTCACCCTCCCTCTAGTGTTTTTCATTTTGGGCATCTAAAAGATCTCCCCCAAATGAGGACCCCTTTGGTCCTATTTATAGGCTTCCAAGGAGTCTTGAACAGTCTTGGGATCGTTCTAGATCTCGAACGGTTTGGAGACCGTTTCGATCCTAAACGATTTGGAGACTGTTTGGATCTTGAACAGTTTGGAGACCGTTTGGATCCTAAACGGGTTGGAGACTATTTGGATCTTGAACGGTTTGGAGACCGTATGGATCTTGAATGGTTTGGAGACTCGTTCGGTCTGGATACCATTTGAGGTTTGCTCGGTCTTGAGATCGTTTGAAGCTTGGTCGGTCTTGGGACCTTTGAAGCTTGGTCGGTCTTAGGACCATTTGAAGCTTGGTCAGTTTTGGGACTGTTTGACTTTCATTCGGTCTCGGGATCAGTTGGTCTTCATTCGGTCTTGGGACCGTTTGGATTTAACAGTTTGGAGACCGTTTGAACTCTTCACGGTTCGGAAACCGTTTGGGGTTCTTCACAGTCTTGGTATCGTTTGAGTTCTTTTGCATTTTTTGTGTTTTTCTGTAAGAAGAAAAGGGAGAATGTTAGTCTATTGGTATACTAACAATAAAGTGGAAAGTTAAGTATTCTATCTAATTTATCTATGAAAGAGTATGGAAAACTAAGAAAAATTACTAAGATAACATCACAAAATTGGAGGTTATCAACTATTCACATGGCTTACAAGGCCATTAAACATCTTGTCACCTCTCACTAGGCAACAACTATTCACATGGCTTACAAGGTCCATTATTAGGATTAGGGTTTCCCTTTATATCTGAATAGGGTTTCAAATTCATATTATCAATACAAACCCAAATTTATTGCTCCACAAATCTAGGAGCATACATTGATATCATAAGTATTCAATCATACTTATTTATTCTCATCATTTATCATTAAATTATTATCAACACAAAGCATGAGTTTCTCTCTCATACTTACTAGGATATTGATTACATCATACTTTATTAACTTGGCTTAACCCTTTCTCAAGGTATGTTAGCCTACACTTATCAAAGTGTGTTAAACTCATTACATCTTAATGTAAAAATTGACATGACACACTTCATGTGTTACTCATCTAAATATATTTTGGATTTGAGATGCATCAAGGCGTATCAACCATGAGGTGTTGGATGTGATATTTATCATGCCTTGGTGTATACTTCCCTCATCACTTTTAACTTAATTAAGTTCATTAACTTATCTTGTATTAGGGTATTTCCCATCCTAATACTTTATGCACAAACTCATCACAATTGTTAGTAGTATATTGGCCATAAGTCACACACTTGAATTACCCAACTATCATCAAGTGATATGGACTCATCTCGGGTTAAGGCATTGTTGATATAGGATTAACCATTATCAATCACATTAGGGGTTTCACCTATCAAGGTATTAATCACACCATTATTTGATATTATACTCATCACTCCTATGTGTCTTGTCATTACCTTTACATGGTGTATGGGGTTGAATCATGTATGTCAAGTTGAACACATGTATTGGGTTAGGTGTATATCGGGTTAGGTATCATCATATCCCTCATACCCTTACCCATCAAGATATCAACCTTACCAATCATATGGTGTATCACCTTTACCATACATGGGTGTAACATACTCGCCTCACTTGACGATATTGGCCACATCATACGTTAATGTGTTGTCCATTACATGTTCTAGGGTATTAACCACCTTACCACTTTTGTCATCGAGTGTATTGGGTTACCCACCATATCGTTTTGGAGATGTGTGCTCAACACCATATTGTCCAAGAGGTGTATGCTTAATCCAATATCGGTTTAGAGGTGTATGATTTCTTACCATATCACCTTATAGGTGTATGTGTTCTTACCATATCGGGAAAGAGGTGTATGCTTTCTTACCATATCGGGAAAGAGGTGTATGCTTTCTTACCATATCGGGAAAGAGGTGTATGTGTGCTTACCATATCACCTTAGAGGTGTATGTATACTTCACACCATATCGGGCAAAGACGTGTGTGTGTGTGTGCTTCACGCCATATCGGGCAAAGAGGTGTGTGTGTGCTTCACACCATATCGGGCAAAGAGGTGTGTGTGTGCTTGAACCTGATATCACTTTGCAAGGTGATACCATTATATTCAAGCTCTATACCTTCGTTCTACTTGTTCTAGTACAAGTATAACAGGTCTAAGAAACTACTAGAACTCGTATATATATCCAGTATTCAAGAAAATTTTGGAATTGAAAGTAGATCGTCAAATATAGAAAGAAAGATGGTGAATAATAACATGTTTGGGTTCAAGTTATATAACCCACCTCAAGAACAACTTCAAAGCTCCAAGATCCAAAGCTTCACATTCCTAAGGTTGAATATGACTTATCAAAAGTACAAGGCTTGTTCATAACTCCTTCATATACAAGAAATCACCATAGTTAAGAGCTTGGTGAAGAAGAAAAGAAAGAAAGACCATAACCATAGATCCATGCTTCAATCCAAGATTGAAGATGATCATGGCCTCACCTTAGGGTTAATACTTGAGATCCTTATTGCTCCTTAGAACCTTGGACGATACCTCACTACTCATGCATGATATTCCCTCACTTCTGGCAGATATCCCTTTCACTTGTGGACAATATCACTCCACTATGGTCAATATCAACTTGCTATGGCTGATATCACTTGCTATGGCCGATATCACTTGTTATGGCCGATAACAAGGCCATATGCATGATACCACCTCATATATGAACGATACCAAGACTCTATGCACGTTATCTAAGAGCATGGAGGTGATATATTTCAAAAAATTCCACTAATAGGTGAAGGGAAGGGTATATATATGTGAGGTTCATGAAAAAGTGTATATATGAGGTATCACCATTTTAACATACTAGGTGCCACATGTCCATGCATGGTTGACACATGTCCTTGCATGCACTCATATTTATATTGGCATGCAAAACACTTGAGGATAATCTAGAGATGATATTTCAGCCATTAGTTATCTTGTTTGATAAGATATCTCATCTTTATCTCATAAATTATGCAAATTGATACAACTTTCGCAAGGAGCATCTAACTCGTCATGGATCACCTCCTTGAGGTGCTTAACTCGTCATGGACAAGGCCAAGAGTTCCAAAACCGATATGGGATCCCCTCTATGGCTCCTTGGACGATAGTCACTCCCATATGGACTCTACAACCCGATACAAGCTCAAATTAGGGTTTCACATTCAACCCTTTTCTTGGTCTTTTTATCACCAAGAATACTACCACTCATAAATGGTTCACAAATGGTTTCTCATTCATTATCTCTCCTCCAAATGATACATATAGGAAGTAGGAACACTCTAGAGGTGGTAATTTGCATATCAACCCTACATTTTGGGTAAATTACAATTTGTACCAAAAATTGTACATAAGGTACTAACATTATTCAAACAAGTTCAAACTTGGTATTTAGGCTTTCTACAAGCCACCACTTAGCATCATTCTCTTTCTTATCATGATAAAACACTTAGGGCACGTTCAACATGTGACATATTGCAATATAACCCCTCATCTTGGGTAAATTGCACTTTGGTCCAAAACAAAGGAAAATTGCTCAAACGACATTCAATCAGGATCAAACTTGGAACATAAGTGTGTCACATGATAACCAAACACCTTAGAGTTTTATATTAAATTTCTAAGCAACTTACGTAGCCAAAACAAATAGGGTTACCTAATAACCTTGGTCAGGGATGTTACATTAGTAATCATCCTCTTGTAGCTTCTATTTCAGACAATCTAGTAATAAGATTCTGATCTACTTTTGAAACTTGTTTGTAACAAACTACTTGGATACCTAGTCAAATAACCCTATTATATACATATTTTTAATAGGCGTGTGATGTATGTAATTTATGGTAGTTCATATTTTACATACTAAGAAATGATAACATTTGAATATATGAAACATGGATACCATGATACTAACTAGATTAGTCAATTAAAAACATATATGCTCCACATTTATGTATACACATCCCAGTATATTAATAAATAGAAAATATGCAGTATAGTAGTCACCAAGAACTAGGTTCTCAATACTAGTTTAGCCGTATAGACATATCAAAATAAGAATACTTTCTGAATCATATGTCATCTAATAAAAATGTTTGACTTATTTGATCAATGGAATAACAAAATACTAGAATAGAAGACCTAAGAGCATATTTATAATTAGATTTATGGGTAATGTAGACATGTTCAGCACATGTATCCAAGATAGAGAATTTGGATCAAAAATTGAAATTGGAATTATGATTACTAATATATAATGTTTTGAAATGGAGAATAATATGTATATGTCACAATTAGTCCACCTTTGTCCTTAATTGATAAGTCATAAGTATAGATATGAATATAAAATATGTAATCGAAATATGAGACCCTATTTTGCTAATAAAGCATACATGTGATATATACCCAAATGGATATCACTAAACATATAATGGTTCATAGGTTCACTTAATAAACCAACAGAGTCAAAATAGAATAATAATGAAAAACTGTGGAATTAATATCCTAGATTGAAAATCTAATCATAAATAACATAAATTGAAAAAAATGATTCCAATCCCATAGTGATCCCTTTTTACCTTTCACAACACATCTATTTTGATTGACTCTTGGAATCCAATACTTGCAATATTCAGACTCACTTGCCTTTAATCCAAGGAACTAAATTCTAGATTTTATTATTGAACTATTCTCTTTAATTTCACATATAATTTTACAAAAGTGATGAATCATTTTGTTATTAGCATTTCCCTCCAACTGAAGGTCACCACACTAAAATTAATGTTGAACATTGTTGAATTCTTAAAATATTGATTGTTTTGATGTTGGCACAAAAATGTGAATAATGACTACGAATTTTGGCTCACTAGATTCAACGGTTCATATCCCTAAACCCTATATAGTGGATAATAGAGAATTAGAGGTCCCCCAGTACTCGTTATCTCCACATGAGAAAGTTTCATTCTCTCATGGAAGGGAGAATACTAGGCACCTAGCTTTGGCAAAGACAAAATATTAGATTGCTTGTGCATATGGGTAAATCATTTTTTTTGAATAATTTGATATCTCGATATTAGTTTTGAGAATATCTTTATTGTTTCTAGTTACCACTTTTAATTGTTGTACCTTTGTGAAATTGTCATGGTAACTAGGTCATCATCTTTTCATTACCAAATTCCATGAAGCAAACTTACCTACATTTGATTACGTAAATCTTTATTTGTAATAGCTCAATAATTGGATTTAGTACCAGCCATGAAGACTTATGTTTTCCTTCTTCGGGTCCATGTGTGGTTTCATTCCCTTTGATAATTCATGGATAGGTGATATGAAAAAGAATTATAAGAGACATACAAGAGTTGTCCCATGTTAAGGAGTAGATAGGTATCGATGCCTATTTTTAATTTTTTAATCTTATATATAAAGTTTTTGTGACTTTGATGTAAAACATGATTGTAAAAAGGTTTTTTAGATATTCTGAGAAATTATGTCTCATATGTTTTATATCTTCTGAAGTTGTTATATAGTAATGTTTGCTAGATATAGGATTAACAGAGAAAGATTCCCCCACCGTCCCACACCCGTGGTGCAGGCCAAATGCCCAGGAGGGTGGTAAATCAAGTCGGCAACTGGGATTCGAACCCAGGTCCCTTTGTTAGGGGACATCATGCTTAACCACTTGATCCACTCCTTGTCACCAATCATGTAGTGTCCTATGTCATAGAACCATCTTGTAAGATATGAATTAGGGTTTGTATGTCCACTTGTTTGATGCAGCCTAAATTCACCCAATTGGAGATAACTAATCAAGTGAAACTCTAATCATGTAGTGTTTGTGTGTTGTATAACCATCTTTAGTGTTAGAATTTGTTGAATGGTGAAATGAGTATTTCTAAGGGAAACTCGCACCGCATACTATTGAGTATGTGGGGGTGGAAATTTGAGGATATATTCTTGTCATCTACAATTGCGGGTTATGAAGGATGATTGCACTCATGCCTCAGATATTGTGAAATGTGAAAGGCAGTGGTATAACTGTAGGTACCTCTTATAGAACGGCCATGTGTGAGCATGTTCTCTAGTGTCATGACCTATACCAAGGGCAGACTAGTTGCTAGCATCTTGACCATATGTCACTGTAGTGGTAGCATTGACTGATATGTCACTACCCTTTTACTTGTACTGACTGAGGGGGTGAGATCTTAGGATACCACGACTCCTAGATCTTGTATGGAACCGAATAGCCCTTTGCAGGGGTCGGTTCGACTTTGGATGGTACGATTCAAATTCCCCAGGGCATAATAAAAGATGTAAGACAGCCGTGTAGCATATCTATTTATAGTTATACACAACACTTCATATTGGATGATAACCCTTGTTTGCTTTCTTTTCACTGAGATCATGTATAGTACAACAAGAGATGATAGATATGCTTATGTTGTGGTTATTCTCATGTTGTAAACATTCTTATGTTGTCATATATACTAACACTGATAGTTAAGATGATGTTGCTAGCTATGTTTAATGTTGCTAGCCATGCCTATGTAATTATAAATTCTTAAACTTCTAATCATGCCTATATAGATAATTGTGTTAGGATGTTAGTTCTACTTATGATATGGATATGTTCCCTTTTTTTGAAATTCCAATATTGATAGCCATGTTATGTTATTAGACATATTCATGATGTTATGGATGCTTATGCTACTAGATTTCTTGTGATGTTAGCAAGGCATATGATGATAGTCAGATTAATGATGATGGTTGTTATTAGATGCAATTTGATGAAATTTGAGTAGATATCTATCCAAAGTAATGGATTTACCTGTTACCTGTATATAAATTGATAATCATACTTGTTGTTAAGCTTATTTTCTTAATCTATTTAGCATACTTGAACTGTTCAATTTGTTCAATTGATTATTAAATACTCCAATTGCTCAATTATCTATTATTTAATCTAATGTAATCAATATATGTTGGAGAGAGTTATATCTCTCGTTGGGACTGGGTCTCACCTCATGGGTCACCACATCTTTTTAGGTGATCAGAAACAGCAGCAGTAGAACAATGGTAGTAAGGGAAACTAAGGTGATGAACCCTAGAAATGGTAGCTTAGTGTCTAGTGTGTTCTAGAGTCAACCATGTACTCTTAGGTCTGGGCAGGAAAGTTTGTATATGATGTTTTTATTGAATTGAGCTTTCAACAACATGTTGATGCTTGTATATGTGGATAGTGTTCCTTTGTAAAGTTTATGTTGTAGCTAAGGCTATAGAGCAGTGGTAAAGGATATTGAGCATTATATGAAATAAAGCAAGTTGTTGGGCCTTTATGTAAATGTTTTTGAGCAATTGGGAAATGTTGAAATCGGTTTTAATTTACCCTATTTTTGGTTTTGTGGTTAATGAATGAGTAATCATGTTTTTTGTTTTGAAGTAATCTAGTTTAGAGTAATGGGTTCACACAAGTCAGTATCAGATATTTAGGTTCGATGAGTCTACACGAACACTAGGACTTAGGACCAGGATGATGTCTAAGTTAGGAATATGACATAACAATTCTGTGCATACTGCCTAACCTCAGTATTTGGATGCCCTGGCCAGGTATTCAATTATTGAAAAAAAGGTAAGTATGGAACTCCTAAATTGTTCTCTTTCTGATTACTTTGATCAATAGTCATTTTGAAACAATCTAAAGATCATAAAAAATAAAAAATTATGGTGCATATATCTCAATCTTACCCTAAAGAAGATTATAATTACATCATAATCTATCAAAACTTGAATATTTGGTAACTTTAAAAGAAATATACAACACCATGAATCCTAAATATGAATACAAATAAGAAAAAGAGGAGTTCTTGAGGATATAATTCAAGAAGATAATAAAGTAAAAGACAAATAAATATGTTTTAATAAAGTGATTCAAGGTATGAAATCCACATAAGATGGAGAGAGGTATTGTGATAAGTATAATATGAGAAGATGAATTAGAACAAGGAAAAATGACTAAAATGGAAATTGAGTTAATCTCAGATAAACCTATGTGGGTAACAAAGTGTTTACATAAAATATGCATGGCATGTGAAAGAAATCAAGGGAGAAGCTCCTTGCTTAATCAAGAAAATATGGAATATGATGACCTATTCCTTGATCAGTTGTTGAAAAACATGGTAAAATGAGAGGACATATGCAAGAATGATGAATATTCAATAAGAAAAGAGCAATGAGATGTGATAATCTTAATAATTCATATGCTAATGGCAAGGAACCCAATATGTAAGAGGTAACATGATACATAAAAAGTGTAACCTTTATGGGAAATATAGAATTGGTTACATTTTGCCTGTGACCCTAGACAATGTTGCACTGATGTTGGAAGTGTGTTTCCCTTTGTGTTTCTTCTTTTTGAAGTGTATCTTTTAAGTGGATATTATGTCACTTGGTACGCCTGGAATCGTTGAAATGTTGGGGATGGATATCTTGGTATGATGTGTTGTTGCCTTGTACTATAGTTCTAAAATCTTTATGTTTTGTAATGAACATGCTTTTTGATCCTTCTAAGAGTTAAGGGGATTCCTCCTATATGTTCTTAGCCGGTTATGATGTTGTGTAAGTGAATGAGACCAGGATATGAGTTATTTATAGCACATGTAGTGGATACCAAGGTAATGAATCCTAGTACCTAGAGTGTATCAATTATATATATGAGTCAAGGATATCTATTAGATGATATGTCCAGTGTTCCTCTCTAATAGAGAGAGAGAGAGAGTTGATGTTGATCCTACAAGTGTTGTTTGGGAGAAGAAGATTAATTCAATGATGTTGTGTATGGTCTGCTAGTTGGGCAAGACCACTCTCAATGATAGATAGTTTGTTGACCAGCAAACATGTGCTAGCATGTTCCTTTAAGATAAACCTAGGATTAGAATATCAATGTATAAGATATAGAGTAGATGATATAAGATACATGACCATGATGAGTTTAGGGTTATTTCGTTTAGACTAACCAATGCAACAATAGTGTTTATAAATAGGAGGAACAAAGTAATCAGGTTATGTCTCTTGAGTTGTGACAAGCTTTGAATGATGACATCTTAAAGTATTTCAAAGATAGTCAGTAGCATGGTTAACATCTTTGCTAAACCTTGAGAATATTGAAGAAACTATACTTATGTGTGACAGTTTCATCAAGAGTGAGTTGAAGGTTAACTAGACTACCCTCTTGGAGTTATGGTACATCTGCTAAGTGGGTTGTGTGAATCCTGGTAAGATGAAGATGGTGTCATTACCTTACCCCTAACAAGGTTGATCGGGAAGTTATATTTGATTATGGTTGCAGACAAGTGTATGATTCTTCAACTAGACAGATGGCCCATCCATCATTGATATGATTGAAGAATCTCTCAAGATCATATGTCTTATTTCTTGAAAATTAGGGGATGCCCACCTGATTGATTGAGTTGCTAATTACAACAACCATCAAAGGATCATAGAGATGAAACTTTGTAAATATACATATGATAATAGAGACATGATGTTTCATGTCTGATAAGATCCATCAAGTATGACCTCTAAATTATGTGTGGTACAATACATAGAATAGTTCATGATGACTTTTGGAGTGCTAAGTTGAAAGGTACTACCAGACCAGTATAGGTGGCACAACAATTCTGATGTTGATCCAAGGTGACACATGTAAGAGTTGAGGGAGAAGAATGTCTTCTATGAGAATGATGTGACATCATCATGTGATTAAGTAACCATGTGGAATATTGAGGATGAGGTGCATGAGAAGTATTCATCTTTGTTTATCTTGGATTTTGGGGGTGAAATCCCTATCAGGGGTCTATGGTTGTGAGACCCCTAACCTAGCTTAAATGGTTGAACATGCTTAATTACCATAATTTAATTCTTATAACCCTAATATACTCCTATGATAATGTTTTATTATCATGTGACAACCTTAATTTCAAATTTGGTCCAATTTGGACATTGATTGTGCAAGTTATGCACATTTTGGGCTTTTATGCAATTTACCCAATTGAGAGGTTTATTTGCAATTTGTCACATGCATTATGGTCCTTGGATTTTCTCTTATCATTCTTGATCTTGTTGAGCCATGGGGTTCTCAATTGTACCTGGTTTGAAGGTGTTTTCTTCAAGGGTATTTTAGGGTTTACCCCTTTATGGATGAGCTACCTTTAGGAGCTATCAACCAATGGTTTACTTGTTTGTCTTGGAAATTCAAAAAAAATGGTGCCTAAGTAGGTCACCATGAATGGTGGGGTAGCTTATTGTGTGGTTCCTTGTATATCCTAAATAGATTAAGGCCATGGACACATGGGCAGCTACTTGTACACCTCATGCTTCTTCTCTACCTTATCCTCCAAGCTTTCTATACCTATCCTTAAGCACCCAAACGAAACTTTTTCTCTATACCACTTACCTCCTTCTAAGAGCATCGTCCTTCTTATGTTTGTTCATGGATCATCTGTCTAAGGAAGAATAAGGTGTGGATCTTCTTGTTAGAAGCATCTAGGGTAGCAATTTGCTTCCTTTAGGGTTTCTAAAGCTCCTTCTTGGTGATCTTGACCTAAAGAAGTAAGTATCCCATTCTTTCCTCCATTTCCTTCTCTTTTCTTCTTCCTCCTACCTTTCACCAGGTCGGAGCCTTGTTGTTCCATGGTAGAAATTTCTCTAGAACTCAAGAATTTACCTTTCTTGCTTCTTCTTCTAGGGTTTTGCTTCTTTGTGGAGAAAAGTGTTGTCATAGAACTAGAATCCTGGTCCCATGAACCAAATGAATAACAAAGACAACATGCGGAAGCATAAAATGCTTAGCATACATGAACAAGAAACAAAATATAGGCACCAACAATATCTCAACATTCAACAATATTATTAAGAAACATCCTTTTATTACAACCTTTCGTTTACATATTCAAGAGTACAGTTTTACAAGGTTGTTCATGTATACTAGGGATCCTACAACAAGTACATATTACATATCTCACCAAATCCATCACTTCTAGCCATCTCTGAACCTAAAAACAAAATATGAGAAACGAGTCAACATACGAGGTGTTGAGCATGGGGCTAAAAGATACATATACATAAGTTTTGCATAATTTGAAAAGATAGTGCAAGAGTAAACATGCAAGAATAAACATGTTAACTATTTAGCAAAATGAGAATCCATATTTTATGTCATTTTACTCCATTATACTAACAATGTCATGTATTCATATGGCCTTTGACCAACTTCCCAATGGAAGGGTCCGTAAGGGTGCTCAAGATTAGCTAACCCTTTTATACATGAGGGACCTAGAGGCCTTTTCCAAGAGCTAACCTTGTTTCAAAAACTGTATAACAGAGTTCTGTATATATATATGTGTGTTCAAGCTATAAAATAGTGAGACGAGACAAGCATCGAGTACAATACTAGCATACTACATGGCAATTGTAAGGACCATGACCTGGGTTATGAGGTAACCCTATTTGTTTTGGATAAGTAAGTTGCTTAAAAATTTAATATAATCTTCTAAGGTGTTTTGTTATCATGTGACACACTTATGTTCCAAGTTTGGTCCTAATTGAATGTTGTTTGAGCAATGTTCCTTTGTTTTGGGTCAAAGTGCAATTTACCCAAGATGAGGGGCTATATTGCAAAATGTCACATGTTGAACATGCGTTAAGTGTTTTAGCATCATAATAGAGAGAATTATGCTAAGTGGTGGCTTGTGGAAAGCCTAAATTCCAAGTTTGAACATGTTTGAATAATGCTAGTACCTTGTGCACCAATTTTGGTACAAATTGTAATTTACCCAAAATATAGGGTAGATATGCAAATTAACACCTCTAGAGTATTCCTACTTCCTCTATGTATCATTTAGAGGAGATATAAAGAAGGAGACACAATGTTTGAATCAATTATGAGTGATGGTAATCTTGGTGATGAAATGACCAAGAAAAGGGTTGAATATGAAACCTTAACTTGAGTTGTATCAAGTTGAAAAGCTTATATATGAGTGCCTATCAGCCAAGGAGCCATAGGAGGAGTCTCATATCATTTTCTGGACTCTTGGAAAAGCCCATGACATGTAAAGCACCCCAAGTAGGTGAAGTGTATCGGTTTACAACTTCCTTAGAAAAGTTGTATGGGGTTGTGAATAAAGTGGTGATTTTGTTGATATATTTTATTCAGAGGGATAAGTAGTGGATGAAAATTCTTCCCTAGATTATCCTCAAGAGTTTTAAATGTCAAGATAAATTTTAATGCATGCATGTACACGTGTCACCCATGCACGGACACGTGGCACATAGTAGCTCAAATTGATGACACCTCATTTTCACACTTTTTCATGAACAACAAGTATATATACCCCTTCTTTCACCCTTTAATGAAATTTTTCGAATCCTACCACCCTCCTTCCCTAAGGTATCATGTATAGGGTCCTTGTATCATGAAGGAGTGAAGTGTTATTGTGCGTAGGGCCTTGGGTATCATCCATAGCAAGTTCATATCGGCCAAGTAGGGTAATATCGGCCTAGTGAGGTGATATCGGCCATAGTGAAGTGTTTTGATCACAAGTGAGGATGATATCGGCCAAGGGTGGTGGCATATTGTGCACAAGTGATCAAATATAGTGCAAGGGTAGTGAGGTATCGTGCTAGGTGCTAAGGAGCAAGAAGCATCTCAATGCTTAACCCTAAGGTAAGGCCATGATCATCTTCAACCTTGGATTGAAGCATGATTTTAGGGTTATGATCTTCCTTTCTTTTCTTCTTCACCAATTGCTTATCCATGGTGATTCCTTGTATATGAAGGAGTTGTGAATGAGCCTTGGACTTTTGATAAGTCATCTTCAACCTTAGGAACGTGGAGCTTTCGAGCTTGGAGCTTTGAAGTTGTTCTTGAGGCGGGTTATATAACTTGAACTCTATCATGTTAATATTCATCATCTAAATTGCTGTACTTAATGATCTATTTTTAATTCCTAAATTTTCTGAAATAGTTGATGACATTATGAGTTCTAGTAGTTTCTTAGACATGTTTCCATGAACTATAATAGTTAGAAAAAGGTCTAGAGCTTGAAGAAGATGGTATCATCTTATAAATTGATATCGGGTTCAAGCACACAAGCAAGCACCTCTAACCCGATATGGTCATGCACCTACTTCACTAAAACAATATGGATATAGTTTTATACTTTCTTGCACGATATGGTGGTGTAGTATACACCTCTTGCATGATATGAGGTCAAGCATACACCTCTCTGCCCGATATGGTGTGAAGCACACACACACCTCTCTTCCCGATATAGTGTGAAGCACACACACACCTCTCTGCCCGATATGGTGTGAAGTACACACACACCTCTCTGCCCGATATGGTGTGAAGCACACACACACCTCTCTACCTGATATGGTGTGAAGCATACACACACCTCTTTGCCCGATATGGTGTGAAGAACACACACACCTCTCTCCCCATATGGTGTGAAGAACACACACACACCTCTCTTCCCGATATGGTGTGAAGCACACACACACCTCTCTGCCCGATATGGTGTGAAGCACACACACACCTCTCTCCCCGATATGGTGTAAAGCAAGCATACACCTCTAGCCTGATATGGTAAGCATACATACACTTCTAAAGTGATATGGGTAGTAAACATACACCTCTAAACCGATATTGGGTTAAGCATACACTTCTTGGACGATATGGTGTTGAGCATATATCTCTAAAATGATATGGTGGGTAACCCAATACACTAGTTGACAAAAGTGGTAAGGTGGATAATACCCTAGAACATGTGATGGCCAATACACTAAAGTATGGTGTGGCCAATATCTTCAACAGAGGTGAGGACGTTACACTCATGTATGGTGAAGTTGATACACCATATGAATGGTAAGGTTGATACCTTAATGGGTAAGGTTCTGAGGTATATGATGATGCCTAGATCGATATACACCTAATCCAATACATGTGTTTAACTTGACATACATGATTTAATCTGATGCACCTTGTAATGGTCAGGGTAAAACACTCTTAGGAGTGATGAGTGTAACACCAAGTAATGATGTGGTTTGGTTAATACCTTGATTGGTAGAACACCTAAAGAGGTTGATAATGGTATATCAACAATGCCTTTACTCGAGATTATCCCATATCATTGATAATGGTTGGATAATTCAAATGTGTGACTTATGACCAAAACACTACATGATAAATGTGATGAGTTAGTGCATAAAGTATTAGGATGGGAAATGCCCTAATACAAGATAAATTGGTGAACTTAAGCAAGTTAAAAGTGATGAGGGAAGTGTTATATCAAGACATGATAAATATCACATCCAGCACCTCAAGGTTGATATACCTTGATGCACCTTAAATCCAATATACATGAATGAGTAACACATGAAGTGTGTCATGTCAATTGTTACATTGAGATGTAATGTCCTTTGATAAATGTTGGCTAACATGCCTTGAGAAAGGGTTAAGCTAAGTTAATAAAGTATGATGTAATCAATATCCTAGTGAGGATGAGAGAGAAACTCATACTTTGTGTTGATTAACATTTAATGATAAAAGATGAGAATAAATAAGTATGATTGAATACTTATGATATCAATGTATTCTCCTAGATGTGTGGAGCAATGAATTAGGGTTTGAATTAATAATATGAACTTGAAACCCAATTCGATCATAAAGGTAAACCCTAACCCTAATAATGGGAAAATTGTATTTCTCTTATTACATAAGCCTTGTGAGGCATGTTAAATACTTGTATAAAAAGTATAATGATTAATGGCCTTGTGAGCCATATGAATAAGTTGTTTCCTAGTGAGAGGTGACAAGATGTGTAATGGCCTTGTGAGCCATGTGAATAAGTTGTTGCCTAGTGAGAGGTGACAAGATGTGTAATGGCCTTGTGAGCCATGTGAATAAGTTGTTGCCTAGTGAGAGGTGATAAGATGTGCAATGGCCTTGTGAGCCATGTGAGATGCTTGTGCAACAAGTATCATGTATACCTTGGTCTGAGGACCTATAGGTATTAGTTACCTGATAAGTGGTAACAGTGTACATTGATGAACTAAGGGTTTGAATACCCAGATCTAGTAATCATGATGATAATGTTAAGGGATGAGAATTCCTAGTAATGAGATAAGGGATTGAGATCCTAAATATTATATGTGTTCTACAGATTTGAAAGATACTTGATAGATGTATTATACCTTTCTTTGTAGCATTTGTCATAATAATTCATGTTTGAAAACTTGACTGATGCTAAAAGATACGGAAACACACTTAACTAATCAAGTGGAATCTTATCATGTAGAGCCCTGACCATAGATCCATCATCGTCAGCAGCTAGTGATGGTGAAACAGGTTTTCCCACGGGATCTCCTGGAGGTGCATATTCTTGAATATGTGGGGGTGATGGGCATGAATATCCTTACGCCCTAATGTGGGATTGACGTGCGATAAATATGAGATCTCTCAATCCTTCATTATATGTGTCGGGATGGATGTATCATGAATCTCCCGATGATGATGAATGTCGAGATCGTTGTGGAGATAAACATGAAATCTCTCAATTCCTAAGAGAGTGCAGCCGCCGTTGTATCTCTATAGTGAAGTTGCCAGTATACCCTGGAAAGATATGAAGCAGTTGACATGGTCCTTCTTGTGGTCTTGCATTGATCAAGACGGTAGAGGTCATGGCATCTGGCTCTTCCATTGACCTTGTATGGTACCAATTTCGACTTCACAGTGGTCAGTTGGAGTATGAGAGGTATACCTCATCTCCTCAGGGCATAAGTGTGATTGAAAAATGTAATTAGCTGTGTAGCATATCTTCTTAATGACCAAATATGGAAAACATTGATCGATGCACACTTCAGTTATACATCTTAGTTGATAGATGATATTTATGTTTCTTTCCATTCCTTGCAAAGCAGATAGATGAATGATAACTCTACCATGGATATATGCAATGTTCTCCTTAAGAAAGGAGATTACTTCATTCTGTTCATACAGTGATTTATCCTGCCGGTTAATATAAAAAGAACCTCTGCTCAGTTTATAAATGCTTAATCTATGATAATAATATGATCGGTGGAGAGTTATATCTCTCAATGGGACAATTGTCTCACCCTGTGGGATCCACATTTTTTTAGGTGGATATGCACAAGGTGGCAAAGATCTTTCTGTAGAGGAGGAACAACAACTGAGGCAGCAGTGACAACTCAGGTTGAGTGTACTGTCTATCATGTCTTGTAGATAGAAGTCCTATGTGTCATCTCAGTACTCTCAGGTCCTTAGAGTTGGTTCGTACTGGTTTCATGAATGATCTGAGATTTTGGCTTGAATGCCTCGAGGTTTTATGTTTCTCCAGTATGTGTTTTGATAGATCAACTATTATATGTAGTCCTCAAGATGAGATGTTGTACAATGTAATCATGATATATATGAGTTTTGGATCTTTCAGTAAGAGTTTTTTGGAAAAGAATCTCCTTGCAAAATGGTTTTAATTTTTAGTCATTTTTGTTGATCCACTGTTTATGTTTATTCCGCTTAATTAGTAACAATTTGTCTGTCGGTTTGGTGGCGATCATTTCAAATTTTGGTATCAGAGCTTAAGGTTTGCTGAGTCTATAGAGACATAGGACGAAGGTGTTGAGTCTGTGTTAGTGTCTTCCAGTATACCCTATAGTGACTTCTACTAATGCAGAAGAAAGGGTAAAGTTTATAAATGATTGGGGAACATGAGGAACACATTGCTGAGAGCAATGTTGTTGCACTAGGAGAGGGTGCATGGGATCAGGCAAGAGAAGAACAAGTGCCTAAGAATTCCCATCTTGACCCAATCAGGATAGAGAATCCTATTTTTATGCTCTTGTTGGGCTGGTTAAGACAACAGTGATACATATAGTAGACTGGATACTAGCATTACAACCTAGGTTACCAGTCCTTAATGCAAAAACTCTGAGCTTTAAAAAAGGTTCCTGAATGACATGGTCATGTTGGAACAGTGGAAATGTGGGAAGGATTAACATATGGCAAGAAAATAGGTTCTGCCATAAGTATAGACAGATAGTACATCTGTGATGGTAATGCCCAAGAAGGGGCAATAAGCTGAGATTTAAGGTAAGGTCTCTATAATTTTAGAGACATTTGCCTTGTTGTTCTAAAAAGGCAAAGTTTTTTGTGTCATCAGTGCAATAAATGCCTAGTGCACCAAGGCAGTAGTCGTTAAGGAAAAAGTCCTAACTTTCCACCTGTAAGAACCCATGGCTTGGTTTTTACATCGGTAATAAGACCGATAAAACCATGGTACGAGGGCAAGACATGTTATAGGTATGGACATGTTGAGCATACTAAACTCTTTTCTTTGAAAAGAAGGGAGGAAATGACTCAACAATCGAGGTAGACTTGGCAGGGTTTACGGAAGTTACAGCCCAATAGTGTAAAAAGTCAAAAGCAACAATATGAAATAACTAGACTCTATGTGTTGAGTCAACCTAAAGTGGTAGATGACCGCGAGGGGTAACAGTCAGATAGAGCTTTTTCATTATGATATGCCTTATCTTGATGTTATCTGATAATCATAAGAAGGATTGCTGTTATGGATTTCCCTATTGATTGTCCTATGGGGACATGGGGAAGAAATGATGAGAACTAGAATTTATATTATGTTCAGTATTCTTTTAAATGTTCTATAATTTCTCTTATATGTGTGAAAGAGGATGAGATATAGAAGTGATGCCTGGAGAAAATCTAGGAATGCTAAGTCCTATGTTTTTGATGATATGAAAAGTAAGGAACATGATAGTAAACAAAGTGCATACTACCTAATCTTAGTACTTGTATACCCTGTCCAGGTATTCAACTATTGAAGATAAGGTGTGTATGGAACTCTTAGATTTTTATCTTTCCGATTACCCTGATCAAGTAATCATTTTGAGACAATCTAGTGAGCATAACAAAACTAGAAATATGGCATGGATATTTTTATCACATACTAAGTGCAATAAAATGGAATCTGAGATGATCTCAGGTCAATCTGTGTGTATGAGGAAGTAAAAAGTATAATCCACATGATAAAAGAATGAGAACAAGGGAGATGATCCCTATCTGATAAAGCATGTGTGAATAGTAAAGATCTTTTCCCATGATGTGGAAATGGGAAATGTGATAAAATCACAAAATGTTCATGAACATGTTAGACAATAACAAATAAAGGAGTGATGACATGTAATCATCCTTATAATTCCTATGTTGATGGCAAGGAACCTAGGATGAAACTAGAGTAAATGGCTCATGAACAGTTGAAATTTCATGCTATAATCAGAGGAGATGATAATCTCTTCTCTTTGATAAACAACCCTGGGTAATGATGGGGTGATAAGAGGAATATGTTTCTTTATGTTCTTTCCTTTCAGGGACATGGCAATCAAGTGAGTATTATGACACTTGATGTGCATGGATTAGAAATAATCCATTGATGGATACTTAGAAAAGTATCAGTTCATCTTGGACTTTGGTTCCAAGATAAAGATATGTGTAATAAATAATGTCCCAAAGATGAAACAAAGATCCTTTATATGTGTGGCTTTGGTAATAACAACAGAGAGATGGAAATGATGAGGATGTGATGTGTTTTTGACACATGTGACAAATACCAGATTAAGGAATTTTGGTATCTAAGAAATAGCAGGTGGTATGGGAAAGTAAAACATAACTCCTAATCAGATGATTTATGTTGGTTACCTGGGATGGCCAATTGTGAAATCAGTCTAGTTGCATAAAATAGTATGGACATCATATGTTAGGGGTTTATGCTCTACATAAACATAACATCGATAAGAATGTACTAATTGAAGGAACAATTGTAAAATCATTGTGGGAAAAGCTTATCAAGCTAAAAATAATTCCTTAGAATACCCCTATCTAGATCTGTTAAGGCAACTTATACATAACATCTAGAGATACCTTTAAGATAAGTTCTTAATTGATAAGTAACCTCCCCTTATGACAAGAGAATGTATAACTAATGAGATAGTAGGTACAAGAAGTAAGAAAGTTTGGTGTTGTGTCAATAGATTAGATGCCACAGTAGATGTATGATAAGACTTGTAGTCCCAAGTGGGTGACAGAACATAACTCTAGTCTTTCCTTGGAAGAGAAATGCTAAACAAGGAGGAGTATGGAAGACTCCCGAGAATCAAGAATCTTGTCACATAAAGTTGTAAGTTGAGAAAGGTGACAAATCAATGAGGTTTGACACCTGAGTTAAATAGGGTATGTATAATGTTTCTTTGACTAAGAAAAGTGTTACCTGACACAGAGTTGACTCTACAGCCAATAATGAAAAAGACAGTGGAGTATGTGCCCTATGTGACAGTTTCTATGATAATTTTGTGTGGACGAACTTTGTGTTGATCAAAGTTCTATGGTATCTCCATGAAATTAAGATGTTATATGGAGAATTGATGATATGATGAATGAATAATATTTGTCTCCCTTTACCTGGGATTTTGGGGACGAAAACCTTGTTAGGGGTTCATAACTTGTAAGGACCCTGACCTGGGTTATGAGGTAACCTAATTTGTTTTGGCTAAGTAAGTTGCTTAGAAATTTAATATAATCCTCTAAGGTGTTTTTTTATCATGTGACACACTTATGTTCCAAGTTCGGTCATGATTGAATGTTGTTTGAGCAATGTTCCTTTGTTTTGGACCAAAGTGCAATTTACCCAAGATGAGGGGCTATATTGCAAAATGTCACATGTTGAACATGAATTAAGTATTTTAGCATCATAATAGAGAGAATGATGCTAATTTTTGGCTTGTGGAAAGCCTAAATTCCAAGTTTGAACATGTTTGAATAATGTTAGTACCTTGTGCACCAATTTTGATACAAATTGTAATTTACCCAAAAATAAGGTCGATATGCAAATTACCACCTCTAGAGTATTCCTACTTCCTATATGTATCATTTAGATGAGAGAGAAAGAAGGATACACCATGTTTGAATCAATTATGAGTGATGGTAATCTTGGTGATGAAATGACCAAGAAAATGGTTGAACATGAAACCTTAACTTGAGTTATATCAAGTTGAAAAGCTTATATATGAGTGCCTATCGGCCACGGAGCCATAGGGGAAGTCTCATATCGTTTTTTGGACTCCTATAAAATCCCATTACGTGCAAAGAACCTCAAGGAGGTGAAGTGTATCGGTTTACAACTTCCTTAGAAAATTTGTATCGGGTTGTGAATAAAGTGGTGATTTTATTGATATATTTTATTCAAACGGGATAAGTAATGGACGAAAATTCATCCCTAGATTATCCTCAAGAGTTTTGCATGTGAATATAAATGTTAATGCATGCATGTACATGTGTCACCCAAGCATGGATACGTGGCACCTAGTAGCTCAAATTGATGACACCTCATTTTCACACTTCTTCATGAACAACAAGTATATATACCCCTTCTTTCACCCTTTAGTGAAATTTTTCAAATCTTACCACCCTCCTTCCCTAAGGTATCGTGCATAGGGTCCTTGTATCATGAAGTAATGAAGTGGTATCGTGCATAGGGCCTTGGGTATCATCCATAGCAAGTTCATATCGACCAAGTAGGGTGATATCGGCCTAGTGAGGTGATATCGGCCATAGTGAACTTTTTTTATCACAAGTGAAGGGGATATCGGCCAAGGGTGGTGGCATATCATGCACAAGTGATGGAATATCATGCAAGGGTAGTGAGGTATCGTGCAAGGTGTTAAGGATCAAGAAGGATATCAATACTTAACCCTAAGGTGAGGCCATGATCATCTTCAACCTTTGATTGAAGCATGATTTTAGGGTTATGATCTTCCTTTCTATTCTTCTTCACCAATTGCTTATCCATGGTGATTCCTTGTATATGAAGGATTTTTGAATGAGCATTGGAATTTTTATAAGTCATCTTCAACCTTAGGAATGTGGATCTTTAGATCTTGGAGCTTTGAAGTTGTTCTTGAGGCGGGTTATATAACTTGAACTCTATCATGTTATTATTCATCACCTAAATTACTATAATTAATGATCTACTTTTAATTCCGAAATTTTCTAAAATAGTTGATGAAATTATGAATTCTAGTAGTTGCTTCGACCTATTTCCATGAACTATAATAGTTATAATAAAGGTCTAGAGCTTGAAGAAGATGGTATCACCTTATAAAGTGATATCGGGTTCAAACACACAAGCAAGCACCTCTAACCTGATATGGTCATGCACCTACTTCACTAAAATGATATGGATATAGTTTTATACTTTCTTGCACGATATGGTGGTGTAGAATACACCTCTTATACTATATGAGGTCAAGCATACACCTCTCTACCCGATATGGTGTGAAGCACACACACACCTCTCTGCCTTATGGTGTGAAGCACACACACAACTCTCTGCCTGATATGGTGTGAAGTGCGCACACACCTCTCTGCCCGATATGGTGTGAAGCACACACACATCTCTCTACTCGATATGGTGTGAAGCACACACACCTCTCTGCCTGATATGGTGTGAAGCACACACACACCTCTCTGCCCGATATGGTGTAAATAAAGCATACACCTCTTGCTCGATATGGTAAGCATACATACACTTCTAAAGTGATATGGGTAGCAAACATACACCTCTAAACCAATATTGGGTTAAGCATACACCTCTTGGACGATATGGTGTTAGGCATATATCTCTAAAATGATATGGTGGGTAACCCAATATACTAGATGACAAAAGTTGTAAGGTGGATAATACCCTAGAACATGTGATGGCCAATGCAATAAAGTATTGTGTGGCCAATATCTTCAAGAGAGGTGAGGATGTTAAACTCATGTATGGTGAAGTTGATACACCATATGAATGGTAAGGTTGATACCTTAATGGGTAAGGGTATGAGGGATATGATGATGCCTAGATCGATATACACCTAATCCAATACATGTGTTTAACATGACATACATGATTCAATCTGATGCACCTTGTAAAGATGAGGGTAAAACACTCTTAGGAGTGATGAGTGTAACACCAGGTAATGATGTGGTTTGGTTAATACTTTGATAGGTAGAACACCTAAAGTGGTTCATAATGGTATATCAACAATGCCTTTACTCGAGATTATCCCATATCATTGATAATGGTTGGATAATTCAAATGTGTGACTTATGACCAAAACACTACATGATAAATGTGATGAGTTAGTGCATAAAGTATTTGGATGATAAATGCCCTAATACAACATAAATTGATGAACTTAAGTAAGTTCAAAGGTATGAGGGAAGTGATATATCATGACATGATAAATATCACATACAGCACCTCAAGGTTGATATACTTTGATGCACCTTAAATCCAATATACATGAATGAGTAACACATGAAGTGTGTCATGTCAATTGTTACATTGAGATGTAATGTCCTTTGATAAATGTTGGCTAACATGCCTTGAGAAAGGGTTAAGCCAAGTTAATAAAGTATGATGTAATCAATATCCTAGTGAGGATGAGAGAGAAACTCATACTTTGTGTTGATTATCATTTAATGATAAAAGATGAGAATAAATAAGTATGATTAAATACTTATGATATCAATGTATGCTCCTAGATTTGTGGAGCAATGAATTAGGGTTTGAATTAATAATATGAACTTGAAACCCTATTCGGTCATAAAGGGAAACCCTAACCCTAATAATGGGAAAGTTGTATTTCTCTTATTACATAAGCCTTGTGAGGCATGTTAAATACTTGTATAACAAGTATAATGATTAATGGCCTTGTGAGTCATATGAATAAGTTTTTTCCTAGTGAGAGGTGACAAGATGTGTAATGGCCTTGTGAGCCATGTGAATAAGTTGTTGCCTAGTGAGAGGTGACAAGATGTGTAATGGCCTTGTGAGCCATGTGAATAAGTTGTTGCCTAGTGAGAGGTGACAAGATGTGCAATGGCCTTGTGAGCCACGTGAGATGCTTGTGAAACAAGTATCATGTATATCTTGGTCTAAGGACCTAGAGGTATTAGTTACCTGATAAGTGGTAACAGTGTTCAGTGATGAAGTAAGGGTTTGAATACCCAGATCTAGTAATCATGATGATAATGTTAAGGGATGAGAATTCCTAGTAATGAGATAAGGGATTGAGATCCTAAATGTTGTATGTGTTCTAAAGATTTGAAAGATACTTGATAGATGCATTATACCTTTCTTTGTAGCATTTGTCATAATACTTCATGTGTGAAAACTTGACTAATGCTAAAAGATACGGTAACACACTTAACTAATCAAGTGGAATCTTATCATGTAGAGCCCTGACCATAGATCCATCATCGTCAGCAGCTCATGATGGTGAAATAGGTTTTCCCACGGGATCTCCTGGAGGTGCATATTCTTGAATATGTGGGTGTGATGGGCGCAAATATCCTTACGCCCTAATGTGGGATTGACGTGAGATAAACACGAGATCTCTCAATCCTTCATTATATGTGCCGGGATGGATGTATCAGAAATCTCCCGATGATGATGAATGTCGGGATCGTGGTGGAGATAAACATGAAATCTCTCGATTCCGAAGAGAGTGCAACCTCCGTTGTAGCTCTATAGAGAAGTTTCCAGTAACCCTGGAAAGCTATGAAGCAGTTGACATGGTCCTACTTGTGGTCTCGCACTAACTGAGATGGTAGAGGTCATGGCAGTCGGCTCTTCCATTGACCTTGTATGGTACCGATTTTGACTTCCCGGTGGTCGGTTGGAGTATGAGTGGTATACCTCATCTCCTCAGGGCATAAGTGTGATTGAAAAATGTAATCATCCGTGTTGCATATCTACTTAATGATCGAATATGGAAAACATTGATTGATGCGCACTTCAGTTATACATCTTAGTTGATAGATGATATTTATGTTTCTTTACATTCCTTGCGGAGCAGATAGATGAATGATAACTCTACCATGGGTAGATGCAATGTTCTCCTTAAGAAAGGAGATTACTTCATTTTGTTCATACAGTGATTTATCATGTCAGTTAATATAAAAAGAACCTCTGCTCAGTTTATAAATGCTTAATCTATGATAATAATATGATCGGCGGAGAGTTATATCTCTCACTGGGACAATTGTCTCACCCCGTGGGATCCACATTTTTTTAGGTGGATATGCATGAGGTGGAAAAGATCTTTCTGTAGGGGAGGAACAACAACTGAGGCAACAGTGGCAGCTCAGGTTGAGTGTACTGTCTTCCATGTCTTGTAGATAGAAGTCATATGTGTCGTCTTTGTACTCTTAGGTCCTTGGAGTTGGTTTGTAGTAGTTTCATGAATGATCTAAGATTTTGGCTTGAATGCCTTGAGGTTTTATGTTGCTCCAGTATGTGTTTTGATAGAGCAATTGTTATATGTTGTCCTTAAGATGAGATGTTGTACAATGTAATAATGATATATATGAGTTTTGGATCTTTCAGTAAGAGTTTTCTGGAAAAGGATCTCCTTGCAAAATGGTTTTAATTTTTAGTGATTTTTGTTGATCCGTTGTTTATGTTTATTCCGCTTAATTAGTAACAATTTGTCTGTCTGTTTGGTGGTGGTCATTTCAACAATATTTGAGCAAGTAAATAAGCATTCATACATATCAGTTTGCAAGAAAGTAATTCATAGTCATATAGATATTTAAAGCATGTACCTGATTTTAGAGATTTCAAATTACTTATCCTTGACCATCTAGCCATAAGAAACACCCGATTAACAACAAGATTGGATACATGTATTAGATTCACATCATTAACCCTAACCAGATTCATTTTTGGGTTTTGGCCAAGTCGAGTTCAAAGTTGTTTACTTACATGTTTGATGATCTTATATTTATTTAGAGGTCATAATGAATGTGGGGTTCAAGTACCATATAATCTCAAGGTTTCATATGGATATGCAAGATTCATGATACTTATGTACATCATAAGGTTTAAAGACTCATAATAGAAAAAACAAGGTCATGATCATAAAGACACTAGAACAAAGCATCATATATGGTTTATATCAGAAACATAAGGTCAAAAGAAACACATTCCAAGTTAAGTGGATGTCCCTTAGGGACAAGGCATCAAGGTCTAACTCGATATCAACACATCAATATAAATTCAAGATCCAGCAAGCAAGACTTGTATGATTAGGGTCCAACATATATATTATATGGGACATCCACATAAAGACAAACATAAGAGAGGATACTTCCTAATTTGGGAGAGAAAGATATGAGATCAAGAGTCATATCACATTTGGAGCACAAATTAGACAAACATGACAATGGCATCATAGTAGGTCATTACTAGTGGACTTAGGATCATATACACCATCATATCAAGACATGGTGTGAATTTTGGACATTAGGGCCTCTACACATTATGGAGTTAGTGATTTCAACAATGCAAAGGCATTTGATGGGCGATATAGGTCAAATACCTCATTTGATTCAAGGTCTAACATGTATTCTCATAAAAGGGGCAAAAACATGCATTAGGTTACATATGAATCAAACACAACAAAAGAGGTATTAGGGAATGATATTGTAACCTAGAGGGGTATAGGACATAGAATGTTGATATATCATTAGTCCACATTAAGAAGCAAGTGTATCATAATATGGCAAGGCACATCATTAAAAGCATCAATAAGCCACAACCATGCATAGAGTTAACCATAGAGCAAGAAGGGTCCTTAGGATCATCATTAGTCTTAAAATAGGAACCAAGTTACCAATATAGCATTAGAGGGTAGAGTGAACATCAAAGATCCCAACTTACATCATTATCATGCTTCAGATATGGTCAACCATAGTCAAGATTGTATTATCAGAAAAACAGGAAAAGAGGAAGATGATTCAGAGTCTGTAAATATTCTCACGTTGTATATCTTTTTGAGACGATCAAAATGGTATATAATTTGACTATGTTTGGCCAAGGGAGTTGGGAGTTATCATTTTTTGAAGCTTTACATTTAAACTATATGGAAACGATCTTAGGTGTTACCTCTATTCATCATTGAGATAATCGTGGCCCTTGATTTCTGATCCACCATCTCACACCAGGCACCTCACCCGGTGTTTCCTGACCACCTTGGCTCCTGATCCACCGCAACCATGCGGTCATTTTCCTCCTTCAGCCGCATTCCACCGCTCACAGTTGCCAAGACCTGCCATCAACCACGGATGTGTGATCGCCTTCACCGCCCGCCAGACCTCTGTGATCCTGATATGGGATTCCCCTGTCTCTACACCCAAAATAGGGGCAGAGCAGGGGAACATGTCTCGGCGCTGCTTGCTTCCGGCCAAGGAAGGGGGAAGTGGGGAGGAGAAGTCTGACAGTGACCTTGACCTTTCCCTTGCATTCGGTGGCGTGTCCTTATTGTGGGAGGTGCCCCACTACCCTGGCGCCGACCTTTCCTCTTCGGCGGTTGATGTAGCTATACGGCACCATGGTGTCAGAGCGAAGGGGGAAAAAGAAAGCCATCGCCAGGGGAAAAGTTATGGGAGAGGAGAGTAAGAACGAGGAGCAATTACGGGTAGTAGAGGGAGGCGAGCACCTGGCTACCCATCCCCGTAGGTTTTCACTGATACCTTGGATTCTTGGCGGAAAAATGGAGGTGAAGAAGGAGAAAAGAGGGGGAACAAGTTGGCGGCTAGAACGGGTGTCCCAATAAGAAAAGAAGCACAAAACACTAAAGTAGTGTAAGAGTTTTGGTTTTATCGGGTGGATTCCTTCATCCTAAGGCTCCAAAAGGACTTTCCCGGTCTAGCTGGAGGAGGGAGATGGCCTTCTAGCCAAGTATTCCTTTCCTAAAGTGGAAAGGGGGAGGAGAAGGGATATCCAGGTAAATGGGTCGCATGTCTTGGACCCAACAAGACTCAATCGCCATATAAAAAGATTGAAACTAGTATAATTTGAGCCCATCATCTTTGATTCATAACTTGGTTGTGGATGTCCCACTGAAGCACTTTTTGTACCGTTGAATTTGTGATTGAAAACTCCACATCATGATACATAGTGATAAATAAGGAGATCTCATATAAGGGATCTAATTTGGTCACAAGAGGTGGAATTCATAAAGCATGAAACTTAGATCAATTAGGCGAATTAATGTCACCCATTATGAAATTGGTCTGACTAAATTATAGCATCACCAATCTTCCAATATGAAATTTAATATTATAGTCAGTACCACATCACTTGATGTGAACGAAAGAGTACAACAAAGGAGAGAAAAAAAAGTCAGGTTATCACATCCTTCCCTCCTTAAAAGAAATTTCATCCTTGAAATTCGTCCAAGATCATCGTCAAGAGTCAAAGTCAATGTATTCATCATGATTAAGAAACTGAATTAAGGTATCAAGGGATCTCCCATCATGGGGTGCACACATAGGTTTCCATCATCAAAGGTGTATCTACTAGATATATATACATATTACTTAGCATTTTATCATATTATGACATCTTGACATTAGGGTTCTGGAACCCTTGTCCCTACTATATTAGGGTTTTTATTCATATGTTCACACGAGATCAAGGTGTATTATCAAAATCCATGTTATCGATTTTCAAACAAACATGTTCACAATCATGACTTCTAAAAGTGATCATCATTGAATGCATATGTTTCATCAGTATACTAGATTTCATGTATGTTTTAGTTTTCCCCTAGAGTCTTACCAACTATCCCCAATTAGGCTCATCATCTCTCATTTTGGATCTGATATTAAGCAATTTATTTATCTTATTTATTCGAGTTATGACCCCAAGAGCATCGTCATATCAATTTAACCTTTTTTTTGGGTATGAGATTAGGCATGTTACCCCCGATAATTTAAGTTAATATCTCTAGGCATCATCATATCAAGTTCATGATTTCAAGTCTACATATTTCATGTATGGTATGGTTTCATATTAGGCCTAGCTTATGAGAGTGACTTATCGTACATATATCGAGTTTTAGATGTAAGCGATATTATTTTTGTATAGCACGGATTATTTGAGGCACAACATTATCATCAGTATCGAAGTTTAATAGTCATCTCATGTGTATCTAAATGGAGCTCCGCAAGCTCAAGCCACTCAAGCTATGACCTAACTATGTCCAACAAGTCATGCTAACCACTACCATCTACCCTTAGAAAATTTTTCTTTTTACCCAACTCTCAAGAAACAAGGGAAACCACTATATTCCTTTATATACACCCACTAACCTGAGAATGAGGCTCATCATTGATATCATACATCATGTACATCATCTTAGGGTCTTGGGACATCTCCCTCACCTATATAGCAAGCATCAAATATCGAATGTGTCTTCCTCTAGGGTTAGATCTTTTCATAGGAAACTTAGGGTTTAGCATTTTCGAGGGACCACATGCTAGGTGACTCAACTCACATACTTAGAAGTATTCTAGCTAGGGACTCATCATCATGTATTTCATCGTGCATATTTTTCTACATTTCACATGTTTTGGAGTTTAGGTACGCTGACCTCCTCCCGTGGTGGGTTGACTCATATTAAGAGGTCACCCTTTTCGTATGTCCCATATTAGAGGTCCTCCTTTGTAACGAGTTTGAGGACTATATTGGTCCTAAACCATATAAAACATATCATATCTCATCATATACAAGAGTAGCACAAGCGGACATGTCAACCCACTAGCTATGTTTAGCACCTCAACCAAGTCATATGTACCATACATGGTGCTAGGTATAACTAGGGTTGCATTGTCAAACTCATATCATATCATCACGCATAACCTGAATCATCTTGAAATATCTTATAACATTGCATCAACATCGTTGTCGTCACCATCAGCATTATCATCATCATCATCCATATCATCATAGGTCATCTAGGATACTCACTAGCCTTAACATTTATTGTGGTTCTAGACAACTCTAGAGACTACAACTATCATCTAAACTCCCTCATATAGACTTGATGTTACGCCTCTTCCTCTTAGGCTACATGGACACTCACTATTTTCTGCGTGTGGTAACATTTTTCATATGCACATATACTAATACTTGAAATATGTTTTCTCCAACGTTGAAACGGGCGATGAAAACCACCATACTCTGTTCGGATAATACCAAAACCAAAATGAGTTACCACACTCATTAGGCAATCTAGTACCATGACACCTAGAGAACTAGTAAGAACATGGTGCATGCTTGTGCAGATACCCTAAGCACATGCCCAGAACATATGTCTAGGGTGGTAATAAAATTCCCTTTTCTCACCCTCCTAAACCTACAGCCCATACTATAGGATAGAAGGAGGAGAAAATAAGGATTCTAGGGATTACGCAAGCCTACACCTAGTTCTTGAACATCTAGGTTCTAACCTTGAGGCTAAGCCAACTTAGTCCACAATGGACAACTCATTAATTTTCTAGGGTTGAGATGTAAGGTGAGTTTAGTTTGTGTTTCATGTGAGTCATGTTTGGTGTAGTTATTCTTCAGGATCTGATACCATCTGTCATAGAACCAGAATCCCAGTCCCATGAACCAAACGAATACCAAAGACAACATGCAGAAGCATGAAATGCTCAGCATACATGAACAAGTAACAAGATAAAGGCACCAACAATATCTCAACATTCAACAAAATTATTAAGCAATGTCCTTTTATTACAACCTTTCACTTACATATTCAAAAGTACAGTTTTACGAGGTTGTTCATGTATACTAGGGATCCTACAACAAGTACACCTTACATATCTCACCAAGCCCATCACTTCTAGCCATCTCTGAACCTAAAATAAAATACGAGAAACGGGTCAACACACGAGGTGTTGAGCACAGGGCTGAAAGATACATATACATAAGCTTTGCATAATTTGAAAAGATAGTGCAAGAGTAAACGTGCAAGAATAAACATGTTAACTGTTTAGCAAAATGAGAATCCATATTTTATGTCATTTTACTCCATTATACTAACAACATCATGTATTCATACGGCCTTTGACCAACTTCCCTTTTGAAGGGTCCGTAAGGGTGCTCAAGATTAGCTAACCCTTTTATACATGAGGGACCTCGAGGCATTTTCCAAGAGCTAACCCTATTTCAACAATTGTATAACAAAGTTTTGTATATATATGTGTGTTCAAGTTATAAAACGGCGAGACGAGACAAGCATCGAGTAGAATACTAGCATACTGCATGGTAGTATATGAGCAAGTAAACAAGCATACATACATATTGGTTTGCGAGCAAGAAAGCCATAGTCATGTAACTATTTATAGCTTGTACCTGATTTTAGAGATTTCAACTTACTTATCCTTGACCATCTAGCAATAAGAAACACCTGATTAACAACAAGATTGGATACATGTATTAGATTCGCATCATTATCCCCGACTAGATTCATTTTCAGGTTTTGGCCAAGTCGGGTTCAATGTTGTTTACTTACATATTTGATGATCTTATATTGATTTATAGGTCATCATGAATTTGGGGTTCAAGTTCCATATCATCTCGAGGTTTCATATGGATATGCAAGATTCATGATACTTATGTACATCATAAGGTTTAAAGACTCATAATAGGAAAAACAAGGTCATGATCATAAAGACACTAGAACCAAGCATCATATATGGTTTATATCAAAAACATAAGGTCATAAGAAACACATTCCAAGATAAGTAGATCCCCTTAGGGACAAGGCCTCAAGGTCTAACTCAGTATCAACACATCAACATACATTCAAGATCCAGCAAACAAGACTTGTATCATTAGGGTCCAACATATATATTATGTGGGACATCCACATAAAGACAAACATAAGAGAGGATACTTCCTAATTTTGGAGGGAAATACATGAGATCAAGAGTTGTATCACATTTGGAGCACAAATTAGACAAACATGCCAATGGTATCACAATAGGTCATTACTAGTGGACTTAGGATCATATACACCATCATATCAAGACGTAATGTGAATTTCCGACATTGGGGCCTCTACACATTATGGAGTTACTAATTTCAAGAATGAAAAGGCATTTGATGTACATTATGGAGTTATGAATTTCAAGAATGCAAAGGCATTTGATGTGTGATATAGGTCAAACACCTCATTTGATTCAAGGTCTAACATGTATTCCCCTAAAAGGGGCAAAAACATGCATTAGGTTACATATGAATCAAACTCAACAAAAGAGGTATTAGGGACTGATATTGTGACCTAGAGGGGTATAGGACATAGATTTCAATGTTTATATATCATTAGTCCACATTAAGAAGCAAGTGTAGCATAATATGGCAAGGTACATCATTAAAATCACCAATAAGCCACATCCATGCATGGAGTTAACCATAGAACAAGAATGATCCTTAGGATCATCATTAGTCTCAAATTAGGAACCAAGTTACTGATATAGCATTAGATGGTAGATTGAACATCAAAGATCCCAACTTACATCATGATCTTGCTTTAGATTTGGTCAACCATAGTCAAGATTGTATTTTTTAGAAAAACAGGAAAAGAGGAAGATGAATCAGGGTCTGTAAATATGCTCATATGGTAGATCTTTTTGAGAGGATCAAAATGGTATATAATTTGACTATGCTTGGCCAAGGGAGTTGGGAGTTATCATTTTTTGAATTTTTGCATTCAAACTATATGGAAACGATCTTAACTGTTACCTCTATTAATCATCAAGATAATCATGGCCCTTGATTTCTGATCCACAGTCTCACACCAGGCACCTCACCCGGCGTTTCCTGGCTGCCTTGGCTCCTGGTCCACCGCAACCATGTGGTCATTTGTCTCTTTCAGTCGCATTCCACTGCTCACGGGCGCCAGGACCCACCGCCCACCACGGACGTGCGATCGCCTTCACCGCCCACCAGACCTCCGCGAGCCTGATACGGGATTCCCCTGTCTCTGTGCCCAAAACAGGGGCAGAGTAGGGGAACATGCCTCGGCGCTGCTTGCTTCTGGACAAGGAAGGGGGAAGTGGGGAGGAGAAGTCTGACAGTGACCTTGACCTTTCCCTTGCATCCGGTGGTGCGCCCTTGTTGTGGGAGGCGCCCCACTACCCTGTCACCAACCTGCCCTCCTCGCCGGTTGATGTAGCTATGAGGCACCACGGTGTCAGAGCAAAGGGGGAAAAAGAAAGCCGTCTCCAGGGGAGAAGCTATGGGAGAGGAGAGTAAGAACGAGGAGCAGTTGCGGGCAGTAGAGGAAGGCGAGCACCTGGCTACCAATGCCCATAGGTTTTCACTGACGCCTTGGAGTCTTGGCGGAAAAACAGAGGTGAAGAAGGAGAAAAGAGGGAGAACAAGCTGGAGGCTAGAATGAAAAAAGATTATTCAACTCTTTGACATCTTCAGCAATAGCTCCCACATAGTCCTGACGCGCCTTCTTGCTTGTGCATGCATGGATGGCTTCCAAAGAATCTGACTCCACTTCAATGACGTCGTATCCTTTCTCTTTTGCCCATTGCAACGCTACTCTTACCGCTAACAACTCCGATACAGCGACGCTCGTCCCTGTGCTAACCTTCTCCCCCGCAACCCCCACTAATCTTCCTGCATCATCCCTAACAGCCCAACCAATCCCCGCCCCTCCATCTCCCCGACAGACCCATCGACGTTGATCTTCAACCTGCCTTGCATTGGCTTCCTCCATCCACACCACCCCCCGCCAGCACTCCCCGTAACACCTCCCCCCTCGCTTCCCTACTGGCCACTGACACCCCTGCCCTCACAGTTCACGTCGACGTTGCCTTCACCCCGCATCGCAACGGCGTTATTTCTCTCACGCGGCGCTCCATTAGCATTGGCGCCCTCATCTTTCCCTCTCCCCACGTTGTTGCCTCCCTCCCGCAACGCAGCACCGTTGCAGCTGTCATGCAATGATTTGTTGGCGTCCTCTCTAGTCCCACTCCCCGTCTTGGTCCCGCCTTCTCTCCTTCCACGCCTGGCGCCCCCCTGCCCAGCTTGTTGGTCAACATCTGCCTCCCCCCCCGCTCTCCTGCCCGTCATCGATTCCACCACGTTCCACGTGCATGGTATTCCCTCGGCCTGCCCCGCGCCCCGTCCATGTGTGGCAGTTGCCTCCTTGGCACACCATCGTCATTGCTTCACGTAGCAGATAACTGCTGCACACGTCACTGCTTTGGAAGATCCGGATGCACTGAACTCTCCACGCTGTCCACATGCCCGCTACTATCTGCTCAGTCTCACGTAAAGGCCTCCCCTCTAACACTGCCTTCATGGATGATATAATGTCTTCTTCACTAACGTCGCTCACCCATGATTGCACCTCTCTTGTCGTATGTTCCCTCACCTCCACCGCGCTAGGGATCGGAAGAACATATGAGGAATCATTTCCTTCTCAGCACCACATCGTGTGCATTTGCCTTCTTCCACACATTGTCCATCAAAAAGACGCCCCCTCGTCGCTAGGCTGCCCGTGCTTGCCCTCCATAAAAAATGAGCTATCTTGGGTCTCCAACCGCCATGCCAAATATATTTCCATAATGAATCCCCTCGTTGTTGGAAAAAATTCCTTGCTTCCTCGTTCCCAAGCAGTCCCAACCAATATGCAGATCTAACTGTGAATTCCCCGTCCCTTGAAGGCCACCACATCAGTGTATCCACAATGTTCCTCATGCTCCTATGTATAGCACAAATTCTTCTCGCATAGATCTCAGGAAAACACTCGTTGACTCTGTCTTCATCCCATTGGGTGCCATCATCTGTCATGAGATCCCGGACTGTGTTATAATCAGGCCCATTCTCCCTTCTGAACCGTGCAAGATATTCCCCCTCTCCTTGCAGCCACCTATCTTCCAAGATGTTCACCGTCATTCCATCACCCACTCTCCACTGCATTCCTTCTTTTAGAAGTGCTTTTGCTCCCCACATGCTCCTCCATGTGAAACTAGGATTGTGTCCCCTTCTCGCTTCCCATATAGACGTTCTAGGAAAATATCAGGCTTTGAGAACTCTAGTCACAAGAGATTCTGGGTTGTTTGTTATCCACCATAGTTGCCTTGCCAGGAGAGCTTGGTTGAAGGTATAGAAGTCCCTAAAACCAAGACCCCCTTGTCGCTTTGTCCTGCACATGTTTTCCCAACTCATCCATGATATTTTCCTCTCTTTGTCTTTTGCTCCCCACCAGTATCTAGTAACCATCCTTTGGATTTCCGTTATGGTGCCCGCCGGAAACTGAAACATGCTCATAACATATGTGGGAATTGCTTGGGCAACCGCTTTGATGAGAACTTCCTTCCCTGCTTTGGACAAGAGCTTCTCCGTCCATCCCTACAGCTTCCTCCAAATCCTATCTTTAATGTAGTTGAACACCTGCTTTTTTGACCTTCCCAAGGCTGTCGGGAGCCCCAAATAACGGGCATGTATGTCCACCACTCTCACTCCTAGGAGCTTCCTCAACTCTTCCTATCTTTCTGCCGCTATCCCTTTACTGAAAACGACCTCCATCTTTGAGAAATTTATCTTTTGACCTGATGCCTGTTCATAGTGGCTGATAATCTCAGCTATCTTCAGACATACGGCGGTGGTAGCTCGAGCAAACAGTATACTATCATCTGCGAAAAAAAGGTGTGAGATAGGGGGTGCCCCCCTACCTGGCTTAATGCCATGTAGGCGGTTGTCGCTGGTTGCACTAGAAATCAAAGCTGAGAAAGCTTCCGCGCATAAAATGAAAAGGTATGGAGAAAGAGGGTCACCCTGGCAGAGTCCGCGTGTAGGCGTTGTGCTTTGGGTCTTATCTCCATTGAAGGTGAATGTGTGTTTGACAGAAGTTATGCATTCTTGGACCTTGTTCCTCCATTTCTGCCCGAACCCCAATCTCTCCAACATAACATCAAGAAAACTCCACTCTACTCTGTCATAAGCTTTTGACATGTCCAACTTCAAAGCTAGGCTGCCTTTTTTCCTCCCCTTATCTCTCTTAATGGAATGGAACACTTCGTAGGCAATGAGGGCGTTGTCAGTGATCATTCTACCTTGTACGAAAGCACTCTGATTCTCCGATACAATGTTGTTCATAAGCGGTTTCAGCCTGTTCGCAATAACTTTTGATGCTATCTTGTAAATCACATTGCATAGACTAATAGGCCAAAATTCCCCTATAGTCTTAGGCGTATAAGTCTTTGGAATAAGCACCACTAGAGTATCATTTACCTCCCCTATACTTCTTTCCCCTTTCCACCACCCTTTGATGTAGCTCGCCACGTCCTTCCCAACAATACTCCAATAATTTTGATAAAACATTGCCTTCATGCCGTCTGGGCCCGGTGCCTTATTAGGATGCATCTATTGTAACACTGTCCATATTTCCTCATCCATAATATCCCTTTCCAGCTCCTCCCTTTGGGTCTCTGATATCATCACCTGCAGCCCCCTAGTAGCCTCCTCAAAACCTTTGGGATTACTATATTGGAAGAGCTGTGCAAAATGTTTCATGATGATTGCTTTGATGTCCTCCTCCTGTGATCTCAAGACCCCACTCTCGTCCTCTAAGCATTCAATTCTATTCCTCCGCCTTCTATTTGATGCTTTTTGATGGAAGTATTTTGTGTTCTGGTCCCCTTCTTTTAGTTCCTTCACCCGTGCCCGGGCTGCCCAATACTCCTCATTCTTCTGTAGCCAATATTGGAGTTCTTTTGATTTTTCCTCCACTCTGTCTAGATTTATTTGATCTGGTGGAAGTGATTGCATCCCCTTTAGCTCATTCTCTAGTTCCTTGACCTTCCTTCTTCTTTCCCCAAACTTCTCAGCTGCCCATGATCTTAGGCCCTCCTTACATCTCCTCAATTTTGTAGTTAACTCGCTGCCTTCATCAGCTTCCCATGCCTCCTTGATGACAGTACTGCAACTTTCCTCCCCCACCCAAATTGGTTCAAACATGAAATGCCCTCTCCTCTTCCTTTTGATGTCTCTCCTATCCACCTTTAGAATAATGGGTGCATGGTCCGATTCGTAAATGGGTAGGTGAAAAACTTTGTAGTATGTGAATATGTTCCTTCATTCGAGCTCGGGCAGGAATCTATCCAGTCTCTCATGTACAAGAGTTCTTTCAGTCAGGCCCCTTTTCTATGTGAAAATATTTCCTTCATAACCAACATCCATCAGCTCGCAGTCATCTATCACATCACGAAAATTCTGCATTAATTTTTCCTCCTTCGGTGGACCTCCTTTCTTCTCAAAATTGGATATAATCTCATTGAAATCCCCAAAGAAAATGACTGGTTCCTCTGCCTCTTCCTTCCTTTTTCTCATCAGTTCCCATGTCTTGTATTTATTCATCTGATCTGCCCATCCATAGATACCCACTGCTCTCCATACTACTCCACTGTTGTTTTCTTTAACCCGCACTGTCACGTGCCTTTGGGAATAGTTGATCACCTCCACTTCCGCATCCTTCCACCAAAAACCCAACCCACCTGCTCGCCCCTCACTGGAAATACACAAACCCTCCATATAACCGCAGCTCCTCTTCACATCTTCCAGTTTCCTATCTGCAATCATAGTTTCCATCAGGAAAACTATGTTTGGGCGTTCTCTCCAAACCCAAGCTCGGAGAGCCTTGCACGTGTCAGGGTCGCCCAACCCCTGACAGTTCCAGCTGAGGATTTTCATTGTCCTTCGCGGGATTGGGCTCCGCCAATCTCCGCTACTTGAGCCATGGTGACTCCAAAGTTGTCCATTGCCTCTTCATTGAACTCTCTGTATCTTTTTCCACCTGCAGCAGTCATAGGTAGTTCATCCAGGTCCATGTCGCACGCCTCTCCATCCCTCCCCCTCTTTCCTGTTGATTGTTCCCACACCACCTCCTCATCCGGGATTCCCAACCTTGCCCCCCTACTCATTTTGTAGACCCATGGATGATGTTTCTTCTTCCCTTTAGCCTGTTTTGTCCCGTGCCTCGTTCTCGCACCTGCTTCTTTTCTCCTCTGTGCTCTTGTTACGACTCTTTTTGGACCACCTATCCTGCCCATGTTTCATTCATCTTTGAGTATGGATTCCTATCCCTTGATTTCCTCTTGTTCCTGCGTTGCATCCCGACTTCTTGCTTTGGTTGTTATCCCTTCATCAAGTCTGAATTCTGCCTTTTTCCCCTCTTTCAGTTTACATGGTTGTGGACGGTGTGCCTCACCTTCTGCCTCAGTTTGTTTCATGTCGTTGTTCCCTGATGGTAGACCATCTGATTCCTCGGACTCAGTCTCTGGTGCTTCCTCATCGAGACATATCCCATCTTTAAGCCCCACGAGCTCCTCCTTCGTATAACGCACCGTCACTTTTCCCTTTGGTATCCCCGTTTCCGCAACGCCGACACCCTGTCGACGTGTTAACTGAGCGTCTGTTTCCGTGGTGACCTCGGCGTCCCTCCCCCCGTCCGTTGGAGACGCCTCTTCTATCCCCCTCTCTATCGGAAACGTTCGTTCCGTCCCCTTATCCCACTGGTCTTCCCGCCGTCTTCATGACGCCCTATCTATCTTCGTTGTCAGTCTAGCGTGACGCTCCTCTCCCCTCCTCATCCCAGCACCGCCCCAGCGTTCCTGGTCCCGCCCCGACCCTCTGTTCCATGCCATGCTTGGCATCTCACCCACGTCCTCCTGTCCCTACCTCCCCCACTGACCGCCGCCTTCCCCCGGCAAGCCTCCCTCTTCCATCCTCCCCCCTCCCGCACTGCTCCCTTCATCATCTTCCTCCCTACGAAAACCTTCCCCCCTGTCGATCCTTCCCCCTTGAATGTCAGTTTCCACCTTGTCCCTCCGCTCACCTCCACCCTGTTACTGTCGGCCCACTACTGCTTCCATGGAGACGCGTGTAGCCAGCGCCCCCACCGTTGCTGGTTCTCACCTCCCTCCGCGCTTATGTTGCAATCTCTGTCAACATGTCCGATCATGCCACAGCAGAAGCAAAACATGGCTAGCCGTTCATATAGTTTGATTCATGTTAATCGTAGATGTAATAGAGTAGCCCACGAGGTGGCCAACTTGGCTCGTCGGGGTCATGTAGCTAGGTTTTCCTTTTCGAGTCATTTCCCTTCGAACTTGCAGTCTCTTGTAAACATTGATTTGATTAGTTAGTAATAGTAACAGGGAGCCCCAATCATGGGGTTTCCCGTCCCTCTTTCAAAAAAGCTGGAGGCTAGAACGGGTGTCCCAACAAGAAAAGAAGCACAAAACACTCAAGTAGTGTAAGACTTTAGGTTTTATGGGGTGGATTCCTTCATCCTAAGGCTCCAAAAGGGCTTTCCCGATCTGGATGGAGGAGGGAGATGACCCTCCAGCCAAGTATTCCTTTCCTAAAGCGTAAAGGGGGAGGAGAAGGGATAGCCAGGTAAATGGTCTACACGTCTTGGGCCCAACAAGACCCAATTGCCATATAAAAAGATTGAAACTAGTATAATTTGAGCCCATCATCATTGATTCATAACTTGGGTTGTGGATGTCTGATTGAAGAAATGTTTGTACTGTTGAATTCGTGATTGAAAACTCCACATCATGATACATAGTGATAAACAAGGAGATCAGATATAAGGGATCTAATTTGGTCACAAGAGGGGGAATTCATAAAGCATGAAACTTAGATCAATTGAGCCAATTAATGTCACCCATTATGAAATGGGTCATGAATGTGACTAAATTATAGCATCACCAATATTCAAATATGAAATTTGATATTAGAGTGAGTAACATGTCACTTGATGAGAGAGAAAGAGTATAACAGAGGAGAGGGAAAAAAGTTAGGTTATCACAAGTGCCTACTTGGCCGAGTTCAGATCTAAAACATGGGTTTTCTTGCCTTCTTTGTTCGAGTTTCTTGCTGATAGAAGTATGTTCTTCTCATTTGAGGTGAGTTTTATAACCCTCTTTACTTATATTGCTTACTATAAGCTTGTTAGCTCATGTTCTTACTTTAAAATGGTGATTTAAGCCTTATGAAGCTAAGCTTGTTTGGGATTTTGATTTTTATGGTGTTTCCTATTTTGTTTCTAGTTCTAGATGAATCTTTAATCATGTGCACGTTCTTCCTAAGGAAGGATACGATTTAGTTCAGGTTGGTATAACCACCTATGGTGCTAAGCACCTATCAACCGATGATTCATATTAGGGTTTCTAGGTTGTTTTCTTCTCTAAACACATGACCTGATGGTGTGATCTTCATGACAACCGAAGGTGGTGACCAAGGGTGATGGATGATGGTGTGAACTGACACACCTTAGGTCAGTGCTAGGCTCTCTTGTAATCTCAATGATCAATGGTTTGATTCTCTAATGATGCTATCATTCAATGATGACATTATCTTAATATCTGATGGTATTAAATGAATATAGTGTTGATCCTATCAGCCAATGGTGATCTAAGATGTCACAACCAATGGTAGATCAGGTCACCACAACTTATGGTGAGTCAAGGCTTTAAATGTAGCTTCAGTTAAGCCATAAACCAATGGTTTCTTGGTTTAGTTGATCTAATGGTTAGACTTATACTCCAATGCATGGTTTTGAAATATGAACCTGATCCAATGGTTAGGATCTAACACTTCTTCATCTAATAGTTTTGAATGATAGACTTGATCCAACAGATTGTATTATTTAACATCCAATGGTTTGGATTGAAACCTATAGTATTACATATGATTTCTAATAATCTGAATTTGATGGTTTCCCTCATTTGATCAATTTAAGGAGCTTGATTGTTGACATGATGACTTTCTTAAAATATACAACTGATGATGGGTTTTAATCCCACAACCTATGGTTCCTCATTTATGTTATTAAATAAGGGATTATTAGGGTTTAATGGTGACTCTTTATAGGATACAAATCAATGACTTCATAGGTGGCTTATACAAGGTGTTTACTTATGTAAACAACCAATGGTCTTAGCTTTTCTACACCCAATGGTTCTAGATGATGTTGTGGTATGGTGATATGGTTGAATTATGATGGAACCAATTAAGGGTTTCCTTTAATAAGGTAGTCCTACCTTTTCCCTCATATGAATAGAATGGATAATAACCATATTGTGTTGATATGTAACCCTAATGTGATATAGCTTGTTACACTTAATTCTAATGAACTTAGGTGATAGTGATTAACTATGATCAACCTTACTTAGTGGAATCATAGAACAATGAGTCCCTTTTATTATTACGCAACTCTTGTATACTATAACCTAATGGTTACACCTTGAGTTATGTGTGGATCCATACTTGAGAATGGTATGAAATGTAATGATGATGTGTCTTTATGCATCCAAGATTATATGGGGATGCTATGGGTTAAGGTTTGTGAATTAATGTTGAACTATAACTTTAATGTAACCTACCTTTATAAACCTAACCCTAATGTAAGAAGAGAATGGTGGTTAATCATGTTATCCTTTTTATAACGATTAATATAGTGATGGAATATCCTTCCTAATGATTGATTGAAACTCTAATGTGTTTAATTGGTGGTCATCATAGTTTCATGATCTATGATTTCTTATGCTAAAATTGTATACGTATAATGATGGCCAATTATATAGATTGTGTATATGTTGTTATAATCAAGGAATTCTATTAATTTCTAAGGTAATCATGTAATGTTATCATGTAAACATCTTTTAGTTCTTTAAGGCAAATTAAGTTGAGCATATGTATCACATGTGTGGTGATGTTTGTTTAACCTTGTTATAAGGCATAGAAAGATAATGATGAACTTTCAAAAAATGATATGATGGTATTAATGACATTTGGGCATGGTTGAGACCTGAACGAGGTGTAATCCTCTTATGTTGACAAGGGTTGATACCCTATGATATTGTGCTAAGGATTTATATCATGTGATAATATGATGACAAGTATAGTCTCATGAATGGCAAGATATAGTATCATGTGATGATGATTTGATGATAAGTATAATCTCTTGATTGATAGGTGAATATTTCCATGTGATGTTGAGGTGAGAAATTATGTCTCATATGTTTTCTATCTTCTGAAGTTGTTATATAGAAATGTTTGCTAGATATGAGTTAGGGTTTGTATGCCCACTTGTTTGATGCAGCCTTAATTCACCCAATTAGAGATAACTAATCAAGTGAAACTCTAATCATGTAGTGCCATGTGCCGTAGAACCATCTTTGGTGCCAGAACTTGCTGGATGGTCACATGAGTATCCTAAGGGAAAATCAGAGTGCATACTATTGAGTATGTGGGGGTGGCAAGTTGAGGATATATCCTTGTCATCCACAATTGCATGTTATGGAGGATGGTTGCGGTCATGCCTCAAATATAGTGAAATGTGAAAGGCATTAGTATAATTGTAGTTCACTCTAATAGAATGGCCATGCGTGAGCCTGTTTTCTAGTGTCGTGACATGTACCAAGGGCAGACTAGTTGTTAGAAGCTTGACTATATGTCATTGTAGTGGTAGCATTGATTGATATGTCACTACCTTTCTACTCTTACTGACTGAGGGGGTGAGATTTTAAGATACCAGGACTCCTATATCTTGTACGGAACCAAATAGCCCTTCACGGGGGTCAGTTGGACTTTGGATGGTACGGTTTAAATTCCCCAGGGCATAATAAAAGATGTAAGACAACAGTGTAGCAAATTTGTTTAGGGTTATACACAACGCTTCATATTGGATGATAACCCTTGTTTTCTTTCTTTTCACTGAGATCATGAATAGTACAACAAGAGATGATAGATATGCTTTTGTTGTAGTTATTATCTTATTGTAAGTATGCTTATTTTGTCATACATACTGACACTGATAGTTAAGATGATGATTCTATCTATGTTTAATATTGCTACCCATGCCTATGTAATTACAAATGCTTAAATTGCTAATCATGTGTATGTAGTTAATTGTGCTATGATGTTAGTTCTACTTATGATATAGATCTGTTCCCTTTATTTGACATGACAATATTGATAGCCATGTTATGTTATTAGACATATTATTGATGAGAGGGATGCTTATGCTACTAGATTGCTTGTGTTGTTAGCAAGGCATATGATGATAGTAAGATTAATGATGATGACTGTTATTAGATGCAATTTGATGAAACTTGAGTAGATATCTATCCAGAGAAATGGATTTACATGTTACATGTATATAAATTGAGAATCATACTTGTTCTTAAGCTTATTTGCTTAATCTATTTAGCATATTTGAATTGTTCAATCTATTCAATTGATTATTAAATACTCTAAATGTTCAGTTATCTACCGTTTAATCTGATGTAGTCAATATTTGTTGGAGAGAGTTATATCTCTCGCTGGGTATGGGTCTCACCTCGTGGGTCACCACATCTTTTTAGCTGATCAGCAATAGCGGCAGTAGAACCATGGTAGCAAGGGAAACTGAGGTGGTGAACCCTAGAAATGGTAGCTTAGTGTCTAGTGTGTTCTAGAGTCATCCATGTACTCTCAGGTGTGGGTGGGAAAGTTTGTATATCATGTTTCTATTGAATTGAGCTTTCAATAGCATGTTGATGCTTGTATATGTGGAATACGTGGATAGTGTTCCTTTGTAAAGCTTATGTTGTAGCTAAGGCTATAGAGTAGTGGTAAAGTATATTGAGCATTATATGAAATAAAGCAAGTTGTTGGGCCTTTGTGTACATTTCTTGAGCAATTGGAAAATGTTGAAATCGGTTTTATTTTACCCTATTTTTTGGGTTTGTGGTTAATTAATGGGTAATCTTGTTTTGTCTTTTGAAGTAATCTCATTTAGAGTAATGATTTTAACAGTAAGGGCACTCTATTTCTCGTTCTATCTATTGAACTCTTTGTGTAACCTCTGGTAAGGTAGAACTATTGGAAAAAACCTTGAATGACCAAGATATACAGTCTTTCCGCCATATGTTAGTTGTATTGAATCAATACTCTTCACATATAGTGGATGCTTTGGATCCTTTTACACTATATCCAAAAAAAATCCCTTATGTTGGAAAGTCATTAATAGTGCAAAACAACATAGCATGCAAACAATATGTATCTCTATGTGAATCATCATTGGTCATCACACCTTCTCCCTAAGTTTCTTTGTCATCAATCAGAGGTTCAAGATAAACATCAATATCAATGCCAGGTTGTTTACGACCCGATATCAACAACAACAGCATAACGTACTTAGTTTTCATACACAACTAGTAGGAAGATTGTGTATAATAATCATAACATGCCAAGTGCTATGTTGACTGCTCAATGTGACATATGGATTCATCCCATCAGTAAAAATCCCAAGTCTTATATCCCTGACTTCTTCATCAAAATCAAGTTACGATAAATCAATCTTCTTCCAATATTAAGAATCAGAGGCATGTCGTAGGATCTTGTCATTATTTTTCTTTACCTCTCCATGCCATCTTAAATTCTCTGCATCCATGGGATTGGAAAACAAGTGTTAAAACCATGGTATTATAGGTAGATACCACATCACCTTGGCAGGAGATCCATTTTTGGACTTCCCCAAAGTCATCATTTTATACCTTGACGCCCCACATTTTGGACAGTCTTTCAAAGAGACATAGTCCTTTTGAAATAACATACAGTCATTTGGACATGCATTTATCTTCTTAGCCTTCATTCCCATTGGCATAACAGTTTCTTAAATTTGTATATTGAGATTGGAAGCTCGTTGCCTTTAGGAAGAATTTTTATCAACAAAGACAATAATGATGTGAAGCTTTTGTTTCTCAATTTATTGTTAGCCTTCATAGTATAGAATCTCAACATAGCACTCAGCTTTGTAAGCTTAGTATGACCTATCAATAACAGTCTCTCGGCATCTTGCACAATGTTTCTAAATAAGGAAGGTGGAGTAGTATGCTCTACCCCACAACTATCTAGCATTGTATCAACCATTTCTATCGGAATCGGTTCGTTCACATCCACATCATCGGTGCCGTTTCTTCTTTAACACAAGTACTATTATAGACATCTACTAATTGCATGGCCAGAATCTCTCCATGCCAGTACCATCTAGTATAGCCATGTACTATCCTGTTGCACATTACATGACTTTTGATTTTGTCAATAGTGTCAACTTTCAAGTTGTTACTACAACACCTACATGGATAGTAGAACCTATATACTGGTCATTTCCTATGTTCGTCCATAAATATAACAAATTGATCAAGACCGGTAATAAACTCTAGGATGCAGCAATTTGGAATATACATCCATGATCTATCCATTCTATAATTAAAGAGAAAATAAGTATTAGGATTCAGGGTTTACATGATTAGGGTTTAGGGATTATAAATTAGGGTTTATCATTTAGGATTTAGGGATAAGGGTTCATAGATTAAGGTTTATGGTTTACAAATTAGAGTTTCAGGTTTAAGGTTCAGTAATGAATTTGTGTACCACCTATCCCATTCTTGAACACTTAATCTCACTAATGTGTGTTCAGGTTTCAAGAAATTTTCTGTAGCATTTTCCCACAGTTCTCCAAGTACACCAACGTAGATGGGTAAATGTCCACCAACATATGTACTTAGAGAAAAAATGGGGAAGTTCTGATGAAGCATCATGAAAATCAAATATACATTATATACTTAAATCCTAAGTGAGATTAAGTGTTGAAGAATAGTCCCAAACCAATGAGTAAATCTTGGACGTGTTTCTAGGAGAATAGATATATATGTCCAAAATTAAGGTTTATGATTCATATCGTAGATATATATTGGCAACTCATTTTCATACTAGTTATGCAACTTATTATAGAGCTATGTCACTAGTGCTTACTAAGATTCTATAAGTATGAGCATGGAGTACATTAGCGGGATTCATCATCCCATATGTATCACAAAGTCACAATAAAAACAAGATTCCCATAGAAACCCTAGATTTTAGTTCATCCTTTAGGAATCCTACCCAATAGATAACCAAGACATATATTATTAAATAATTGAAAAAGAGTTTAAATTTAATTAGTGTGTGTAGCATAGGAATGATAAATAAAGCCATCATTTCATCTTATATATCATTCATAGATATATTTAATGTAAAAATCTATCTACTTGCATCCATGTAACATTATCAACCCTTACTATATGTACTTATGCATATATAACTAATATATGTGTTGTACGAATGATATGGTCATGCATATATGTACAAGGAAGTTTAATATTGACAAGTCATCAAATTAGACATCTAAAATTATGCACAAGGAAGTTTAATATTCACCAAGTCATGAAATTAGAATCCAGATATACATTTAATGATTTCATTACCCAATTTAAATAAAAATCTCAAACAAATACCATCAACACACATAGAAAACATGATGGGTGAGCCAGATGCTCACCTTTCACAGCAATGACGACGATGGTGAGCAAGATGGTGGAAATTAACTAACCAGCTAAGGTGATTGTAGCCATAGTAGTTGGAGCACGTGCCTATGACTAGAGGAGGTGGATCTGGAGTAGGTGCCTAGGGATAGAGGAGGTGGAGTTGGAGGTTTCTATGGTAGTGCCAACAGTGGGAGTAGCAGAAGGAGAAAGCGGTAACAGCAACAGGAGCAATGATGCCAGAAAGTAGGAGTAGTAGGAGGAAACACGTAGGAGCAGCGGCATCGACAAGAAGGAGAAGGAGGGAGTAGAATGATAGCAGAGGCGAGCTCCATTGGTGGTGGTGATGAGCAAAGCAATGACAAAGGAAGCACAATAGCTCGAGTAGAGGAGCGGTGGGGATGATTGCTAGAGAAGAATGAACTTAGGGCGATGAAACAAAGAATGGGGGAAAGAAAATTTTCAAGTAGTATTAAGTGGGACACAATCATCAATTGTTTTAAAAATTGACAACTAAGTGAATAGACATTGGTTTCTATCAAAGAAACAAAACCTAACCTAGTGACATAGAAGTCAGTTGCAGATAAAAAGCTAATATAAGAGGTCATTATCTGAATAAAAAAAATTGACATGGGTAATGGCAATAGTCGTTAGTTGAATACTCAAAAATGACACATAACCTAGTAACTCATATGTCATTTGCAACTGAAAAATCGATGCAAGAGGCCATTATCCAAATGAAAAAAATCAGCCTTAGAGAGTCCTTAGTTGTTTCTTTCTACTAGATGAACCAACACTAGAGTGTAATTCGGGGGGGGGGGGAGACACTTTTTTCAGGGGGACGTGGTGTGAAACCTACAAGGGCGGTTTATTGAAGAAAAACTAACACCATTTGTGCAATTTGTCACAGTTTTTATTAATAATTAATGTCGATTTTTGGAAGAAAAAACTGACACCATAGTGTTTTGGAGGCAAGATTTATTTTGAGAGAAGGTGCCTGTCGTCGATTATCTAACAACTGATGCACATCTTAAAATTTTTAGAGGCAAATATTTTTCCCTGCAAATTGTATTTGACGGGTTATTTTAGATGTCAGTTTGTTTAAAAGTAACTAATGTTAAAAAAAGTGGTACTCGTGTCTTTTTTTAATCGGTAGGACTTGATCAATGGTGACGTGTGTGTTGGGAACTGACGTTGATTGGTATATAGTCTCATTTTTTCCATGTAACTGGCGTCAAGAAAAGTGACATTATAGGTAATAAATGTACTAGTGTATGTTTGATTATTTGAATAATTTCTCCATATGATAAGTGTTCTAGAGGGACTGACCATAATGAATTTGTTTAATGTTTTCTCCAACTTTTTATGTGAATAGAGTGTGGATACTAGAGATCAAAATTTCCTTCCAAATGGCACTGCTTCAGTAAGAGAATAGGAAAATTTTAGTTACGAATACATCTTTGTACCATCTAAAGTGAGAGAGATGAGGACATCTAAGATTCATAAGTTGTTCTCTATTTTTTGAGTTACAGTACTAGTATGTCTTAGGAATTGTTGTAATATATTAACAATGTGTATACACTGAATCAAAAATATTTTTGTTGTTTCAAATTTTTATCTGGTTTCTATTTTAAGCCCTTTTGTGACATACAAAATTTGACTTTAAGCTCCATCACGGTAACTACTCCACCATCTTTTTGTTTGCTTAGTAAAATATGACATGATCATGTTTTCAATTAAATGTTCTGGGTTATTATGTTCACATCATGTGCTAGCATAGATAAGCATTTGATTGTATGTTTGCATGATTTGATATTCAGATAACCCATCTATGTTCCATTCCAATAGGGATTGTCCATCAAAGTGATAAGGAGTTTCTTCAAATTGTAATTCGATAAGTGTTGGCCTACAATAGTAATTTTTTGTTCTAGAATACCTTGGTTTGGAGGATCCAATTTTATTGATATTGGCATTTAGATCATTTTCAAAGTAAAGACCATCTTTAGGAGATAATTCTCTAGGTTTTTCCTCATATGTCTCATCATATTTTGAGTTATATATACTTGTTTTATTAACATTTAATTGTTTTAATCAAATGGTGATCTTGTTAGTTATATCTTCTAGGTTTCTATCAAAGAAAATGGTAGCCTTCTTGCCTAATTTGACATTTGCTGGGAGTGTAGTTGGCATAAAGATAGGACTATTTATAATGTCATTTTTCTTAGAGGGAATGGTGAATTTGACTTCCTTGAGTATGGATTTGATCCTATTGGTTTGTTTTGTGGTCGTTTTAAGGCAAGTATTGGTATAATTATATTGTTGCATGATACCAACAATTTTTTCTTGAGTTGTAGGTTCTTTTCTCATATCTTTCATTATAATAGGAGTGGTAGGTATTTATTCCTTTAATATATTTATGAGTTCAAAAGGAGGAGATGTTGATTCTACTTCTTCATCCTATAGTCCTAGTTTCAAGTCACTAAGGCTTTTGTGATTGCCATATTTTGAAGATTTTAGGAATGGTGTGATGTGGTTTTTTTTCAAACCATTCAAAAATAGCAAATTTCTCCTAACATATTTCATGTGGTCATACCATTGTTCTCTAATAAGCATTCTTGCTTGATCGATGTAGTATTCAAAGAACCACCCAACTTTTCCTTATTCTCTTTAGAGAGAAAGTCTTTTCTAAGAAACTCTTAATCTGTCTCAAATTCTTGCTCTATGAGAGCATTTATAGTAAATACTATTTCTGATGGCTCGTAGTTAGAACATGTTGTTTGGTAGGTTGAATATGTTAACCCCATAGGTCCAATTGTGGGATCTAATTATCTTTTCCCACTTCATACTTGTCTTTATTTTTAGGGGGTAATTGAATAGTACTCAGAGGGGGTTTCTCTAGTAGTCTTTGGAACATCATAGGTAGATACTCTAGATGAAATCAAGGTTCTAGGTGTTTCAAAGGTGGAAACTCTTGAGGATAGTAAAGACCTAGGAGTATCAAATCCCCTAAAATAACTAGTGGAAGGTCTTGAGTCCAGATTAATCCTTTTATTTGATGATACAAAATTTATTTATACATCACCATTATCATGTTCAACAACTTCTTGATGATTTTCTTGGGCAAGAGTCCAACATTCTGGTAGCTTTATCTCATCCCTTTTATAGGTTTTGGGATCACTACATTGTTTCTAATGTTTTTGAGAAAAAGTTTTGTTGTACCTTTTCTAGGATGATGGTTGACTTTGGTGTCACCGTGTTCACGGTCTTACAACAAACCTATAACATATGGCAACATTTTCTGAGGATGCATTGACACGCTTGAGAAGTGTGTTAAACGTAAGTGCACGTATCGAAGTAATATAGGCCTTGTGAGGCCCGAGTCAAACTCAGGGAAACATAAATTTCATTAGACTACTACTAACTGGTCGCGATCAGCTAGACCGATTGGAAAAGTTGATTGTTGGTTTTGGAATAAAATAAAAATAAAACAAAGAGAAAACAAAAGCGAGCGATGATTAAATGTTTAGTTTAATCAGATGGAAAGGGAGTCCTTAGGGTTACAGTTTCACCACGAGGTCTCGTTGCATGTAATTCTACACAACTAACATAATTTGTGCCTTATCTCTAATTTTGGCCTGTAGTTAAAATTGCTTGCTTCCGCAATACAATTTACTACCTAGTTCTAGGTCAGTTCCATGCTAGTAGTAATTTATACCCTAGATCTAGGTGCTTTAAAAAATTCTCTGGGAATCCACCATTAACCGTACATTACCTTGTCTGAGGAATTTATTAGTTAATGTGTTAATTGTGCCATTTCAACCACTAATCCTCTGTTAAGAGTAATTAACAATATTAGAAATCAACTATGGTGATCAAGAATGGAAAATAACTATAGAAACATGATAACATATCAGGAAGAATTGAGACAAATTATGATAATCAATGTAAAATTGTCATACAGTGATTCCCTGGGCTACTCTCGGTCCTAAGGATAATGAGGATTAGCCCCACATGTTCATCTCAATGATACACATGGAGAAGAAAGAGGAAAACATGGTGTGACAAATGAGAATATGATGTAACCCCTAAAACAAAGAAGATTTGGATGATCCTCGATGCGCGATGCACGTTCTACAGCCTTCTGGCAGTAGAATCAACCATCTGTGGCTCTAGAATCATCTGGGGTGTAGCTCTGGGCTTCGTTCTTTGCTCTCCTTCCTTAGGGACTTGTGTGGCTCCCTTTGGGCCACCTTTTCTTAGGTATAGGTATCACTTATAGCCGCCAAAAGATCACAACCGTTCGATCATAGCAATTTTGGATAAAATCATGATTTGACGGTGTCGATACCATCGACGGGGTGTCGATGCTATCGAAACCTTAGGGTGTGCTTCCATCGCTTAAAAATTGAGATCAACTTGGATTCTTTTCGATACTATCGACTAGATCGTTGATAGTATCGATGGGCCGATTTTATTTCTGCTGAGCTGATCTCGAGACCATCGACAGTTTGGTCGATGGTAACGACCTGAATGCTTTCCCTCCGACTTGGTGATTGTTGCCATGTCAATAGTATCGACAGGTTGTGGAATATAAAGTACCTAAAATAGAGAGAAAAACACATATCAAACTATGGAATTTAGTAATTCATTCAAAATAGGATAAAATAAGATAAATTTGATGCATACAATGACTATAGGATAAAGGAAATGAATCATGCCATTATAGTCACCAAAATGACAATTAAACGCATAAAACAAGTACAAAATTATTCTATAAATGTGACTCAAAAACCCTGCATCAAACTCCCCTAAGCTTGAATCTTGCTCGTCCTCGGGCATAAAACTATAAAATCTAATTGAGAGGGTCAACTAAAGAACATAATCACATAAATGATATCTCAGTATGATTCCCACCTGCAAAACACATATCGTCCCTTACCAACCACGAAACGATAACTACCCTTTAAGCGACAATAAGCATTCATGAAAGATGTCCATCCCAAGATCACGAACACTATCAAGTAAAGCAGCTAATATAATAAAATCCTCAGGTTCAAGCTTGGTGCATCTTGTGATCTCCTATCTACGTTGCTCATTTTCTCTAACTACCATATAAATGGAAGCAGCTCTCCTGATGTACATGAATGAGGATAAAATCATGGGTGGCCTACCACTTAGAGCAACGGGTGGATGGAATGGGTGGCCATGGAAGAAATGGAAGCACAGTACAGTCGATCATGAAAAAAACAAAAATGACCTATCATGATGTGAATGTAGATGAAAATGTCCTAATGCTACATTTTTGGTGGAATGGTGCATGCACTATCATTCAGTCTCAAGGTGAGATGGAATATCTAAGAAAACTACACCATGTGCTTGTTCTTCCTAATATGTTGGTGAGAACATGTTCCTTTCTCCCTCTTATTCATACCTACTTCTCAATCTTTTTTTTCTCTTTTATTTTGAAACCCTCATTTTCATAAATGGCAAGGGATTATTTGTTGGGCTTCCTTCTTTTTACATAACTTGTACATTTGATGCATTCTATTCAGAGGGTACGGAACAAGTTCAACACCTATAGTGTTTTCAGAAGAATATAAAACACATGACATATTGTATGCTCAAAAGATGTGAATGCAACTACATAATAATAGATATGCAACTACCATGACATGCACCTAAGGATAATGTGCATGTATAACTACTCTCTACTTTTTTTTCTTATGCAAAACTATGTAAAAATAGCTATAATGCACTACCTATCTACATGGAATGTAATCAATAGTGAAAGACAGTAATGTGCTCCCAATTCTTATGGTGGAGTATGAATGAAATTGCGGTGGATCAAATCACAAGACTAATTGACAGAACCTTCTGAAAGAATTATATGTCCCTCCTTACTGACTTGCATACCAATTAATCAAGGGATTTCTCTCTCTCACTTCAAATTAAAGTCACGTTAACATTTGGTTGGTTTAGGCTCAACATCCATATCAATCCTCTTAACTTGAACCATAAGGATACACAATCATGTTCATATGTTTTCAAGTTGACCTACTCAATGAGTTTCACAAGTGATGTCCTCAAGTTATCACAAGACAAGCTTACAATTTCTTAAAGATTTTTCATTAAAATTCATTCTCTCACAAACCCCCAAGTGAAAACATTGAGATGCAATGCAATTACATTAGACTCCACTGATTACTCTAGATAGATAGTGGATCCTAGAAAATAGTGAATCTAGCAATTAAGAAAACTAAGATAAAGAAGGATGAAAATTGCAAAAACAAACAAAAGATGAAATAAAATAAAGAAAAACTAGATAGATGATGTTCTAGCACCCCCTCTAAGCTTGAACTCGACTATGGCCTCATAGTCAAAATCCAGACGTAAGAGGTGGAACAACGATACCCCTTTACTTCTCTGGTGGTGGGTGAGGCGGGTACTGGTAGCCGTTGGGATCCCAAGTAGGATAATGCCCCTGGAACGCATAGGCTGTGTTTCCCTCGAATCCCAGGTCTTTGATCTGCTGCTTGTCGGTGCGTCGATACCATCGACGGGTATGTCGATAGTATCAACACTTGTGTATGCCCTTGATCCTCGCGAGGTGTTGGCGTTGCTCTCCCCTGATGGTGTGTCGATACCATCGACCAGGGTGTTGATAGTATCGACATTGCTGAGAAGAACCGGTTTGAAAATCTCCAGACATCTCACGACCATTGATGAACTGGTTGCGACTATCGACATCCTTTTTGTCTCGAACCTCTCTTCACCTGCTCCATTGTCGATACTATCGACGAGGCCGTCGATACTATCGATGGAATGAAATTTCCATAGCTTCTTCTCTGTTCCAAACTCGATACCAGTGACACAAGTGTAGATAGTATCGACATCCTCCCAGTCTTGCATACTCAATAAACACATCAGGGTATCATTTTTATAAACTAAGTATAAAATTAATGAAAACTACTTAGGAAAATGAAAAATAAAGCAATTAAACATGCACTGTACCAAGGTTGGGTTGCCTCCCAACAAGCGCCCTTCTTTAACGTCTTAGGCTAGACATAAGGATACCTTTAACTTGGGTGGTCAAGGGATGTCTCTAATGATTCATTTGGCAATTTAAATTCAACTCTATCATCACCAATCCCAAGTGTCAAATACCCTCACCCAATGGCAGTAATTACATCAGTCATAGCTTGGAACGGCCTTCCCAATAGCATCTCACATCCTTCCAGCTCATGCATGTCCATGACCACAAAGTCAACAGGGAAGATGAATTTGTCGGCTTTGACTAGCACGTCATTGCATGTACCTTGTAGCTTCACAATGGATCCATCCACCAACTCAATTGACATGGAAGTTTTTGTTGGCTTCTTCAATCCTAGCTTTTGAAAATGGCAAGTGTCATAAGATTAATGCCTACTCCTGAGTCACACTGTGCTTTTGGAAAATGTTGGCCACCTATGGAACATGGGATGTAGAAACATCCTAGATCTTTCCTCTTCTTTGGCAGCCTTCCTTGAATTATAGAACTCATTGTTTCATCAACACACACAACATATGTATTTTTAATCTGTCGTTTCTTGTTGATGACATCTTTCATGAATCTTCCATATGAAGGAATTTGCTCTATAGCCTCCACCAATGGAATGTTAATGTGGAGCTTCCAAAAGATCTCAAGAAATTTCTTAAAGTGCATTTTCTCTTTCCTCAGCTTCAGACTGTCTGAGAATGGCACGTTTGGTTCCTTTATGCGCTTGTACGGTAGAATATATGGAACTTTAGGGGTCTCCTCCCCTAAGCTTACTTCAACTCCACCTTCTAAGATAGGATTGGGCACATCATATGTGGATGGAACGACTTGTGGATGCTTCTCCTTATTGATAGTGGCTACTCCACTACAAAGTAAAGTGTTTACCTGCTCTTCCGACATAAGAGTCTCCTCAACAATCTGAGATGTGGGCATGACAGTGGTGGAATCCTGGAGTGATTTGAATGGCATCCCACATCCTCTTGGCAATCCATACAAACTGTGATGGTATGGAACATTGGGTTTGTCCTCGAAGTCTATACACATAATACTCCTCTCATGTATCTACTCAATAGGAAGCTTTGGCCCCTTTTTGATTGATATATATTTAACCCGCTGATGTGGTTGAGCGGGCTCCGCATTTCCAGCTGGTTTTTGTTGAGTGATTTGCTTCATGGCAGCCACCTCAGTTGTAATTTGGGTTATGGTCATCTCTAGCATCCTCAGTTGTGCACCATGGCTCTGTAGAGACTGCCTGAACTGATTCATAAACTCTCCTTATGACTTAAGTTGCTTGCCGAATGTGCTAATCAATTCTTAGTTTTGCTTCACCACCTGGCTGAGAAATTCATTGTTCTTTTCCTCTAGGCTAGGCTACGGCTTCTAATCCGGATCCTGCAAAAAGTTGTTTGGATCCTTCCAAGAAAATTTCTTGTCCTTCCTCCACGAATAATCATTGTTCCTGTAGCCTTGTTAGTGCATGAAATTTGCATGTGCTACATCATCAGACCCATCATCATCTTTTTCTAGAAGTCTCTTCACTATCAAATTCATCTTCTCATTTAATTCTTTAATGGCCTTGGCATCCCCTGCAACTTTGACCTATTCTGGTGCATCTCTTTCACCCCAATTTCTTCTTAGCCATATTCTTCAAAATCTCTCGACACTTGGAGCCTTTGTTGTTTAGAAAGAAACATGTTCCCGCTGAGTCCAGATTACTCCTATCGTGTTCATTAAGGACAAAATAAAAGATCTTCGCTTGGGTTTCTAGATCCAGCCCATGATGTGGGCATCTTCGCAGCATGATGTTGAAACGTTCCCAAGTCTCTGAGTATGTCTCTTCGGCCTGTTGTTTGAAATTGTGGATCCTCCTCACGAGGTCATTTGTCTTTTTGGGTGGAAAATACCTTTCAAAGAACACTTCAATCATCATGTCCCATGATTCAACATATTCATCATCTACATTGTAGAGCCACTCCCTTGAATTTCCTGCTAGAGATGATGGAAATAATTTCAGATAAATGGCTTCCTGTGGAAACATGTCCACCTTCACCATGTCACAGTTCTCCACAAACGTGCTAATGTGGGCCAATGGGTCCTCATTTTTGAGTCCATGGAACGCCTGCGACTTGACCAACTGAATAAGCCCTGGGTCAATCTTGTAGTTGGGTATGTTGATAGCATGTTTCTTGATTGGCCCCTTCTACACAGAAAGAGAAGAAGCCTTAATTTTCTCCCAAATGGTTTATTCCTCGGCCATTGTGAAAACCTCAAGTTCTTGTTCAATGTCTTCGGGTGGTGTATTTATCCTCTCGTCTGCAGATCCCGATGGCAGAATCTTAGGTGTCGATTGTGCGTAGTCTGTACTACACATCTTCACCATGCACTAGTACCTACAATATGAATAATCAAGTAGTACAATGCTAGAATGACAAAATAATCAAAAAGATAGACAATTTAAGGTCAAAAATTAAAATTGCAATAGAAAGTGGCCTAGAATGGCCGCTTGCAGCACTTGTAGTGCTGAAATTTGCCATTTCCCTGGAAATGGCACCAAAAACTTGACATGCTTGAGTTGTGCGTTAAACGCAAGTGCACGTATCGAAGTAATATAGGCCTTGTGAGGTCTGAGTCGAACTCAGGGAAACATAAATTTTAGTAGACTACTAACTGATCACGATCGGCTACTCTGATTAGAAAACTTGATTGTTAGTTTTGGAACAAAATAAAAATAAAACAAAGAGAAAACAAAAGCGAGCGATGATTAAATGTTTAGTTTAATCAGATGGAAAGGGAGTCCTTAGGGTTACGGTTTCACCACGAGGTCTTGCTGCATGCAATTCTACACAACTAACATAATTCGTGCCTTATCCCTGATTTTGGCATGTAGTTAAAATTGCTTGGTTCTGTAATACAATTAACTACCTAGTTCTAGGTCAGTTCCACACCAGTAGTAACTTATACCCTAGATCTAAGTGCTTTAATAAATTCTCTGGGAATCCACCATTAACCGTACATTACCATGTCTAAGGAATTTATTGGTTAATGTGTTAATCATGGCTTTTCAACCACTAATCCTCTGTCAAGAGTAATTAATAGTATTATAAATAAACTATGGTGATCAAGCATAGCAAATTGCGATAGAAACACGATAACATATCAGGGAGAATTGAGAAAAATTATGATAATTAATGTAAAATTGTCATACAACGATTCCCTAGGCTACTCCCAGTCCTAAGGATAATGGGGATTAGCCCCTCATGTTCATCTCAACAATACACATGGAGAAGAAAGAGGAAAACATGGTGTAACCCCTGAAACGGCAAAGATCCGGATGATCCTCGATGCGCGATGCACGTTTTGTAGCCTTCTGGTGGTAGAATCGTCTGTCTGCAACTTTGGAATCGTCTGAGTTGTAGCTCTAGGCTCCATTCTTTGCTCTCCTTCCTCTGGGACTTATGAAGCTGAGTGCAACGTGATACCTCCCTTTGGGCCACCTTTTCTTAGGTATAGTTATCACCTACGGCCGCCAAAAGATCACAACCATTTGATCGTGGCAATTCTGGATGAAATCCTGATCCGACAGCATCGATACCATCGACGGGGTTTCGATGCTATCGACACCTTAGGGTACGCTTTCGTCACTTAAAAACTGAGATCAACCTGGATGCTTTTTGATACTATCGACCAGATCGTCGATAGCATCGATGAGCCGATTTTCTTTCTACTGAGCTGATCTCGAGACCATCGATAGTTTGGTCGATGGTATCAACCTGAATGCTTTCCCTTCGGCTTGGTTACTATTGCCATGTCGATAGTATCAACGGACCTATCGATGGTATCGACAACTTCTGGAATATAAAGTCCTGAAACAAAGAGAAAAACATAGGTCAATCTATGGAATTTAATAATTCATTCAAAATAGGATAAAATAAGATAAATTGGATGCATACAGTGATTATAGACTAAAGGAAATGAATCATGTCATTATAGTCACCAAAATGACAATTAAACACATAAAACAAGTACAAAATTAGCCTATAAATGTGACTCAAAAGCCCTGCATCATGCATCCATGTGAAAACCTGAGGTTTGGATATTCAAGGTTAATGATTTCAATAATCCTAGATCATTTAAAGAAGTAGAGAAATTTGGAAACTGTGAGATCATGAACCTAGATTTGTCGTAGTCTTTCTCTAATCTCAATTTTTTTTCATAATTGTGTGTTTGATTAATATTTTATAAAATTTGATTAAGAGATAACTAATTTTTATTTTATTTGCACTTTGGTTGCCCTAATTTTAAGTTTCTTCATAAGTTGTGGACTTAGTTGTAAACTTAACAAATCATGAGGAATTAATTAAAAATTATGTGAAAATATCTAACCATGTATTTTCCTTCACACAAATACTCATTGGACTTGAAATTAATTATTTAAGAGATGACGCTAATACTACTCTATTTTGACAATGTTTGCCTTGATATTGCAATTTCTTGAACATTTTTGGACTAATGTGTAATTTCACCAAAATTGGAAATATAAATTTCACATTGAGTAGAAGTTTTGTAAGAGAAAACATTATTTCATATTTTTCTTACTTGGATAACTTGGATGCTTTTGAACTTAGATTTGTATAAGGTTCCTTTTATGATTTCTAGCTTTGATCTTAATCTAGCGGGTGTATAGATGAGGAGGCTTGATAGATACAACCATGGGCATTGGTAGCTTCAGGGGTTTATATCCTTGACACTCCCTTTATTCAGGAGGAATTTCTGCATGTTAGACCTCACAAGCCTTGGGCCAATTTTCTCTAAACCTTGGATTAGTTTTTCCTTCAACAACCGTTTAATTTAAGGGGGTTGTTTGGTCTTTTAACTCTTTCCCTTGCATATAACAAACAACCCACAGCCCTCTAGCCTTATTTGTCTATCAAGATATCTTCTAGAACAAAGAGAAGGAGCTTCATATTAGTATATCCATGCTTGGCAATGTTTCTTAGGTCAAGTGCTTGAATGTCAATTCATGTCAATGGATGTTGAAGATCAAGCTACTCCATGGTCTTTCTAAGATATAAAACCTTGCCTCTTGCATCAAAAACGTAAGATCAAACCTCTTAGTCTATTTTTACTATTGTTCTTGACATCTTCTTCATCCTTTGGCCAAAATCCATGACTTCCATTATGGGAACATGCTCATCTCTCTAAAGCACTTATTTTCTCTTCCTTTTTACCCTAGAAACCTCGGCGTAGCTTGGGGGAGTCATCTTGGAGCTTTAATGGTGGTTTTGGGCGTGGAAAGGAGGTCTAATGGATGTGTTCTTTATGTTCTTCATTTTTTTCACCAACTCAGACGAGTGATATGATAACTAATACCTTCTTTTGACTACATTTGTACATAAGGTGACACCCATTGTCACACAAAGCAAGATTACTCAAAACATAAACCACGGTCAGCCATAAACAGTGGATTATTAAAAATAATAGGAAATTAAAACTAATTTGCAACAAGCACCATGAGTTGAGATTTATTACACAATAACTAATACTTCCATTTCATAACATATATTCAAGGTGCTACATCAACATTTTCCAATCAACCTATTACATATGATAACAGTTCCACATGTATATATACATACTACCAGAGGCACACATGCCAGAAATCACATAACCATCATCATGTCTACAAAACACATCGAGAACACCCCCAAGGACCTGAGTGTACAAGGATGACACATAGGACTCTATTACTAGACACTATCCATATACCATGATGCACCATATGTAGTTTTCTCCTCGTATTATCCTCGGCCATATGATCTTTAACTCGATATGCACATCCACCTAAAAAGATATTTAACCAACAGGGTGAGACACATACTCCCAGCAAGAGATATAACTCTCCACCAACTTTATTATTATAATAGATAACTAAGTATGTATATTAACATACTAAGCAGATTGAACAAAATTAACTAAATGATATATATTTCTCAGGGATGAAGTAAATAGAGCATCACTTGCAAATGAGCAATAGAACATATTATATTTTAAAAAGGAATATGAAGAACATGTATAACTATTGTAAAATATATAGTATAAAAGCAAAGCAAGGCTACATCTAATGTTTCTATATTTGATTCTATATGTGTACTCTACATGGAAGATTACATATTTATTATGCCCTGAGAATTCAAGTCGTACCACCCAAATCCAATCGACCATTTCTAAGTTGAAATCGGTGCCATACAAGGTCAATGGAAGGGCCAGAATCCATGACCTTCCCACACCTCCTGGTTAGCACAATAGTAACACTGCAGAGACATATCAGTCAAATACACAAGTGACATAGTAACATCAAAGGAGGTGGCTCACACATGGCCACCCACATAATATCTAACCCACCTTGGTACATGTAACAGCTCTAGGAGAACAAGCTCACACATGGTCATTCTTAAAAGGAGGACTAGCTCATGCATGGCCATCCTTATCACATTGAGATTGGCTCACACATGGTCGTATCACACAACCTGATATTAAGGGTGCAAGGGAATACTCAACTTGCCCCCCGCATATTCAAATATATGTGTTCCGAGTTAAACTTGTTTCACCATCTAGTAATAAAACTGACACTAGAATGGATCTATGGCACAGGACAAGCTACATGATAAAATTCCACTTGATTAATTAGACCAATTAAAATGTCTTTCGGTATCAATCAAGTTACAACATACAAACCACAAAAAAATCCTTCAAAATAAAGGGGCATAGTATTATAATATAAGATATCTTCATTTAAAATTATTCCCATCATCTCATAACATTGTATCACTGCCAGCCACAAAGCTACTATATCACTGTCAGCCATAAGGTTACCGTTCACTGCTAGCCACAAGGCTACTGTATCACTACTAGTCACAAGGCTAACATCATCATCATATTATTCTGGGATATCAATCCCTCATTCTAGTACTAGAGGTTATCACCTCAACCAATCACTAAGCCTTTATCAGGTCCTAAGACCCATCATATCACACTTATGATTTATGGTTATCTCATCATGCCTCATTAAGCATATATGTATTACACATGCCACATCACTCATGCCACATCACATGTACTTACCATAGAAACTATTAACCATTATTTTTAGAGAGAGAAAATATTAAAACACCTTAATCACCTTTAATAAAAGCAAGAAAAACATCATAAGACCTCTAATCGAGGATTAGGCTTCATGTTGATTCCACATAAGGTTCTCAAGCATTATTCTATCTCAAATCTCTAACTTTCACTACCTCCCACCAATTGAAGTGAGTATACACATTCACATATCCATACTTTTTGTGTTCTTTTATCAAGGTTCATAGACAAAGCTTAATATTATTTAGCCATTTTCATAATACACACAAGTTATAGAACCCAATAAAGTCACTAGGTTAAAGACATGTAAATTAAGAGGGGAAACAATATCATGCTTTCAATTCATACTTATTTAATATAACAACATGTTCTTATAACTAGGGTCAAATCTCTTCATATTTAACCGATTAGGGTTTTACTTTATGGTTACACTACCAAACCCTAATTACACAAATTCCCACTTTCTTGAAATTGATTTAGTTTTGAACCACATTATTTATATATGAATCAATCATCATACCATCAATACCAGGTATCACCCTTTCATAAGTACATGTGTGTATCATCTTCATTAAGTTATGTGTGGGTTACAAAGTGCATTATAATACCATATTGATCATTGCACCAATTTGATGATCCGTCATTAAGTGATCCATATATTATTACTTTTTACAAATCATTAACCGCATATCATACTAAGGAGAGTCGAACCATAGGTTGCATAACTAGAGGGATTCATTTCAAACTATCAACAAGGCGCCTTCAGTGTCATTAGAATTGTTTATACAATTTCTTCACAAAGGATGTCACTATGTATTATAACAAGACTTATCACCACCTCATGTATATTCACACAGTTGTATCGTTAAATTTAATCCACAAGTTAACATTATATGAAAAGGAAATATAGTAGACATTTTCCATGAATTGTAATCTTTCATTAAAATGTGTCATATTATTCCATGATTAAGGTTTCCATATGGATATTCAACCATCAAATCCTACATCCATTACATCCCACATTGTTGAAGGGTTTTAGGGATAAGTTCTTTAGTTAAGGATGAACCACTCATAGTAGCATCATCTTATGGTGCACTAGATTTAGGAGAAACAATTAAAATTAACCATGCATTATCCCATAGAACACCATTCTATATCATGCATTGCTCATATGTGTACATCATTGAGTATCCAAGCATACCCTTCAACCCTTATCATGTGATAACAATTTCACCTCATCCACTTCTGTTGGCTTAACTACATTATGGTGTGTCGGGTTAGCTCATCCAAGGTATCGGTTTGGAGTACCATGAGGTGTATCAATTTAGGACATCTTGTCCAAGCATGTTGATTTGACTACACATAAGGGGTGACGTTTTAGCTACATTTGAGGTATCAGATTATTCACACAAGGGATGTATCGGTTTATCTCTTTGAGAGGGTGACGGGCAACCCCTTTTTGAAGGTGTGACGGGCATCATCTCTCTAAGGTGTGATGAGCAATGCGTGGTGTATCCAGCATCACATAGTGTGACGGGTTTCTTAGGGTTAGGGTTTGGCTAGGCATCGTGGGTTAAGGTGTATCGGGAAGCATCACCCTAGAGGTGTGTTGGCCTCCACCCAACCAGGGCATCACAATTAGCCCTCAACACAGACCAACCCCACTAGGCACATCCATAGCCATGACGCATAAAACCCTCATGGATTAGCAACACATATTGGTTAGCACCATATTGGTTTAGGCACTCTTTGGTTATGATGGGTTTGCTCCTTCAAGGTTTATCCACAATATTGGTTTAACAACCATAAGATAAGGAAACCATCTCATCCCATGATGACCTAAGCATCCACAAGACATCTCGGCCTAGACATCCCCAAGTCATGACAACCTATCACATGGTGTGTCAGCTTGTTGCACCACAAGTTGTGATGACCGCACACACCACCATGTATCAACCTAGTCATCATCAACCTTAGGAGACTTGTATATTAGTCCACCTATTATCATGGCAAGAAGTTGTAAGACATGGGCAACAACTAAACAAAACTTCCATCTTCAAAATAGATTTCAAGCTACCAAAAACTACTCATGTGTAAGAGATAAACAAACTAGAGATGAAGAACATCATAGAATATGAAGAGTGATAATAACAAAGGAGGTTAAAAGTTATATGACACACCTAAAGAAGGTCTTCATCAAGAGTCCAAACTTCCATGATCAAAGCTCTAAAGCACATGTTCCTTAACTTGAAGTTGATCAATCAAGAGTCCTAACTTGACCTCAACATCACCTCAAGAAAGAAGAAGGTTCCATGGTTATGGTAGCTCAAGAAGAAAGGAAAGAAGGAGAGTCCATGTCCCAGTCAACCTTCATCCAAGGTATGATTCATGGCTGAGAGAGGAAGAAGAAGATGATTGTAACATCCCCAATTCCAGGTACAAACCTTTCTTCCTTCCTCTTTTCTTGCCTTTTATTTTAATAGGTACCTCTTGGATACCATCTTTCATGTTTCTTTTGAACTAGCTAGAGTTCTGATATTTAAACCCTAGATTGACTCAATAAGGTTCCATAGAAGTGAAACCATATGACATTGTTACAAAAATACCTATGTGGGGAACTTAATAGCAATAATGATAATCTAGATTACTAACCCTAGATTTGTGAACTAGGATAGCCATGGACCTCAAATAGGACAGGAATCGAGTCTAGGTGGAATGTTTCATCATAATTGCCCATTAGACTAAGCCCATTACATTAAATGAATGCTTATGCACAATAGTAAATTTCAGCTAAAGTAACCTCAAAACCCAAATCTAAGCTTATAATCGGGTTCCTCACATCCTTATTAGATAACCCTCAAAGTTTGGGGTCATTTGGGCATCAAATGCACCCTTAATTAGACCCTAGTAATCTATGTATGTTTTAACCTATAGTTAGGGCCAATTTAAATAGATTTCATGTGTCACGCTTGGACTTTGGTCCAAGTCTCGGTGTGTGTCATGTGGGCATCACGGGTCGGGCAACTGAGTAATTGGGTAGCGGGACTCAGTCATCCCCTACCTCCGATTTTCTCGCGGGTGCGAGATGTGCAACACTGAAATTTTTCTCTAGCCACTCTCTCACGCTAGGCTGAACCATTCTTCACGTTTTGTTTGGCAACAGACTACACTCTCTCTCTCTCCCTAATCCAACAAACCCAGCCTCACATTGTGCGGTGCCCTACATCAAAAATGCCCTTCTAGGCCGTGTGCGGCCATCACTTCCCTTTCCCCCAGCTCACTGATTCCCCACTTTGGAGTCACCACTCCTTCTCTTTCATTTCAGAATTAGTTTGTGATGCCCCCTCCTCAGTTTTATTCGACCAATTGTTCACATGGGCACTTTGAAGCTGCTATCGGCGTTGGTCTCCTTCTCCGGCGAGAACGAGGGGCAGCTGTTGTCTTTCACCTCAGTTCAATCGGCATTGAGGTAACCATCTAGGAACCCCTTTCTTTCATTCTGGACATTCATCTCGTCGTGGTTTCGCCTATGTCCTTGGGTCAACAAGAACGTTGGTCATCATTTTTTGGGGTGCTTGTCCACCCTATTTACGATCGCAACGGGGTTTTGTTCCCTATTGTGCTTGTGCGTTTTGGGTCTTCCTCAGTGGATGCTTCTGAGCTAATCGTCGTAGCTGTAGATTCTTCCATTGCCTCTGATAACCTACCTGACCTGGCGGAGGAGATCCTCCTCTTGTGTTGATGCCAGGATGCCCATTCTGCCTGGTCGGGCCGTTCGAGGCATTAGTACAGCTTCTGTGAGGTCGCCTCCTCCCATGGAAAATGGCCAGGGATGTCCTACCCTCCCTCTGACCTTGGATAGAGATGTCGTCCTCACAGTGGGGTCTTGTAGTCAAGTTAAACTGCAACACCATTACACGAGAGACATGGAAGTCAATCCCTGGGGTGAAAGCCCAGTCTCGGCCATTGGTGCACATTATTTTTGTCGCTCCCAGTAAGGGCATTTCTGTAACCTCATATTTCATTGACTGGTTGACCCCATGACATGAAGGCCAATTCTCCCATATAGTTTACGATAAATCGCACTGCATTATCACAATTTCATTCGAGGGCATCATCGTCTTTTCACAAATCATTTTTATTTTCCCTCAGAAATCAAATTAACTTGTGAAATTCATTATAAATCATTCCTATGTCCAAATCACACATATAAATATGTTTTTGAAATCAAAAAAATATGACTGATTTATTGGGATAGGTTTCAGGACCAGATTTCCAACCTAATGTAGGGTCGATTTCTAAGCAAGGGATTTAATGCATTTTATATTAATTGAATGCACATATATTGTGACTAGGTTGAGACAACCCTGACCCTGAACCGAGGAGGTGTTCGTGAATATCTAGGTCTGATTATAAGGTATGTACGTCCTCTATTTTATTCTGGGCATTATTTGACTAAAACCTACTTCTTTTAATGAGGCATCTTTTGAACTATTATTCCTTATGAAATCTAAATTCTTAAACATTTATATTTCCTGATGTTGACTCATTATATCATTTATGGATTTTTGGACTACTTTGTTTATAAGGTTACTTGTACCCCCACTTGCTACGAATGCCTTTTTCTAAAAAATTGTCTGAAATACTAGTCTTGCCTCTCTATTTTTATGCATGCTACATGTTTGACTAGAATATCTAGAATAGTGTTACTTACGTACAACCATACTTATATAGGGTGTGTGTTTCCACCCTTATTTATTTTTAGGCCATGATCCTATGGTGTTATGGCCATGTTTTAGGTATATTTAGTCTACATTTTTATGCATGCAAATGTTTATTGTTTTAATATGAATTTGTGGATGATTGTTATGGCAAGACACTCTTATTATCATGCTTGTAATCTGGAATTTTAGATGCCTCATTTCTTTTGTTACATTTCTCTTGAACATACCTAATTGCAAATAGCCCCCTTTTCTTGTGGGAACATCTATTTTATACTTATAAACCATTATAATGCCCAAAGCATTTTCATATATGTACATACTCAGCCTTTTCTAACCTCTTTGTTGTTTCCTATGTTTCTAGGTGATGTTCCCTTCCACCCAGGTTAAGAGGAGCCTATGGTGACCTTAGAGGAAGATCCTGCACTTGAGGACCCAGGGTTTGAGGAACCTAATCAGTAGTAGTTCATGAAGTTTTTAGGATGCCTAGGTTGCTCTCTGCAACTGATCCATTAGACTTAGCTTCCTTTATGTTTCTTTTGCGTCCATGTGGACAAGTTCTTAGAAATGTTTGGATCATGTAATAAATTTACACCTTACATTCTGCTGCTTTTACTTCATGCTCTATTTTGCCATATTATTTTGAGAGTGAATTAGATTCGCTTCTATCTATATGTTATGTCTCAATGTATGGGAATTTCTATAGTGATCTCAAAATATTAGAGTAGGGAGTGGTCCACTTAGTGGGTCTCACTCCTTACAAGAGCTCAAAGGAATGGTCATCAAAGAAACATAACTCATCAAGATGGAAGTTGAACAAGAAATCACCATGAGCAAGGAACTCGACCTCCCAAGCTCTATGGGGCTCCTCTAGCTCCTTAAGCTTCCAAGATTGTCCACCAAGAGGAGAAGAACATGAGTGGATGAAAGGGTTTACTTGTGTGAAGGAGGAGGGGGTTATATACTTGAGGGAAGAAAGAGAAATCAAAGGAGTGGTGTCATTGCCTTTGGAGCTTAGGTGACACTTGTCCACAAGAAAGGGACCACATGTAGAAACATGCAAGGCATGGTGATAAGATCTAGGCTAGATCTCGTCCTCTAGGTCTCGTTCCAAGATCATGGCTGATATGCCAAAGCTCTACACCCTTCACAAACCAATATGGAAAAACCCAACATACTCACAAACTGATAGAGCATACTCCATACACTCACAAACAGATAGGAACAACCCCACACACTCACAAGCTGAGAGAGAACCACCATACACACTTCACAAATCAATAGGGTACAACCCTACACACCCAAAAACTGATAGGCAGACTATCCAAGGTTCTCTAACCCGAGACAACCCATCTTAATAGAAAAGTACACCTCATACATGTATTCCATATATCACCAAAGATGTTACCATATAACCAAGATCCAAACAAGGTTCTCACCTCTTCCTCTCTCCTCTAGATTATTACAAGAGAGGGAAGGAACACTCTAGATATGGTAATTTGCATTGTAAGCCTTCACTTTGGATAGTTTTCAATTGACACCAAAACTAGCACATAAAGCACAAGCATCATCCACACATGCTCAACTTGATACTTGAACTCTTCACAAGGTTCCCCACAGTATCATTCTATCTCTTATGATGCTAAAGAACTAAGGGAACACTCATCATGTGTGTAACATATTGGATCTTGGACCCTATCCTGGAAGTTTAACCTTTTGGTCTTAGCCAAACAAGGGTGAGGGTAGATCTAGAAGATGTTTTTTTTTGTTAAAGGGCGCATGTTGCGCTTATATATTAATATCTTTAAAAGAGATTCATACAATATCAAAGTTCTCAAGTAGACATCGAGAGCCTTTGAGATGACAGGAGTTAGAAGCCAAGGCATGAGCTACCATGTTACCTTGCCTTCTTACAAAACTAACATTGAAGGAAAGAAACTTAATAGAGAGCCTAATAATATTTTGTACTAGGCAGTCTTCATATCCTCACTCCCAACCTTCCTTCTTGATAGAATGAATGAGTAAGGCACTATCTATTTCCACCAGTAGGTCTGAGATGCCCCGCTCCAAGGCAAACACCATACCCGAGTAGACCACCATTCCCTCCGCACTAAGCACCGAGAATGTATGGTCCAGTCTACATTGGAACATGCCTTGGATAGCTCCTTGGTTGTCTCTCAGCATGGCCCCTTTTCCTCTAGTTCTGTCGTTAAGGACACAAGCGTCAGCATTAAGCTTTGTGCAGTTCTATCGGGGGGAGTCCAGGCCGTGTTGTCACTAGTACCATCTCCGTTGTTGTGGGTGGAAGTGGTCATCATGTAGGTCCTACTATCCAACACCAAGGAGAGGAAGCCCGCTGCAAGGGCCGACGCATATGCTAGTCTCTAGTCAAAGATGTCCTTATTCCTTGTTGTCCACACAACCCACATGAGTGTGGCTCCCTCATCAATCTTATGTTGGTCATCTTCTCACAATAGTTCCCAGATGAACTCCCTTGCATTGCCTCCTGTCCATACTAGCCAAGAGAAGATCCCCGACGCCCACACTTGTAGAGAATGATGGCAACTCAGTAGTGTGTGGGTTGCGTCCTCCTACTGTGCACGACATCTTTGGAAAATATCGACCTCAATGATGTGCTTCCAGGCAAGGGCGCGCTGTGTTGGGAGGATGTCCTGCATGACCCACCAAACAAAGTGCTTGAGTTTTGGCAGCCATTTTTTCTTCCAAATATGTTTCCAATCACCCTCCTCAACCACTTCGATTATCTCTGCATCTGTCCTTATGAATGCATATGCACTTCGGACTGTGTACACCCCATCACTCTCCTTCTCTCAGCAGAGAATGTCCCTCCCATCCTGACTACCAAGGGGAATATTCACTATCATCGACCTTATGTGTGGTGGAAATAGGTCCGAGAGCACCGATATATTCCATTGTCATGTCTCCTCACTGATCAAGCTCAACACCTTCATGTAATCTATAGGGCCCTGTAAGAGATAACCCTGCACCAGACCACCTAGTTGTAGTATCCACATGTCATCATAGATGTCTATTGTGTTGCATGTGCCCACAATCCAAAGGAAACCGAGTTTCATGAGTTGTATGGCCCCCCATATGATCTGCCATGAGTAGCTGGGAAGTCCTCTTATACCAGCGTGTAACGGTGTAGAGTTCCTGAAGTATTTGTGGCCCATAACCCGGCATACCAGCGATGTGCTTGTAGTAGTCAGATGCCACCCCTATTTGTCAAGTAGCGCTTGGTTGAAAGCTTTGAGATCTCTAAAGCCCATTCCTCCATACCCCTTTGGTCTACATAGCCATTCCCAGGACATCCAATGTATCTTCCTTTCCCCATCCTTCGCCCCCCACCAGAACCTTGCGATCATGGAGTGAATCTCATCTAGAACATCATCTGTAATCTTGAAAATGCTCATAAGATGCATCAGGATTGCCTGAATCACAGATTTGATGAGTACCTCCTTTCCTAGTCTAGATAGAAGATTTTATTTCCATCCTTGTAGCTTCTTCCATATCTTGTCCTTTATTGCAGTAAACACTACTTTCTTTGATCTTCCAATAACCGTTGGGAGGCCTAGATACTTTTCATGTTTATTCACCTCCCTAACTCCTAATATATTCTTGATAGTGTCCTGTTTCTCTACATCAATGTTGCCACTGAAGGATACATCAGTTTTATCATAATTAATATTCTACCCAGATGCCCTCTCGTATTGGCTGAAAATTTTAGCTAAAGTGGAGCATTCTCTTGAGGTATCCCTTATGAACATGATGCTATCATCTGCAAAGAATAAATGAGACACTCGTGGTGCATTTCCACAGGCTTCTATGTCGTGAATGTGCTTATTCTGTGTTGCATGTATGAGAGAGAGAGAGAGAGAGAGAGCTTCAGCACAAAAAAGAAATAAATAGGGTGAGATGGGGTCACCTTGGCAGAGTCCTCTAGTCAGTCTTGTAGATCCCCTCCTTGTACCATTGACGATGAATTTGTGTGAAACGTTGGTCATTCACTCAGTGACTTTAGATCTCCACTTCCCTAGTAGCCCAAGTCTCTCCATGACTCTCGCCATAAAAGTCCATTCCACTCTGTCATATGCCTTGCTCATGTCAAGTTTCAATGCCATTAGGCCCTTTCTTCCGTTCTTCTTATTCTTCATGGTATGGAAAATCTCATACTCCACTAAGGCATTGTCAGTAATCATTCATACACCCATGAAAGCGCTTTGATTCTAAAAAATGATGTTTTTTAGTTGCGTCTTCACCCTGTTAGCCAAGACTTTTGAAATGATTTTGTAAGACACTTTGCAAATGCTTATTGGTTTGTACTCTGTGATGCCCACTGGTGAAGTTGTCTTAGGAATGAGGACAATATCGGTCTCATTGATCTCCTTAATTGTGTGCTTCTGTGTCCACCACCCCTTAATAAATTCAGTAATACTTCCCTTTACTTTATCCCAGAATTTTTGATAAAAGATGGCCTTCATATCGTCTAGACCTGATGCCTTATTAGGATGCATTTAATTCATGGCTTGCCAAATCTCGTACTCATTGGGCGTTTGTTCTAGAGCGGATGTGTCCCTATCCTGAACCACCCCATGCATGTCCCTCAGAAACTCATCAATACCCTTCGGGTGAGATGTGGTAAATAAGGTACCAAAGAAAGATGAGATCACCGCCTCAATCTCTGTCACATCTGTCTTCCAGCTCCCATCCTCCTTATAGAGACCCTCTATAGTATTCATGTGCTTCCTCTGGGATGCTTTATGGTGAAAGTATTTTGTATTCTTGTCCCCATCTCTCATCTCATTTGTTCTCGCTCTGGCAAACTACCAACGTTCCTTTTGTCGTTGCAGCTCCTGAAGATCTTTCGCCAATTGAGAACACTCTTGAATCATATCATGCAAAGGCGATCTATTTTGTGCATGTATCAGATCTTGTTCCATCCTATGGATTTTTTTTCTTGTTGTTTCCAAACTTCTCTCCCGCCCAACAGCTTAAGCTCTCCACACACTGTCTGGTCTGTTGTAGAAGTCCTTCCCCCACTTTCTCATCCCATGCTTGTTCCACAATCATCTTGCAGTGAGGAGATGAGAGCCACATGTTCTCAAATCAGAATCTCTTTCTTTGCCCATTTTGGTGTTGACTTTTTTCGGCCCATAGTAAAATCGGTCCATGATCTAAGTTCTGAATCAGGAAGTTTTTAACTCTGCATACTCCATAGATTTCACACCATCGCCTATCTACCAAGAAGTGGTCAATTCTCTCTAGTATGAGATTCTCTGTGTGTAGGCCCCTCTTCCACGTGAATTTGCATCATGTGCTTCCCAGATCACTCAAGTAACAGTTATCTATAGCCTCTCTAAAGTTCCTCATCTACCATTCACTCCTGGGTTGACCGCCTTGCTTCTCCCCCTGCGTCATGATTTCATTGAAGTCTCCTCCCAATAAAATAGGTAGATTAGAATTCCCACAAAGTTCCCCCATGAGAGACCAGGTGTGGTGTCTCTCTGGCACTACATGCTACTCGTACATCCCCACAAAATAGAAGTTGTCCTCTGGTCTGTCCGCCTCAAAATCAGCACAGATATGATGCTTTCAGTAGGATTTTATAGTAGCCTTATTTCCTCTCCACCACAGACCCAAACCTATTGATCTTCCTCTGTTATCCACACTGAAGCCATTGTCATAACTGCATTTCCTTGTCTCTTTCTCCTATTCCACACTACTGCACATAATTTCCATGATGAAAACTATGTCAGGCATCTTTCTCCAACACCTCCTACGAAGTGAGTTCACCATCCCAGGGATGCCCAGACCCTGGACGTTCCATCATAGAGTTTTCATTGTTGTTCGCGGGCCTGGGCCATCCCAGTACCCGTGATGCGATGATTTTGAGTCGCATTTATAGACCTGTTTTATATGTGGTTTATGCTTTTATTAGTCATTTCTATGGTTAATATCGCATAATTCATTCATTTTGGTCTTTGCCATCATTTTATGTCAAATCCCCTTAGTTTCATCATTTTTGAGCATTCATTATCACATTATTATTAATTGTGTGGATTTATTTGATTTTGTCTTTAAATTTCAGGAAAAACAAGTATATGCTTCCGTCGATACCATCGACGAAAGTCGATACCATCGATAAGACCGCAGGTTTCCTGCCGAAAGGAGCAGCAAAGAGTCGATACCATCGACGCTGATGTCGATGGTATCGAGACATCTTCAGATTGCTGGCGAAGGAGCAGTCGATAGTATCGACACCAAGTCGATACCATCGACACATGGAGGCTACAACGTCGCAAAATGACAGAACCGACGCCAAAAAGGGGATGTCGATACCATCGACCCGTGTCGATGGTATCGACACCGTCAGATATGCGTTGGATTCAGATTGATTTCAATCGGACGGCTGGAGTTAATTGACGACCTAATTAGGGACTTATACCTAATGACGGCCGCCCAGACGACAGGGATCATCTAATTTTTCCATTGCACAAGTGCCAAGGAGGGAGAAAGAGGAGAACGGAGGCCAGAAGTTCATACCTGTCGATTTGGACGCTGCTGAAGGCGGATTTCACCACCGAGAGGTGGGAAAGCTCGTGTTTTACGCAAAGGATCAATCGGTTCTCCTCCGTTCAGGGGTTTTCCAATTTAATTCACGTTTTTCATATGATTTCCCCTATTTCTACCATGTATTTGTGCGAGATGAACATGCGGGGCTAATCCCCTCCATCTTTAGGACCGGGAGTAGCCCGAGGATGCATTGTATGACAGTTTTATATTAATAATTCATATTTTCTCTCCTACATCCGTGGTATGATTTCGTTTTCTCCATATATTGTTATGCTTGATCACCATAATAATAACCTAATGCCCTTAATCACTTCGACAGAAGGATTAACGGTTGAAAAGAGACGAAACCTACATTAATCGATAAATCCCTTGACAAAGGAGGTGTAAAATTAATGGTGGAAACTGAGAGATCGTTCGTAATGCACTTAGTTTAGGGAATAGATTACTATGACGGTGGAATCAACTTAAACCTAAGTAGTGAATTACACCACGACAGTGGGTAATTCTATTTTCAGGCCACTACCCGGATAGAGAGAGAAGATGAGGAGTTATATGAAACCTAATACAATGATAACCCGCGGTGAAACCGCAATCCTAAAGATACTCTTTTGAATTGATTAAATTAACCTTTAATTGATTGTTTGCTTTGTTTCATTTTTATTTTTTATTTTCTTTTAATTTTGACAACAAACGCCAATTTGTTATTCGGCTTAGCTGATCGCAAATAGTTAGTAGGAGTCTCCAATAATTCAGCGTATCCCTGTGTTCGACTCGGGCCTCACAAAGGCCTGTACTACTCGACGCGTATACTTGCGTTTTTAGCGCGTAGTAAAATACACGTCAAGTTTTTGGCGCCGTTGCCGGGGATACGGAGAATTGTTGGCACTTCGAGTGCTACGAGCGGCCACTCTAGGCCACAAATTTCTTTTTAATTTTCATTCAAATTCAAATATTTTTACATTGCACTATAATTGTTATACTCGTCTAAGCATAGTACTGAACTCGAATTTTCTTATTTCAGGTACTGTGTATGGTGCATACACGTAGTACAGACTACGACAACCGCACACCCGAGGTTCCATTTCCGGGACCTGAGGACGAGGAGCATTCTGAGCACGAGTACCAAGAAGAGATAGATTCTAAGTCTGAACCAGAAGACATGGCCGAGCCACAGACCATATGGGAGAAGATCAAAGCTTCTTCCTCATCAGCTTCAAAGGGGCCTATAAAGAAGCAGGCGATCAACATACCGACATATAAGATCGATCCAGCGTTGATTAATTTGGTGAAATCAAATGTGTTTCATGGGTTGAAGAATGAGGATCCTGTTGCACACATCAACCAGTTCGTTGAAAACTGCGACATGGTAAAAATAGACAAGTTTCCACAAGAGTCATTATACCTCAAGCTTTTCCCAAGTTCCTTGGCGGGAGCAGCAAGAGAGTGGCTACATAATCTAGACGATGAGTTTGTGGAGTCTTGGGGAAATATGGTGGAGGTCTTCTTTGAGAGGTTCTTCCCTCCTGAGAAGACTAACGACATGATCCGGAAGATTCATAATTTCACCCAACAGGCCGGTGAAACATATTCTGAGACCTGGGAGCAATTCCAGGTTATGTTGAGAAGGTGTCCGCATCATGGGTTGGACAAGGAAACTCAGGTGAAAATCTTCTATTTTGCTCTCTCCGAGCATGATAGGAGTAATCTGGATTCAGCCGGGTCGAGATTTTTTCTAAACAACACAGACACTAGATGCTGGGAAATACTCAAGAACATGGCTAGAAAGCAGTCTTGGGGAGAAAGAGAGAGAGGCCCAGTTGAGCAAGCACGAGTCGCCAGCGAATCAAAGGCAATGAGAGAGCTGAATGAGAAGATGGATCTTCTCGCAAAGAAGTTACTGCAAAAAGAAGAAAATGAGTCCGAAGATGAGGCTCAAGTCAAATACATGAGACAACAAGAAGGGTACAGGAACAATGACTACTCATGGAGAAAGGACAAAAAGTTCTCATGGAAGGATCCAAATAATTTTCTGCAGGATCCGGAAGCCAAGCCCGCACCAGCTGTAGAAGACAAGAGTACAGAGTTGCTCAATCAGGTCATCAAGCAAAACCAAGAGTTAATGAATACATTCGGGCAGCAAATCAAGAAACAAGGAGAATATATGAATCAATTTGGGCAGACATTGCAGAGCCATGGGGCTCAAATGAGGACCATAGAGACATCCATGGCGCAGATGGCAGCCGAAATAGCTAGTTTGAGGAAACCGGCACATCCGGGTTTTCCGGGGAATACCAATGTTCCCGGGGGAAACCAACAAGCTAAGGCTATTCTGTTGAGAAGCGGTAAGAAATTGTTGAATCCAAGAATGAATGAAACAAGCATACCGCAAGATAAAGTTGAAGGTGAAACCACTACGGAGCAGCCCACACCAGTCACAGGGCAGGTTGAAGACATAGCCGTGGATGGTAATGATGAACAGGTTGTTGAGGAGGAACCGGAGAAAATGACGCCTTATGTGCCACCTCATCAAAGGGCACAAGCCGTTCCGGTCCCCTATCCGAATAGTGCAAAGGAAAGGAAGGTAGATGCACAATTCAAGAAATTCTTGGACAGCTTTAGGAAGCTTTCGGTCAATATTCTGTTATTGGAAGCTATTGAGCAAATCCCTTCATACGGGAAGTTTCTAAAAGATGTCATCACCAAGAAGAGGAAGATACCAGATACTGAGGTCGTTGTGCTTAAGGAGCAAGTGAGTGCCTTCATTATGGGCACTCTGCCGCCAAAGAGACAGGATCCCGGGTGTTTCAACATTTCTTGCTATATCAGGAAGTTTAAAATTTGGAGAGGCATTATGTGATTCAGGGGCAAGCATCAATTTGATGCCCCTTTCGACATTTAAAAAGTTGGGATTAAAGAAGTCACGGCCGAGCAATATGACTATTCAATTGGTCGACAACTCTGTGGTGAAGCCTTATGGAATCTGCGAAGATGTCTTAGTGAAGGTGGATTGATTTGTCTTTCCGGCTGATTTTGTGGTTATGGAGATACAGGATGAGCATGGCAATGAGCTGTTACTTGGACGTCCATTCCAAGCTACAGCCGACATTATCTTAGAGATGGGGAGAGGTCGCTTGACCTTAGGCATAGCAGATGACCGCTTTGAGATGGTCATGCCCTCTAGCACTGCGTCTTCTAAAGCAAAAGAACAATGTAATATGGTGAAACACATGGATCACAACATCTCAATCTGCCTTGGAAAACCATTTTTGGACATGGCTCATGTGATGAGCAAGATGGATAATGGAAACTTAGTTGTGGATATCATGGAGCAAACTAAGGTTGTTTCTTTGTGCAAAGCTGTTGGATTTCCGAATGACAAGAATGAGGACATTCCGCCTTCAAGGGAGGATGATGCAATTGCTATTTCTGTTGTTGATGCATATCCGGAATTGCCATTAGAGGCTTGTATGTTGAATGTTACCTATGACTGGATGCGGAGTAAATCACTCAAGGAGTGCACTAAAATGCTTCAGATGCTTCCATGCTTCTATGCGAGGCATTATGATGATTTAGGTGTACTTCCCCCACCGCTGCAATCATCTCTTATCAGCCCACCAGATTTAGAATTGAAGTCGCTGCCCCCGCATCTCAAGTATGTCTTTCTAGCTGAGAAAGACAAGTTACCGGTGATCGTATATGCTTACTTGAGTGCGGATGAGGAGGAGAAATTGCTGATAGTGCTCAAGAACCACCGTGGAGCTTTTGGGTGGTCTGTTGCAGACATCAAGGGGGTCTCCCCTACTCTTTGCCAGCATAAGATTCGGCTCGAAGAGGGAGCCAAGCCTGTTATTCAGCCTCAAAGACATTTAAATCCGAGCATGATGGAGGTTGTTAAGAAGGAGGTCATCAAACTTCTTGCTGCAGGGATTATCTATGCCATATCAGACTCGACGTGGGTGAGTCCCACACAGGTAGTCCCTAAGAAGGGGGGGAATTACTGTCACTAAAAATTTGTTGAATGAACCTGTCACCACCCGATTGGTAACCGGGTGGAGAGTTTGTATTGACTACCGTCGTCTGAATGCCACCACACTTAAGGATCATTTTCCTTTACCATTTATTGATCAAATTTTAGAACATCTTGCCGGTCGGTCGCATTTTTATTTTCTGGATGGGTATTCGGGGTATAACCAGATTTCGATTGATCCTTTAGATCAAGAGAAGTCTACGTTCACCTGTCCCTATGGGACTTTTGCTTACCGACGAATGTCGTTTGGTTTATGTAATGCACCAGCGACATTTCAACGCTGCATGCTCGCCATATTTTCTGACATGGTAGAGCGTTGTCTTGAGGTTTTTATGGATGACTTCTCAGTTTATGGTGCATCATTTGATGAATGTCTCTATAACCTAGACAAGGTGCTGCAGCGTTGTAAGGACACACACTTGGTCCTTAACTGGGAGAAATGTCACATGATGGTGACAGAGGGAATAGTGCTAGGACACAAGGTGTCTAGCAAAGGTCTTGAGGTAGACCCGGTGAAAATTGAGGTGATTTCCAAGCTGCCCCCACCAAATTCTGTAAAAGGGGTGAGAAGCTTTTTGGGACACGCCGGGTTCTATCGGCGATTCATTAAGGATTTTTCTAAAATTGCAAAACCTTTATCCGAACTTTTGGAGAAAGATGCGGCCTTCGATTTCAACGATAAGTGACTTCATGCATTCGATGTTTTGAAAGAAAAATTGATTTCTGCCTCGGTTGTTCAAACGCCGGATTGGACAAAACCTTTCAAATTAATGTGTGACGCTTCAGATTTTGCAGTAGGAGCCGTTTTGGGGCAAAGGGTAGATAATAAGCCTGTGGTGATTTTTTATGCTTCCAAAACTCTGAATGATGCTCAATTGAATTATACAACTACTGAAAAAGAATTACTGGCCGTCGTGTTTGCTTTTGAAAAATTTCGACAGTATTTAGTTGGATCTAAAGTAGTTGTATGGACCGACCATGCTGCGATAAAATACTTGATGGAGAAAAAGGACGCAAAGCCTAGACTCATTAGGTGGATTTTGCTCTTACAAGAATTTGACATTGAAATCAAGGATAAGTCTGGAATTGAGAATGTAGTGGCTGATCATTTGTCTAGGTTAGAAAGGGCGAATGAAAAAGATTTGCACATACCCATAACCGAGACGTTTCCCGATGAACAGCTTTTGAAAATTAATTCTAAAGAATCGTGGTTTGCTGAAATTGTTAATTATTTGGCTTGCGGGATCATCCCGGAAGACTGGTCATATCAAGAGAAAAAGAGATTCTTTCATTCTTTAAGATACTATTTTTGGGATGATCCAATTCTTTTGAAGCAATGCAGGGACGGTATCTTACGCAGGTGTGTGGCTGAAGTGGAGTACGAGAGTGTTCTCCACCATTGCCATGCATCGCCTACGGGAGGACACCATGCCAGTTCGCGAACAGCAGCTAAGGTGTTGGAAAGCGGCCTTTATTGGCCAACTTTGTTTCGGGATGCCTACGATTTTGTAAGGCAATGTGACCCATGTCAGCGAGCAGGTAACATTTCAAAGCGACAAGAGATGCCCCTGAATGTATTTCAGGAAGTTGAAGTATTTGATTTGTGGGGCATAGACTTCATGTGACCCTTTGTGTCCTCGAACTCCAATTTGTATATCTTGCTAGCTGTTGATTATGTGTCGAAGTGGGTGGAAGCAATCCCCACAAGGACTAATGATTCTACTGTAGTGTGCAGGTTTGTGAAGGAAAATATTTTCTGCAGGTTTGGGATACCCCAAATGATAATAAGCGATGGGGGTACACACTTCCGGAATCAGAAATTCTCGACACTATTGAAGAAATATGGGTTCAAGCACAACATTGGCACCCCATATCATCCACAGACTCAAGGCCAAGTGGAGGTCTCAAATCGTGAAATCAAGAAGATTCTAGAGCGAACGGTGGCATCCACAAGGAAGAATTGGAGTGCCCTACTACCGGACGCACTTTGGGCATATAGAACGGCTTACAAAACACCTATAGGCACTACGCCTTTTAGGTTGGCGTATGGCCGGGCTTGTCACCTTCCGGTGGAATTGGAGCACAAGGCCCATTGGCCGCTTAGAAGGCTAAAGTTGAGTTATGATGAAGCTGGGAGAAAGAGGATGTTATAGTTGAATGAGTTGGACAAGTTGCGCATGACGGCATATGAGAATGCCCGAATATACAAGGAGCGCACAAAACTGATCCACGGTCGCCATATCGAGCCGCGCACGTTCAAGAAGGGAGATAGTGTTCTGTTGTTTAACTCCTGACTCAAGTTGCATCCCGGGAAGCTGAAGTCCCGGTGGAGTGGATCGTTCGTGGTGGAAGAGGTAAAACCGCACGGTGCGATTCTGGTGCGTGATGGAGATGCCACGTTCTTGGTGAATGGATAGAGGCTAAAGCTGTATTTTGGTGAGAATTACAAGAGAAAAGTGAATGAGGTCAAACTCATTACACTTGCGGACGAATGAGACGCTAGGAAGTCGTCTAGCCTAAGACGTTAAATAAGGGCGCTTGTTGGGAGGCAACCCAACCATCGGTACATTAGGATAGTTCAATTATAATCATTGGTTGATTTAATTTCGTTAAAATTTTAGTGTAAAGAAGATACCTTGATCCGTTTGTTCATTGTGCAGGCTGAGGCAGAGTCGATACCATCGACACACTGGTCGATGGTATTGACATAGGTTCAGGTTGACAATTGCAAGGTTCGTTCTGAGTCGATACTATCGACGGTCTCGTCGATGGTATTGACACACCTACAGGCAGGTCGCCCAACAACAGTCGATAGTATCGACACATCAGTCGATACCATCGAGATCTCTGGAGAAGTTCAGAGCGATTTGTCTCAGTCAACTCGATACCATCAACGGCCTCGTCGATGGTATCGACATGGTTCCAGGTTGAAATGAAAAAAGGCGGTGTCGCAATGAAGCCAAGTCGATACTATCGACACCTGTCGATGGTATCGACCATCCATGTCACTGATTCCGAGCAAAGAAATCAACGGCGATCGCGGCTTCCATGTCATCGATCCGGGTGCAGAGTCGATACCATCGACCCAAGTCGATGGTATCGACATGACAGCGATCCGGGTCACACGATCCAGCAATCGATGACCGTCGATACCAATGAGGGGCGGATAGCATCGATCCATGTCGATACCATCGACTCACGTCGATAGTATCGACGGGCCAACAGTAGTGCCGGCCAAGTCTATTTAAGGAGAACAACTACGTCATTTGATGTCACACCTTCAGATTGATCTCCTCCCTTTGCGCCGAGCACTCCCCCGAGCCATCCCACAGTGAAGAACAGTGTCACCGAGCGACGATCATCCTCAAGTGGAGATTCACATCTCCATTCTGCATCGAGCTCTCTCTTTCTAATCCCTTTCTCATCGCCAACATGTCTCACGTCGCTGGAGTATCTTCTTCACGTGCGGACCCGGAGGAGATTCAGGAGTTTGTGCCACCTCCTCCCAGGTCGGTTGCACGGCCGCGCCTGGTACATCCTTCCACAGAGGTGAGGAAGATCTATGAGGAGATCTTAAAAAGGAAGATCGAACCCACCCGGTATGTGGACCGGGACATGATCCGAGACCTCAGATTCGAGGCGAATCTGGCCTATGTTCTGCAGGGGCAGGCGAGACGGACAAGCAGGAGGCCCGATGAGTTACAGTACCATGCAGATGGCCAGCCATTTTTCGGCGAGTGGCCAACCTACAAAGAATTGGTGGCGGAGTTCATGGCGTCTCTTGACATCTGCGTCGTGCCCAACGACATCGTCGCCACTGACCACGAATGGATAAAGGGCCGGGTGTCTTTCCGGCTGTACAACCGTGACTATACCCTCACGCTTCGCCAATTCAACAGGATATTCAATTGGATGCATTCTCCATATGACCACCGGTGGCCGGATAACCGCACCAACTACGACGCTCTCTTCTCCGAGTTGGTGACGGTGCCACAAGGGAGGTCGGTGAGCTACCACAACGCTGCGGTAGCCGACTTCGAGCACCCGTTTGTTCGGGTATTGCACCGGATGTTGAGTTCCACCATCTTTGCTCGAAGTGATCTGGCGCTAAGAAAATTTCTAGAGACAGATCTTTTCTTCTTATATCAGCTCTTGAAGCGCCAAGAATGCAACTGGGGTGCATTCTTTTTACAATGAGTGTTGGCGGTGAAGAGGAGTACGAGGAAAGCGTCGATTCATTTTGGGGGGCTTGTCACCAAGGTAGCCCTCTACTTGGGCTTGAATCTCGATCAGCTGACTCCTCTTTCTACGAGAAGCAAGGTCAACTTGCAACATCTACACCGATCCAATATCGTTCTTCTCCGAACTGGCGTGGCTTTTGTGCATTGCCACGTAAATCAAGTGTACCAGGAGTGCGCGCTGCCGGATCCCGTCTTCAACATCGCGGGCGCACAACATTTCATATGGCCGATCATAGCCATCGACTCCGATGATGAAGAAGGCGGTAATGACGGCGGCGACGACGGACAGGATGACGAGGCTGAGGAGGCAGAAGAGGCATTTACACCTCTTCGAGCACGAGTAGCACCCCGGAAGCATCCTCGGATGCATCCGGGTGCGTCTTCATCATCACAACCCTCGCCGCCATCACCACATTCCTCGCAGCCTAGCGAGGATGTTTATTCTATGCAGGGCATGTACAGCATGCTCCAAGACATTCAACAGACGCAGCACAGCCACACTGCTGCATATGCCGGTATCCAAGACACCACCGATCGGCTTTTCGTAAACCAACAGGCGATATTCGAGAATGAGCGCCTTCTTTTTGCCAATCAAGAAAGCATCCATGATCGGCTGCATAGGATGGAGCAGCAGCAGCAGCCATTCTACGACCACTACTGGAGTCAGGGTTATTTTGGTGGGTATCCACAGCCTCCACCAACGCCCCCGTATGAGCCGAACTTCCAAGGGCAGTTCCCGTCTTGGGACCCCACTTCTCCACAGTACCCACCTCCGCCTCCACAAGAGTGATCTGGTATCTTTGTTCCAATCTTTAAGTTTGTTTTTGACTATGAGGCCATAGTCAGATTCAAGCTTAGGGGGGTAGTTGGAACAACTCTATCTTTTATTATTTTAGTTTTTAGCATTGTTATTCGTTTCTTGCATCTGTAGTTTTTTGTAGGATCCACGTCCTATCTAGTGTAACTGTGGATGTCGTAAAAGTTTGTCATCTTGCTGTTAGTTCATGGGAAATTTAAGGGAAATTTGAAAATTTTTGTGTCTTGGATAGCTTGCTTTGGTTGACAGTGGGGAACACATCCTACGAAAATGATTGATTATGTCAACTTTAAAACAATAGTTCACACCTGTACTCCTAATGATTCATGAAAAGTGGACAGTAATTGTTGTTTGAGCCTAACCTAACCAAATGGTAATGAGACCTTAATTGGATGTAAGAGAGAGAACCCTTTAAACTACTACACAGGTCAGTAAGGAGGGACACATAATATCTTTCTAAGGTTCAGTCATCTAATCTTGTGATCATTCCACTTCATTTTTCCATAATCCACCTAAGAGTTGGACGTAAAGTGCAGTTTTAATTCCTTCTTGTGTGCATAGCATGTAGATAGGACTTGCATTGATATTTTCCATACTTTTGCATAAAAAGAAAAAAAATATAGGGATTCATGCACATTACCTTTAGGTGCATGCCATGTAGTTGCACTCATGATTTTCATGCATAAAGTACATCATGTGTCTCAATTTTTCCCCAATGGTGAATTAAACTGTTCCATACCTTCTAAATATTGAAAAAAAAATTGAGCATGAAGAAAATAGCCCAGTAAACTTATCTTTAAGCAATAATGGATATGTGGGCTGAAGAAAAAAAAAATTCTGAAATCTGCAATATAAAAAAAAAGAATCTAGAAGAAAGTGAAATAAGAAGGAGAAAGGAACATGATATCACTCGCATTTCAGGAAAATTGAGTACATGATGTAGTTTGACTAGATATCCATCTCATTTTGAGGCGGATGGTTAGTGCATGCATCATTTCACCCAATTTTAGGCATTAGGGCATTTCTAATGTGCATATGCATCATATAGGACATTTTTGTATTATGCATGTTGAAATTGTACAATACTTCCAAATTCTTCCATGAGCCACCCATTTTCATCCACCCGTTGCTCGGATTGGTAGGCCACCGTGAAATTCTCCTCACTAATGATTATCAGGAGAACTGCTTCCATGTAGATGGTAGTTAGGGCGAGCAACGTAGTATAGGCGATCACAAGATGCACCAATGCTGAAATCGACGAATTTTATTATGTTAACTGCCTTATGTGATAGTGTTCATCGGTTTGGAGGTTAATTTCTTTTATTGATGATTACTGTCGCCTTTAGGGTAATTACCGTTCTGTGGTAAGAGAAGGCCAGTTTGAGAACGTTCAGTGGGAGTCACATGGGATGTTGGGTTGGTGTGTTGTTTTTTAGTTGACATTTGCAATTGTATTCTAAGGATTAGTTGCTCGAGGGCAAGCAACGTTCAAGCTTAGGGGAGTTTGATGCGATGATTTTGAGTCGCATTTATAGACCTGTTTTATATGTGGTTTATGCTTTTATTAGTCATTTCTATGGTTAATATCGCATAATTCATTCATTTTGGTCTTTGCCATCATTTTATGTCAAATCCCCTTAGTTTCATCATTTTTGAGCATTCATTATCACATTATTATTAATTGTGTGGATTTATTTGATTTTGTCTTTAAATTTCAGGAAAAACAAGTATCTTCTTCCGTCGATACCATCGACGGAAGTCGATACCGTCGACAAGACCGCAGGTTGCCTGCCGAAAGGAGCAGCAAAGAGTCGATACCATCGATGCTGATGTCGATGGTATCGAGACGTCTTCAGATTGTTGGTGAAGGAGCAGTCGATAGTATCGACACCAAGTCGATACCATCGACACATGGAGGCTACAACGTCGCAAAATGACAGAACCGACGCCAAAAAGGGGATGTCGATACCATCGACCCGTGTCGATGGTATCGACACCGGCAGATATGTGTTGGATTCAGATTGATTTCAATCAGACGGCTGGAGTTAATTGATGACCTAATTAGGGACTTATACCTAATGACGGCCGCCCAGACAGGGATCATCTAATTTTGCCATTGCACAAGTGCCAAGGAGGGAGAAAGAGGAGAACGGAGGCCAGAAGTTCATACCTGTCGATACGGACGCTGCTGAAGGCGGATTTCACCACCGAGAGGTGGGAAAGCTCGTGTTCTACGCAAAGGATCAACCGGTTCTCCTCCGTTCAGGGGTTTTCCCATTTAATTCACGTTTTTCATATGATTTTCCCTATTTCTACCATGTATTTGTGTGAGATGAACATGCGGGGCTAATCCCCTCCATCTTTAGGACCGGGAGTAGCCCGGGGATGCATTGTATGACAGTTTTATATTAATAATTCATATTTTCTCTCCTACATCCGTGGTATGATTTTGTTTTCTCCATATATTGTTATGCTTGATCACCATAATAATAGCCTAATGCCCTTAATCACTTCGACAGAAGGATTAACGGTTGAAAAGAGATGAAACCTACATTAATCGATAAATCCCTTGACAAAGGAGGTGTAAAATTAATGGTGGAAACTGAGAGATCGTTCGTAATGCACTTAGTTTAGGGAATAGATTACTACGACGGTGGAATCAACCTAAACCTAAGTAGTGAATTACACCACGACAGTGGGTAGTTCTATTTTCAGGCCACTACCCAGATAGAGAGAGAAGATTGAGGAGTTATATGAAACCTAATACAATGATAACCCGCGGTGAAACCGCAATCCTAAAGATACTCTTTTGAATTGATTAAATTAACCTTTAATCGATTGTTTGCTTTGTTTCATTTTTATTTTTTATTTTCTTTTAATTTTGACAACAAACCCCAATTTGTTATTCGGCTTAGCTGATCGCAAATAGTTAGTAGGAGTCTCCAATAATTCAGCGTATCCCTGTGTTCGACTCGGGCCTCACAAAGGCATGTACTACTCGACGCGTATACTTGCATTTTTAGCGCGTAGTAAAATACACGTCAACCCGCTACTTACATGCCTGACGTTGTTGTCATCTATCCTGTGGCCTTCCTTTTTTTCACATTGTTGAGTGATTCCTTGTCTATAGTCTCTGTGAGGCCTTCTTTTCTTCGTCTTCCTCTTTTTTTGCCCATATGTATATCTTCCCAGAGCATAGGGTTGGTCTCCTCTCCTCCCTATTTTTCCTCTTGACGTGTCTTCCATCTGAACTTTCCTTGCTTAGATTGCTACTGTAGGTTTCAATTAGGCACACATCTACACCTTTCCTCCATTGGTTGTTCTCTCGTATGTGCTCTGTCCATGCTTTGTTCTCATTGAGCCTGTGTTGAAGTCGTTACTCCATGATTCTTTTCAGTCCTGATCCCTTCCTTGCTCGCCTCATCTCCCTCCTTTCCTTGTTTCCCTTGTTCTTCAATTGGAGGTTTCCTGTGAAGCACCCGATCGGTCATCAAGTTTCCTTCATCTTGCACAGATCTTGTGTAGTTCTTCTCCTTCGTTGGCCTCGCTGATATGTTCTCTGCCTCCACCCCTACCGCTTGTGTTGTTTCCTTCTCCATAAAGATGGCTTCCAGTTCTTGTACTGAGGGATTGTAGTTCGATGTGACCTCTCCCTCCTCCTCCTCTGGATTCTTCTGGTCACATTATTGTGTAGTGTGTTGGGAGTTACCTTTGGATGAGTTGCTCCTCTCTCCAGTCTGTGATCCCGCCGGCCTAGAGGTGAACCACAGATCTCTTTTCTTGTTGTCTTTCCCGAATAAGTCCTCCTTTATCGGCACCACCCATCACTTCACTGGGGATGCCTTGCTCCAAGGCCCCCACATACACTACTGCCCATCATTTTTCATCCTCCTTATCATCCTCACAATCCTTCTCCAGATGCCCTATCACCCCGTAGAGGTAGCAGAAGTTGGGCATTCTTTCATAGAGTATGCCCACTGAGACCACATTGCCATTGAGATCCATGATCTTCTGCTTTTGCCAAATTTGCTGGGTAACGTCAATCTCCACCCTCGCTCTACATGATGTGCTCCATCCCAAGTCTGCACAATCGACGGTGATCACCTTCCCTATCTTGCTTACCAATGTCGTAATATCTTCCTTCGTTCTGTAACCCAAAGGCATATTGTAGAGTCTCATCCAAAACGTACACCGATTCAATTCCATCTCCTCTGGTGTGTCCTCTGTGCTAATGCTCCTCGTGATCAATAGGTAGTTGTCGAAGTTCCAAGGCCCTTCATTGATTACCTTTTCCTTGTCCCGACAGTGTAGGAACTAGATCACAAATATGTTATTTGTGATCTGTTTGAAAGTGGCCTCCTTTCTCAGTGCCCAAGCATTGAGCAATGTCCTTCTCATCACTGGGAAGTTGTACGATCTTTGTGTAGCCATCTGCCCCACCAACGCCAATTCTAGATGATCGTCGCCGGTCTTTATTCTGGAATCTTTGAAGTCTAACACATCTGAATCCTCTTCCTCTTGAACCCTGAGTGCTGCCATGTGTTTCACTAAGTCTTCATCCGCCATGGAAGTGGAGGTAACCTTCAAGAGAGACAGAGAAGATCGCCTCAGTGATGAGGATAAGAGAGTCCCAGAATTGTGAGTCACCCAGCGGAACCCTAGACGACTCGCCCCCGGGAGTGATATCTAGAAGATGTTTTGTATAAACCTAATGAGCTAAAGCATGTATGAATCACCTTAATGTAACCTAATGTTCTCACATTAATCTTAGGCCAATAATGGACACATAAAATATGTCACATGATGTAAATGGATATTTCATAATAACTTGTGCACAATAATGGTGTATAATTCTTTTGGTTGCAATATAAAGATATGGATGAATAATAAAGATGATGGAATAATATTAATACAAATATAATGAAAACAATCCAAAAGTGTTATAATTCATAATACAAGATTCCAAAAGAAAAATATAATATGAAATTCGGATTCCTTGGGTCCCAGTTGCTTTGGGAGTCAAGTTTCACATTATGTACCTTATAATAGTTAATTTAATTCAATTTGGAAAATAAGACATGAGTTTTTCCCAAAATATAAAATGAAATAATAAATTACTCCTAAAAAGGGAAATAATCTTGGATTCATAATCTACATAATAAATATAGCCTCTGGGTGAATTTTCATCCAATTTGGAAGATGTTTGATTAAAAGATGAAATCCGGAGAGAGAAAGTGAGTAGAACCTTCAAAATATTAATTAAAATAATAAATGACATAAAAATTTGAAATAATAGATAATTCGTGTCTAATGCACGTACAATGACTTTTGGGTGAAGTTTCATCAATTTTGGATATTTTTATACGTCTATAATGCATTAGGATAGAGAAAAAGTGATATACTTTTAAAAGAATTATATAAAATAGAAAAAGTCTCCAAAAGGGAAAACTAATGCCAAAATCAGATTTTACAAGTCCTAATTAGGCTAGGTATCAAATTTCAACTAATTTGGATCTTGTTTGTACCTTCAATTGAAGAGAGAGAAAAAGGAAAAAAAATTAATCAACACTTTACAAAATTCGGATTAGGAAACACCATCCCACATAAACAGTAATCGCGGATCAATGTCCGAAATTCTGGGCATAAATCCCTCACGTCTTAATGAAATTTCACAAAATAACTTGTGTTGGATTGCAAATTTAATTCCATATCTATCCATACCATATGCATAGCATAACATGGATAATTCGACAAACACCTAAACTTTTTCTTCAAGTCTTCTGAAACAACTTCTCACACACCCCCACTTATAAATACCTCTACCCCGGTCTTTCTTTGTCATTTTTTGAACCTCCTATCATCCAAATTTCATCCTTTCTTGAGTGTGTGGCTGTCGGTGGTCGTGCTTTGATTTCTCCTTGCACTGTTGTTTCACCTAAAAGTCGAACGTGGTTCTTGGTTAGTTTGCGGCACCGCTCCTCGACGTCATATTTATTTTCAGAACATAATTAGACCTCAGATAAACAACTTTGACACTTGTTCTTCATGACCGGTTAGTTAGTTTCACGAACAAATGACAAACAAAGTTTTTCCCCAAACTCTTAGATAAGTTCCTCCTTGCCCATCGACCTCACTTCCTCTCTCACAAATTCTCTACTGATTTGGCTTTTTCTAATTTTGTGATTGGTTTATCTTGCAAAATTCATATCTTTTAATTTTTTTGTCCAAAAATTAAAATAAAATATGTTTTGATTCATGTGTTATTTCTAATAAAAATAGTTTCAAGTTCAATGATGGATTTTTAAGGATATAATTAATTAATATAAATTCCCTAAAATTGGTAACTGATTCATATAAACTCCAAATTTAGTAAATAAATATGTTTTCTTAATAAGAAAAACCTAATAAGTCGATTGGTCTAGTTTGGAGTTCAAAATCTTATGTTTTTTAGAAAGGTTTAGAATTAGGGTTTCATTACATATATATGAATCTCAAACCCTAATACATGTGAACAATTTGTATTTAGGCAAAGTTGATCTTGGAAACAATTAGTTTAGTTAAGAGAGTTTCTAGGACCCTGGTTTAAGGTATTATTGCATCCCACATTATTCTTATTGAGAAAATTACCTATATTCTTATTTCTCTTGTTCCTATGGACATTAGCCTATACATAATGTCTTTTCTTTTGATAATTTTGGTTCATATGAACTACCTTATTTGTTATTGATCACGTGATCATGGATATTATTTTGGACTCTTTTCATATGTTTTGTACATGATGGAACTTTGTATGATGACATGTGATGTCTTTTGTCTACTTGTGAGGTGGATGTATATGTTTGTCACTTTTGTGGTGACTACTTTTGTATAATCTGACTATACATTTTACTTGCCTCTACATTTAACATGCTATGTGATTCAGTAGCACTAGAGTAGTGTAATTACATTGGTTTTAGGTTATGTGACCTTATTATATTTTTGGTATGGAGGTTATGTGCCCCATACTTAGGTTTCAAATTTATGAGGTTTGGCCCACTATATATATATATATATATATATATATATATATATATATATATATATATTTGGGAGTTTGGTTATGTGTCATTCTCTATCATGTTTCAAGCTTATGAGCCTTGGTCGACTTTATTGTTATATTGTTATAGGGCTATGTTTATCTCACATGCATGCAGGATGATGTTTATGGATTATGGGTTATGTGCCCTAATTTCATATGTGCTTATGTGGCACCACTTTTATATGTTGATTTAATGGCAAGTATCTCTTTTATTGTGGATCAATTCTCTTGATACCCACTCGGGTGGTACTTTTCTTTTCTATGGTAAGCTTTCATAATTTTTTATCCGTTATTTCATATATTGCTCAATTTTCTATTTAGTATTCACATACCAACCTTTGTTGATGTCTTCTATTTTTTTTCTTCCTGTAGGGGTATTCTTCCAACCCTAGTTGAAGGATATGGAGGATATGGCATAAAGATATGGACTTATCTTAAGACGTTAAAGCTTGGAGACAATCTTGATGTGGTTTAGATTTCCCTCTACATGGATCCTTATGATGTACCTTTACATGTAAGTATAAGATGTTCCTTTGTAACCTTATCAGAAATTGAATATAGTCAATGTTTCTATTCTGCTGCTACACTTTGGTTGTTTTAATACCATTAATAAGATTTGAAAATTTTACACCCACTCCAAGATACCTTATGAGTGTGTTTGGATTGGAGGTTCTATTCTTCAAATTTTTAGTAGGGATTGGATCTCCTATCGGGTCCCACTCCTTACAATGTGGCATATTGCAAGATAACCCCTCATCTTGGGTAAATTGCACTTGGGTCCAAAACAAGCAAACATTGCTCAAACAACATTCAAACTGAACCAAACTTGAAACATAAACATCTCACATGATTACAAAACACCTCAAAGGATTTGATTAAAGTTCTAAGAAACTTACTTAAGAAAAAAAAACATGGTTAGCTCAAAACCCAGGTCGGGGTCCTTACAAGTCATAAACCCCCAATGAGGATTTCGCCCCTGAAATCCTAGGAGAAAGGAGATGGATAGTACTCATGCATTTCACCTTCAAACTTCCACATAGCTATTTGATGTAAGGGTGATACGTTCTTGGCCAAAGAAGCACTATACATACTTATCCAACTCAAGCATCAACTCTTTCTTATGTATCACCTCTTCAACTTATAACATTGTATGATAAGATTCTTGATTTGGGGAATCTACCACGCTTCCGTTGTGCTACTCTAATCTACTAACTCAACATTAGTCTTTCTTCTACCAACTATCCTGCCAGCATACTCACTTTCAATCATACATTCTCCTATCATAAGAAGAGGCCACTTATCCAAGGAAAACTATCTCAGAGGTAACTCAAGATGTTATATGTCACCTTATCTGACCTAGATAGGGAGTGGAAACCCGACTTATCCCTCTATGGACAAAGCACGATATTCTTGGGATCTTTCTTACTTGTAATATTGATAGGGGTACTCCAAGGGATTATACTCAGCTTGATGAACTTTACCCAAGCACATCTTGTAACTGTCTCTTCAACTTATGCATCCTTGTCAATGTTATACTTATGTGAAGCATAAACCCCTAACACGTGATATCCATACTATAGGTTAGGTACTTGTAACCAGATTGATCCAAAGTCAGCCTTTACAGGTAGCTAAACACCTAAACATATGATTAAGCAACATGCTCTCACTCTCCCATACAACTGGCACCATTTGGGTACTAGGATTCCTTACCTTGCTACCCATGACATGTGTCAGAAACACATCACATCCTCAACACATCCATCCTCTGCTGCTGCTGCCAAACCTAAACATATCAGAAGGGTCTTTCTTTCATCTCGAGACATCTCCTGTCACAGATTTCCCCCATCTTGGAACAAAATCTAAGAACAACTGATACTTACCAGAGTATCCATCTTGAGATCACTTCTAAACTATGCACATATAAGACCCACTTAATTGTCACATCCCTGAAAGGACAGAACATAAGGGAACATATTCCTCTTATTACTACAACAATACCATGGTTTTCTTATCAAGGTGAAGGGATTATCACTTTCTTTGATTATTTCATGAGTTTTTCAACTGTTCATGTGTCATTTTAACTTGTCTCATCTTGGTTTCCTTTCTATCGGCATAGGAACTATAAAGATGATTATGTGCCATTACTCTTTATTTGATTATGGTTCTCCATGTTCATGGACATTTCCTTATTTTACCACATTTTTCATCTTTACATCATGAAAGGGATCGTTATTCTTTACAGTTTCTTTATTGAGTAGGGATCACCTCCCTTGTTTTCTTTCACATATCATGAGGATTACACTTTACATCTTTTCATATTCATGGGTTGGTCTGAGATTAACTCAGGTTTTATCTTATCTTTCATTATTTATTCTCATTTGTTTTCTTACTTCATCTTTGTTTCAGGAATTCTCTCCATCTTATGTAAATTTTACACATTGACGTACTGTATTAGTACAATTTCATTCTCTCCATCTTATGTAAATTTTACACCTTGACTTATTGTATTATTACAAGTTCACATGTCTTTTTCTTCATGCATTTCTTGAAATTACAACTTCAAGAACTTCTCTTGTCATATTCACACTTAAATTTAGGTTCCATGGAGCTATATCTTTCTCTTTTAATCACCAAACATTCAAGCTTTAGTGAATTATGGTGCAGTTCTTATATCTTTTCATAATATGATGGATATATTAGCATCATGATTCTCAATTGTTATGCTATTTAGATTGTTCTAAAATGGTGTAATCAAGGAGAAATCAATTTAAGAGTTGCATACTTACCTTTTCTTCAACAATTGAATTCCTGGCCATGGTACTCAAGTATTGAGATTAGGTAGTATGCACCATTATTTATATCATTTTTTTTATCTTAGACACCATCCTAATCATGGTCCTAGTATCCCTGTAGACTTAACAAACCTAGAGCTCTGATACCACCAAATGTGACACCCATTGTCGCACAAAGTGAGATTACTCAAAACTTAAACCACGATCAACCATAAATAGCATATTATCAAAAAACATAGGAAATTAAAACTGATTTGCAACAAGAACCATGAGCTAAGATTTATTACACGAGAACCAATATTGGTATTTCATAACATATATTCACGGTGCTACATCAACATTTTCCAAATGACTTGTTATATAAGATAATAGTTCCACATGTATATATACATACTACTAGAGGCACACAAGCCAGAAATCACATATGAATCATCATGTCTACAAAACACATCGAGAACACCCCCAAGGACCTGAGTGTATAGGGACGACATGCATGACTCTATTACTAGATACTATCCATATACCATGATCCACCAAATGTAGTTTCCTCCTCATGTTATCCCCAGCCACATGATCTTTAACTAGTATGTACGTCCACCTAAATAGATATTTAACTGAAGGGGTGAGACACACTCCCAGCAAGAGATATAACGACCTGTCAACTTTATTATTAGCACAGATAACTAAGCAAGTAGATTAACATACTAAAAATATTGAACAGAATTAAATAAATGATATATATATATAGGTATGAAGTAAATAGAGAAGTAACATGCACTTTCCAAAGAGCAATACAACAATTTACAGTTTAAAAAGGAATATGAAGAACATGTATAACTATTGTAAACTAAATAGTATAAAATCAAAGAAAGGCTACATCCAATGTGTATGTGTTTGATTCTATACATGTACTCTACACGACTGATTACATATTTATTATGCCCTAAGGATTTGAGTCGTACCACCCAGATCCAACCGACCACTGCTAAGTCAAAATTTGGGCCATACAAGGTCAATGGAAGAGTCGTAATCCATGACCTTCCCACACCTCCCGGTCAGCATGAGAGTAACACCACAGAGACATATCAGTCAATTGCACAAGTGACATAGTCACATCAAAGGGGTTGGCTCACGCATGGCCACCCACGTAATATATATCCCACCTTGGTACAAGTAACAACATTAGGAGAACAGACACACACATGGCTATTCTTAAAAGAAGGACTAGCTCACGCATGGCCATCCTTATCACATAGAGATCATCTCACCCATGTTCGTCTCACACAACCTGATATCAAGGATGCAAGGGAGTACTCAACTTGCACCCCACATATTCAAATATATGCGCTCCGAGTTAAACTCGTTTCACCATCTAGCAATAAAACTGACATTGGAATGGATCTACGACACAGGAAAGCTACATGATTAGATTCCACTTGATTAATTAGACCAATTAAAATGTCTTTCAGCATCAATCAAGTTACAACATACAAACCACAAACAAATCCTTCAAAAGAAAGGGGCATAGTATTACAATAGCAGATATCCTCATTTAAACTAATTCCCATCATCTCATAACACTGTATCACTGCCATCCACAAGGCTACTGTATCACTGTTAACCTCAAGTCTACCGTATCACTTCCAGCCACAAGGCTATTATATCACTGCCAGCCACAAGGCTATCATCATCATCATATTATCTTGGGATATCAATCCCTCATTCCAGTACTAGAGGCTATCACATCAACTGGGCACTGAGCCTTTACCAGGTCCTAAGACCCATCATATCACACTTATGATTTATGGTTATCTCATCATGCCTCATTGATCATATATGTATTACTCATGCCACATCACTCATGCCACAACACATGTACTTACCATAGCAACCAATAGCCATTATTTTTAGAGAGAGAATATATTAAAACACCTTAATCACCTTTAACAAAAGCAAGCAAAGCATCACAAGATCTCTAATCTAGGATTAGGCTTCATGTTGATTCCACATAAGGTTCTCAAGCATTATTCTATCTCAAATCTCTAACTTTCACTACCTCCCACCAATTTGAGTGTATAAGGCTAAGAATTAGACAATGTAACTAAGTATACACATTCACATATCCATGCTTTCATGTGTTCCCTTATCAAGGTTCATAGCCAAAGCTTAATATTATTTAGCCATTTTCATAATACACACAAGTTATAGCACCCAATTAACTCACTAGGTTAAAGCCATGTAAATTAGGAGGGGAAACAATATCATGCTTTCACTTCATACTTATTTAATATTATGACATGCCCTTAGAATTAGGTCAAATCTCTTCACATAGAACCAATTAGGGTTTTACTTCATGATTACGCCACCAAACCCTAATTACACCAATTCCCAATTTCTTGAAACTAATTTAGGTTTGAACCACATTAGTAATATATGAATCAATCATCATACCATCTGTAACAGGTATCACCCATTCATAAGTACATGTGTGTATCATATTCATTAAATTATGTGTGTGTTACAAAGTGCATTATAATAACATATTGATCATTGCACCAATTTGATGATTCATCATTAAGTGACCCATATATTATTACTTCTTACCAATAATTAACTGCATATCATTCTAAGGAGAGTCAAACAATAGGTTGCATAACTAGAGGGTTTCATTTCAAACTATCCACAAGGCACCTTTAGAGTCATTAGAATTGTTTATACAATTTCTTTACAAAGGTTGTCACTATTTATTCTAACAAGACTTTTCACCACCCGCATTTATATTCATATAGTTGTATAATTAAACTTACTCCACAAGTTAATATTATATGAAAAGGAAATATAGTAGACCTTTTCCATGAATTGTAATCTTTCATTAAAATGAGTCATATTATTCCATTATATTTTTTTTGGTCGGCGAAAAACTCTGTTGCTATTAAAATTCCAAAACTTTAGGTACAAAAAGACGCACCCCTAACCCTTTGCAGGATTATAGAAAGAAAACTAAAGACCAGATTAAATCGGTCTTGAACATAAGATCTCTAAAGAGAAAAAACTACAAACCAGAAGAAGACATCCCAGAAAATACATAAACAAGAGACCAACTATCCATCAGTCTAAACGTCTGAGGAGCTACACTGACAATAAAGACCACCCACAAGTTGTGCAAGCAAAGAAGGAAGACGAAGGACACCCAACCTCTATCTACGCACCAAGCAAGGCCGCACTTCAGAATTGGAATTTATCTGTTTCAAACAGCTGCAAAATGCATTGTCTATCCTGTCATACCATCATCTCGTAGAAGACTCCAAACGCAGACTGATGACTGGAGAAGTGATCCACCCAACCATCATATCTCTCCTTCGCACATAGCAATATGATCGTCCTCTGAAGGTAGTGGTCGGAAAATATACGAAGGTTAGGATAAAAACCGAACACCACCAATAGTCTCTGGTGAACTCAACGAAACAAATAGCAGTAGAATCCTGGTCACAGGTCGAACACCTCAGGGATGTCCCTACTACTATTGTGCACTAATGCACATGAACGCATAGAGGCATTCCATCGAACACCTCACAAGTGTTCCATCTTCACATCTTCACAGCAACAGGATGAAGCCATCAAACGCCAGGAACAGACGACCAAGTTGCTTGAGGTCCCGAGATCACTACTAGAACACAGCTAGCTACTGGTTGCCCTGAGGCAATGCATCGAACACCAAAAGTGTCCCAAACGCTGCAAAAAAGAAGATCCGCAGCCGAGCCCATAGGGACACAACCTGCACCTCCCAGGAGGAGCAAGGTCTAACCCAAAGCGTCCACTGATGCCGAATCATCAACCACCTTACAGGTGTTCTTCACAAGAACCTGGAAGCCACCCAGCCATCTGAATCATGGTCGAATCCAACGAGAGGGGTGCCGCCAGAACCTGGAGAAGGACACTCGTGAACCGAACCTCCACGCTATAGAGGAAACCAAGAGGGAGAGGAGAGCCACCCCCATGACCCAACCCGCGTAGCACCATAAGGACATTGGCCATCTGCCGATAGAGCAAAGAAGAACCCCGATCACCTTCACCCTGGCCAGAACAGAGGACAAGAAAGAGTTGGGAGCTCGATCCTCACCTTCAGCTGAGCCGCGCCTCCTGGAGCCAAAGAACCTTCGATCGGCCATCCGGAGGCCCAAGGCCAGATGCAAGTGCCAGCCAAGGACGCGCCACTGGCAGCATAGCAAGCCTGATGTAGCGACACTGCCGATACAGTGGATGAAACCAATACCTAGCTTGAGAAGAAAGGACATGCTTGGAGAAGGAGATCGAAGGCCTCCCTTGCTCCGCCTAAGACGACGACACAACAGAGCGAGAAGCCAGATCCAGCGACGCAACACCTCTCCATCCTCCCCTATTAACGGGCTAAAGCCGACAACGTCGATGCAGCCACGATCACCCCAGATCCGAGCTTCAACCTGCTCGCCACATCTCCCCTCTTCCAAGCCAAGTACAGCCTCGACCGATAGCATCCAGCAAGGTTCCCTCTCTCCTCGAATCGCATTCACCCGATCCAGGCCGAAGACGATGAGATCCCAGAGGAGGAAGACGCTGAGGCAGCGCTCCCTCCCCCCAGTGGTAGCCGTCGGGTAACCCTAGAGAGAGGCGAGAGCTCCGCTAGAGAGAGAGGCCCTCCTTATTAAGGTTGACATATGGATATTCAACCATATAATCCTACATCCATTGCATCCCACATTTTTAAAGGGTTTTAGGGCTAAGATCTTTAGTTAAGGATGGGCCGGTCATAGTAGCATCATCTTATGGTGCACTATATTTTTGATAAGCAATTAAAATTAATCATGTGTTATCCCAATACAACACCCTTATATATCATGCATTGCTCATATGTGTACATAATTGAGTATCCAAGAATACCCTTCAACCCTCATCATGTGGTAATGGATTCACCTCATCCACTTGTGTTGGCTTGACTACTCTTGGTGTGTCGGGTTAGCTCATCCAAGGTATCGGTTTGGACTACCATGAGGAGTATCGGTTTAGGCCATCTTATCCAAGCATGTCGGGTTGACTACACATAAGGGGTGACATTTTAGCTACACTTGACGTATTGGATTATCCACACAAGGGATGTATCAATTTATCTCCATGAGAGTGTGATGGGCAACCCCTTTTTCAAGGAGTGACTGGCATCACCTCTCTAAGGTGTCATGGGCAACGCGTATTGTGTCAAGCATCACATAGTGTGACGAGTTGCTTAGGGTTAGGGTTTGGATAGGCGTCATGGGTTAGGGTGTATCAGGAAGCATCACCCTAGAGGTCAGTCGGCCTCCACCCAACCAGGGCGTCACAATTAGCCCTAACACATACCAACCTCAATAGGTACATCCATATCCATGACGGATAACACCCTCTAGGATTAGTAACACATATCGGTTAGGCACCATATTGGTTTGGGCACTCTTAGGTTATGCCGGGTTAGCTCCTTCAAGGTTTGTCCGCCATATTGGTTTAACAATCACAAGACAAGCTAACCATCTTAGCCCATGATGACCTAAGCACCCACAAGACATGTCAGCCTAGACTTCCCCAAGTCGCAATGACCTGTCACATGGTGTGTCAGCTTGTTTACCACAAGTCGTGACGACCACACATACCACTATGTATCAACCTAGTCATCTTCAACCTTAGGAGACTCATCTACTAGTCCACCTATTATCATGCAAAGAAGGAGCAAGACATGGGTAGCAACTAAATGAAACTTCCATCTTCAAAATAGATCTCAAACTACCAAAAACTACTCACATGTAAGAGATAAACAAACTAGAGATGAAGAACATCATAGCATATGAAGAGTGATAATAACAAAGGAGGTTAAGAGGTATATAAACCACCTCAATAAGGTCTTCATAAAGAGTCCAAGATTCCATGATCAAATCTCCAAAGCACACATTCCTTAACTTGAAGATGATCCATCAAGAGTCCTAACTCGACCTCAACATCACCTCAAGAAAGAAGAAGAAGAAGAAGATGCCATGGTTATGGTAGCTCAAGAAGAAAGGAAAGTATGAGAGAGAACCAAGTCATAGTCAACCTTCATCCAAGGTATGATCCATGCCTGAGAGAGTAATAAGAAGATGAAGAAGAGAGCTCAAAGGAATGGTCATCAAAGAAACATAACTCACCAAAATGGAAGTTGAACAAGAAATCACCATGAGCAAGGAACTCGACCTCCCAAGCTCCATTGGGCTTCCCATAGCTCCTTAAGCTTCCAAGCTAGTCCACCAAGACGAGAAGAACAAGAGTGGATGAAAGGGTTTACTTGTGTGAAGGAGGAGGGGGTTATATACTTGAGGGAAGAAAGAGAGATCAAAGGAGAGGTGTCATCACCTTAGGAGCTTAGGTGACACTTGTCCACAAAAAAAGGACCACATGTAGAAACATTCAAGGCATGGTGATAATATCTTGGCTAGATATATTCCTCTAGGTCTCCTTCCAAGATCATTGCCGGTGTGCCAAATCTCTACACCCTTTCCAAACTGATATGGCAAAACCCAACATACTCACAAACAAATAGAGCATACTCCATACACTCACAAACTGATAGGCACAACCCCACACACTCACAAACTGATAGAGAACCACCCCACACACTTCACAAACCAATAGGGTACAACCCTACACACCCACAAACTGATAGGAAGCCTCTTCAAGGTTCTCTAACCCGAGACAACCCATCTTAAGAGCACAACACACGTCATACATGTGTTCCACATATCACCAAAGATGTTACCATATAACCAAGATCCAAACAAGGTTCCCACCTATTCCTCTATCCTATAGATGATGACAAGAGAGGGAAGGAACACCATAGAGATGGTAATTTTCATAGTAACCCTTCACTTTGGGTAATTTTTAATTTACACCAAAACTAGCACATAAAGCATGAGCATCACCCACACATTCTCAACTTGATACTTGAACTCTTCACAAGGAGCCCCATAGAATAATTCACTCTCTTATGATGGTAAAGAACTAATTTAACAATCATCATGTGACATATTGCAATATAACCCCTCATCTTTGGTAAATTGCACTTTGGTCCAAAATAAGCAAACACTGCTCAAACAACATTCAAACATAACCAAACTTGAAACATAAACATGTCACGTGATTGAAAAACACCTAAAAGGATTAGATTAAAGTTATAATCAACTTAAGAAAAACAAATAGGGTTATCCCAAAACCCAGGTCAGGGTCCTCACACATAAACTCCCAACTTACCCCTAAAATGCTTAAATCTCGCTTTATGAATCTAAAAGATAGATTTTTAGGAGATGTATCGTCCTGATATGAACTAACAATGAACTTGTATGATATTCTCTATCCTCTATATGACTTCCTTAGTGATAAATATAGGTTCCCTCAATGCCTTATGACATGAAATTCGAAATTTTGTGCTTTAATGTCCTAAACAATAGCATTTTTGAAACATTGTGATTTTATATTGATGATAAATGAATTATACATCACCCATTATTGTTTGTGTGATGATATGAAACCTTCATAAGGATTTGCATCTATATTTTATGCTTCTAAAATTGAATTTGTCCTAAATCACTTATATAAAGGTGGATCATCCATGACCTAGTTTGGTCCTAATACACCCCAAAACTTGAACCAGGCATGACTTTCACATGTACTGGATATATAAGCTGAAATTTTGAGTAAAATAATTTTTATTCGTGATAAGTTTATTTGAAAAAATTCATGAGGTTATTATACTCCTACAAGTAATTATACATGTTTTACTCTTAATGGTCTTTTAGGCCTGAAATGTACCCTAATATTGAAACTGGCATAACCTTTACATAACTTAGGTATCTCCCTTGAAATATGAGGTAAGGTTTGGTTTTTGTATTACTAATAACTAAGGTAAGTTTCAATTGTATTTAACAATCCTAAAACTTATCCCTATTTTATCATTTAAGGTGTTTTGGCCTTTATGTACCCTAATTTGGTGTTTTGTTTCTTTTAAGGACAAGAATGGTTAGGTATATAATCTTGAGTTCTTAACTAACCTAAAATTGATGATGAACTAGGTTAACAACTACAAACTGTATATAACATTCTTTTTATAATAGAGCCAATAAACAATGTACGTATGAAGTTGTATGGGGATTTACATATCATACACGAGCTTTATGTAAATTAGGGAAATTCTAATTGGAAAGATGTCACCTATTGATATTTATAAGATTAATATATATCCTTCTTTTATCTTATCTTCCTATAATCTTTTGAATCAACTAAGTGTCATATAAAATTTGGCATCATATGATGAACTTGGTATATGGGATATACAAGTAGGTATGAGGCCCTGAGGCTTTTTCCCTTATGGAAATGGTGAGGGTATTATCATTTGAACAATAATGGGTTCCAATGTTTAAAGTTTAACTCTATTTTTGGACATTAATGAAATAGAAGATAATGGAATGGATTTTAATACACTTAATATTTAGATATTTGGTATTGTGTGCTTGATACACTTTCCCTTGAAATAAACAAGATATGCTATACTATAATTAAGTATTCTCCAGAAGTTATATGGCCTTAATGATGGTGTACAATTCATGAAAACCAATTAATCTCTAAACAAGACATGAAGTGATGATTTATTGACTTGAATTAAATATTATGGGAAACAATACCATTTTATAGTCTTTAATGACAATCTATTACATTAAATGAGTGATAGTAACCCTTTCCAAAATCAACCTTTTTTTTAATAGTGATTATGATAATTCGTATGTATAGGATAATAGTCTACCTTTGTGATATTGTTTGTTCATTGGAAATGAAATATTAGAAGGAGAAATATCCCAAATTATGCCTTATTTAAATTTGATGTGCCGTGATTTAAAATGGTGGGCCTTGTTGTGCCCTACCTTGATGAATTTGGTCTTGGTATGATCTAGATGATATTGGTATCCTAATTTGAGTGGTTTGGTATATGTGAACATATTTTATATTTTTAGTAGTTGTAAACTTGATAATGTTGCAATTACATCTCTATGTCTAGTTTGTAACTTGTTGGATGCAATTAAAATACAAGTAATTAGCTTAATTAATTAAGTGAAACCCTAATTATGTAGTGATCTGAGTCTGTAAACCTATTTCCCTATATTGGTGGGGGGAAATAGTAAAATGGGTATCCTTGTAGCAACCTAAGGGTTGTGAGAAGGTGCTCGGAGTTGGATAATGTTGAGTATACATGGTTGTAGGGAGTGTACATCTCTATCATCTTGATTCTAAGGTTGTATGAGTATGGTTGAGGTTGTAGCTCTGGTAATATGTGATATGTGATATGTGACAAGTGATATGTAAAAAATAATACATGATATATGATTGATATGGGTTTAATAACTTGGTGATAGGCATCATGGCCTATGTACCCAGGGCAGACCTGGTGGTTGTGGACTTGCTTTTCATCTCTCCGCTTGTAGTTTGGTCTTTGTTCCACGACTTTGTTTAGCCTCACTCTGACTGAGGTTTTTGACACTTTACGTGTCTGGAAATCATAAGATCTTATACAGGGTTGATTGCAACTTCAAAGTAGTCAGCTAGTAGTTTGGGTAGTACGCCTCAAACTACCCACGACATAATAAAATATGTAAGATATTTTTCTAAATTCAACTGGCAAATAACATGGATGTGCATTTGTATGTGATATGGTTAAAACTTTCATTTATTTTAATTAATATATAGGATTCATAATTTGTCCTTATATATGTATCTACTGTATCATATGCTCAGTATAGTATCTATTTTATTTTAGTTACCTACATTGTTAAATATAATTATATACCCTTGCTCCTACTTGTAAGCATAATAAGTTATTACTTTACTATATAATATCATCGGGACTTGGGGTCTCACCCATGTGGTTATCCACATCTTTAGGGTTAACCAATGCAGTGGAAAGGACATGTTGATAAAGATGTAACCGAATATAGTTAATTCTAGAGTGTCCATGTACTCTCTCTTTCCTAAGTTATGGGTGGGTAGTATATGATATACTTGATAGCTTGTTTTATTAGGTGGTATCCTTGTGTTTACAGGTTGTAACCGAATTCAGACATCTTACATTATTGTAGCTCCATAAATATGTATCCTATTGTAACCTTTTTTATAAAAAATGTAAAGAGAGATTTTAGTTGTTTTCTGTCAATTTTAAATGTAAAATAGTTAAAGTGTGCAGTTACGTTATTTTTTTAGGCTTTTGTGACTCCTACTCGTAATTGGATCTCTATTTGGATCGCATTCTTCAAACATTTTTTATGGTTGCCAAGTTTTAAGTTGGGTTTTATCTTAGGATTTGTCCTAATGATCAATTAGAGTTTGATTAGTAGGAAGAGTCCTTACACAAACACATTAACATAGATCGGCCCATCTAAGAGGCTAGATTCCACTAAACCTAGGAGTCAATGAACATTAGGTGTCTATAGTCTGGAAACCATAATAAAATGGAAGAATTTATCCCTTTCCTATTTAGTGCATTGGTTGATACTTGAACCAACCCTAAGTGTAGATAGTGATAATTTTTTTATTTTTTTATTTATATGTCCTTTTTAGATAGAATTTCTATGATTTCTAATTCCTAGTTTACTGAGATGGTTTTCTCTATTGTTTTTATTTAGTAGTCAGAGATGATTTTAAACCTTCTTAGTGTATATGTCTTGTATAGGCACTTTAGGCATCTCCTAGTTTTAGAGTGATTATTCAATCTTTTCAAATTTTATTTGTTCACTATTTTCAATTGACATTGTTCTAACAATACAATTAGTAGCAAGTGTATAAGCTTCACAAGATAGGAGGTTAAACAACTTTGAAATCCTTAATAGAATCTAGCTAGTGGCCTACCAATACTAAATAGAGCTTCAACTTCGTTACACCATAGGGAGCCCACCATGGCAAGAAGGACTCATACCTAGTCAACTCATATAAAAGAGATCTAAGATTATCCAACACATATTACACTTCAAAGGCAATTTAATGAGTTCTCTTTAAGCTTTCTAATTTTGGATTTAGAGTTCTTGGTGGCCTGTGAATAGTATCATCATGCTTCAAGACCCTCAAGCACTTGTCCATGGCAAATACGAGCATTGGTAGTACCACTACAAGAAGTAGGCCTCAAACATGAGGATCCCTTCCCCCTAAGAAAGAAGAACACAAATAGAACTCAACTAAGCGCAGAGAATGGGTACTTCTCAATCATGTACTTCTTCACTACCTCTGATACCAGATTAAGACCAGTGATTGAGAAGGAAGCTAGTGTGTGACTATTATCCTAGACACTAATATATATATATATATATATATATATATATATATATATATATATATATATATATATATATATAGAGAGAGAGAGAGAGAGAGCTAGGCTAGAATACACTTGAGTGTACAGATCACACCATACACCCCAATGGGTTTGCATATCTACACCTTATTTTTGCAAAATGTAATCCAGTGATTTTCATGGTTACAATAATAATAGACCGCATACAAAATGCCCATTTGGATGAATGTAAGTTACTCATCTAAGGACAACAAAATCAACACACAAAATTAATTTGAAAAATATTATTTTTGCCTCCTTTAGATGCATGACCTATAAGTGTGAGAATGGGCTCAAATTTATTGTATAGTATGTTCTTAAGATATTTAAGAAGATCAACAGTTTATATTTTAAAAATAATTGCTTCATGATGGAAAATGATTGAGGTGTATAGAGTCTCCGGTACACTCAGGTGTATTCTAGCTTCACTCTCTCTCTCTCTCTCTCTCTATATATATATATATATATATATATATATATATATATATATACTAAACAATAAGCCCATCATGTCAATTTGTTTTGCAATAGTTTGAAGGCAAGAAGTAGTGTAATTATTTTGATGCATGATACCAGCAACCTTTTCTTGATTTTTAGGTTATTTTCTAGTCTCACTCATGAGAATAGGAGTGGTCGATATCTCTTCCTTTAATACATTTATGGGTTCAAAAGAAGGATGTGTTGATTCTACTTTATCATCTTTTAGTCCTATTTTCCAAGTCACTGAGACTTTTGTGATATCCATATTTTTCAAAGGTTTTAGGAATGTTGTGATGTGGTTTTCTTCAAATCTGTCAAAAAATAGTGTATTTCTCCTAACATCTTTCATGTGATCATACAATTGTTCTGTAATAATCAAGGTTCTTGCTTAATCATTATAGTGATCAAAGAACCAATCGAGTTTTGCCTGGTTCTCTTTAGAGAGAAAGTCTTTTCTCAACAACTCTTTATCAATCTCAAATTCTTGCTCTATGATAATGTTGATAGTAAATTTCACTTCTAATGGCACACAGTTAGAACATGTTGTTTAGTAGAGTGGATATGTTAGCATGTAGGCCTAAGTGTGAGATCTATCTTATCTTTTACTACTTCATCCTTATCTTTATTTCTGGCGAGGATAATAGAATGGTACTCATAGGGATATTTTCTAGTAGTCTTTCGAACATCAGAGGTAGATACCCTCAATGACATCGATGTTCTACATGTTTTAAAGGTGGAAACTTTTGATGATAGTGAAGACCTAGGAGTATCAAATCCGCTGGAATAATTGGTGGAAGGTCTTGAGCCCAGACTAATCCTTCTAATTGATGATAGAAAAATTATTTCTACATCACCATTTAGATGTTCTATAATTCTTCAATACTTTCATTTTCTAATTGTAATGTCCCCGAATTTTCACCTTCTCAAAATCCCATGGAGATGAGAAGACAAAATCTGAAAACGTTAAGAAATTGTATCAAAGTGCGTTGCGGAAGAAATATGCGCATACACGAACTTTTAACATAACATACACCATAAAATTTCTCAACATTTAACATGTATATTAATACAAGATGACTTATTACAAGATGAGTTACATTTACATATTGAAAGAAGATTTACAAGTCTATAAACATGTATGCTAATTAGGATCTACACAATAGGTACAACCTAGAAAACCACTCACTCCCATTTTTTCCTCCCATGCTATCTCTGAACCTAAAACATACGTGAAACAACGAATCAACACACAAGGTGTTGAGTACATGGGTAGAAAGATACATGTATTTATGGTTTTCATAATTTGGAAAGATTTGCAGAAAGAAAGAAAGAAAATCATAGAAAACATATCTTGATTAAGAGAAATACATCAATTTTATTTATTTTCCTAGATGACTTGCATTATCAAGGTGGACTAGTACCAAAATGTATATATTGGGCCCATCCTCGTGTACCAAGTACTCTAGGGAAACTCCCCATACACCGTGTGCTCTAGGGAGGTGTACTAGTCAACATTAATCCATTCCCTCATAAGGCGGATAATGAACACCTTAAATAACTACAAAGCATCTACTCATCATTTATGTTTGCAAGTGATAAAACATCGAGTACTATATAGTGCTACTACATCCAATATTTGCAAATAGAAGAGAGCATACATACATATCATGATTGCAAGAAAGAAAACCATAGTCATATACTTAAATAAAACCCACATACCTGAGTTTAGGGATTCCTATATATATTTTTTGGATCATCTACATCTCTGGTCATCACCTGATTAATAGCAATTAATCATCATTAATAAATGTTCATCACATTCTAGGTATTTTAGGTCCAAATTAGGGATTGGCCAAATCTAGGTTTTACAGATCTGAAGTGTATCTCTGATATTTTTCTACTAATCATGCGATCATTTTAGAGGTCTGGTCCACATTTCATATTTTTCTGATGATTGTGTTATTTTCTATAATTAATATAAGATTAAAAGCATCATAAAAAAACATAAATTGGAAAAGACCTAGTATTTTGACATAATTCTCATATCAGAGTTCACATTTGGTTTCCATGTGGTATTGGGGTTCAAGAGTATTTTTATCATATTTTATATCCATCATTTTCTAATTATACAAATTAAATGAACCCTAAAAGATGCATTTCACCCTAAATTGAATATCATCAGTAGTTGTGCTTCAAAATCTAGAACTAAGGGTTCAGAAATATAGGGGATCATTTTCTGAGTCTAGAGATATTTTTGGGGGATTTATAGGCTAAGGGAGATATTTATAATGTATTTCCTAAGATCATAATGTTAAATGGATATTAACTAGGTAATTACCTTGTGTGGCGTGTCCCACCACCTGATGTGACAGTCTTCGATTGGCGCACGCTGGCCAGATCGAACCATTTGGTTCTTTACTGAGCTTCTTGGTTCAAGAGTTGATTAAGATGGATCGGTCTCTTCTGGTCCTCCGAGGGCCTGGTCCTGCACGCCGCACTGAGGACTCCGTCGCACACAGAGGATATGGCATGAGATGGGTAAAGATGGTGCCCTCCTCAAGGTTCGATGGTGGATGCTTCTCCTTTGACTAGATACACACCCCTCTGATCACTCTATCGTCATTAGAGAGGAAGGGATTGGAAGAACTTTGGAGTCGTCCATTGGGTGTCACCGTAAATACGACTCACCTTCTCTGTCCCCTACCGTGCGCAAGTGTCGTGGCACAGGGAGAATGTCGGCATGGCCTCACTCTCCTCCGATTTCAGTGTCTCAAAGCCCATTAGGAGTCCACACACCTTGACGGCTAGTCTCAGCGCTTGGAGAGAGATCCATGGATTGATAGACCTCATGCTTGGATCTGCAGCGGAAGAGGTTTTGCAAGATTGGGGATTTTCTCCCTATCCGTCTCCTTGCTCTGGAAGCAAGTCAAGAAGAAGTGCGGCCTCCCAGGGAAATCATGTCTGGTTCCATATTGTCTTTGAAGCATTTGTCTCTTTCCCCCAATTCCTCCATCAATCTGTCTTCAAAATAGAGTTCGTTGACCCATACATCACTGTTCTCACATATCAACAAGCTTCAAACTACTCATCAGGATCTGTGGAAGCTTCCTAGTCAACTATTAGTCATCTCTAAGGCACCTAGTCGTCATCCCTTTCTCCATTCACCCTTGGCCCATGCTGCAGGTAGCGATGGATATGGAAAGAGGGGATATATCTGGTTCTCTCATTGTAAGTCAGGAAAATGTTTACTCCAGAGGTCTCTGGGAACGTCTCTAAGAGAATGAGGCAACTAAACTACTGATTTCACTCCTTGATCTGGCATTTGTGTGAGTTGGGTTGAGGCTACCTCTTCTGCAGATACAGGAGGTGGGCGATGAAGTCTCTATTCTATCATGGGCCTAACTACTAATTAGTCAAAAGATTAAAGTTTAACACATTTCTATCATCAATGTCCTAAATTTTAATTGATTATATTTCCTTGTAGCAATATCCAAACATTCTAGAATTTCTGGGTAGGCTCATAATATCCTAAGCTGACTTCTGTCAAAGTTCGATACACAAATTCTATTATTTGATCATGCAAATAAATTATTAGGCATATAAACCTTGAATATCAATCAATCTATCATCAAATCTTCATCAATCAATTTAATGTGATTATCATGGTCACTACAACTCCCAAGGATCACTTTACAACAAATCAAATTCATGTATATCACCAAATGAATGTTTTGTCTCATAAATACTTAAATCAATTAACAAAACTCATACATCCTAATCAAACTCAATTAGGCATCACAACCCTCATTTGCACCTCCAATCACCCCTTATCGCATGTAACAATCCATGATTGGATGCACAAATTGGAATTTGAGGTCAAACATCTACACAACATATGTAGTTCTCAAATTATATATATTGGGTGTCAAAACCCTAAAATCTAGGTTATCACATTCACCCCACCTTATATGGAATTTCGTCCTCAAAATTCAACTAGACCCATACTTAAGGTGATATGAAGGAGTCTCTACTATGAGTAGGCCACCACTTCTAGGTGATAAGACATCATAGTTCTATAGGCACCCTCCGTTGTCATCTTGGGATTTAGTGCATCTAGGGTGTACCCACCCCACCTTATGTAGATGGAAGCATTATTTATTTAGTTTGGTCATAACTTGACATTCTAGTATTTTAGGACTTATACCCCTCATTCCCCTAAGAATTAGGGTTTGATCATACATATGGATTTTTGAAGATATTATTCGAGGTCTAAAATTTCACCCTACTAACTTGTCCAAGGTGGTAGGAAGATTTCAAGTCATTGAATAGTACCGTTAACACACTAAACATCATTATTTCAGTGTTTTTTTCCATCACATCATACTAGAATTTCATCATTAGAGAAGGGCTTGATTTTTTTCATACTAACATATTAGGGTTTGACCCTACTATGTGAGAGTTATGCTCAAACTTAGAAGCATAGATTGAGAAGGATCAATGTTAGGAACCATATTTTATGATCAGGTAAGCTATGATCCAAAGATATCTTTTAGCTCATGATTTCAAACTTATATCTTTTATGTGTGATATAAAGGGAAAGAGAATATACTAAGCCAATTGTATCATGATTTCAAACTTAGATATTACATATATGGTATAGGAAAGAAATATAGAATAGGTCAAGCTTATGTGAGTGACTCCTCATGTATAATCATATATGTAGCTCAAGTGTGGTTTCTAGCATCATATATTAAGAAAGAGAGAAGGAAGGAACAACATTTATGAGTATCTTATGTAGAAAGCATTTTACTCTTAGAACCAGAGTTCATATATCACCTCACTTGTAGCTAATGATGAGATTCACAAACATATGTCACACAAGCTAAGACCTAATTCAATCAAAAGGATTGACTTCTCATTATGAGTCATCTACCCATCATCATTATTTTTTTACCCAACTCTCAAATATAGAATCTAGATCAAATATTTGAAGCATACATGAGCACTCAACTCATCTACTCAGGAGTAACCCAGCTTAGGATACATCATTTCACATATATCTTGTAATTTTCATATATTGCAGGGTAGGCCCCATGAACCTCTCCTTGTGGGTCTCACTCTCTCTCGAGTTCACCATGTATCTTGTCCTAACACTGGAGGTCCTCATTTGCAAAAGAGCTTGAATCTCATGCATATTCAACTTTATCTTAACTTAGCTTATCTTAAATAATAAAAGGGAATGTACTTACATCATCAAGATTTTTGCTTAAATTCTCCAAAATTGGATTCAACTAGTATACAATTTAAACCTTTATAAGGAGACTTATACCATCAGAGATCAACTTAGATAAGATTGCACATGATTATTTCAAATATCATTCTATCATCTACTCTATGTATCACATATCTTGATAAGGCTCTAGACATCTAATCTAGACTACTCTCACTTCTAGATTGATGCCATTACCTTTCACTTAGGTTGCATGAACACTAACTACTCTCCAACGTGAGGGACATATTTTCATATTTACATATATATAATAAAATATTATATAGTTTTTCTCTGAGAAAGAAGACGTCAAAGAAAATCGTCGAGGCTCGAGCCGATTGGAAAATAAAACCAAATCAACAAAACCGAGTGTCCCACACACAATAGATAGTCTAGTGCCATGTCACCTAGTGAAACGGTGAGAACGAGATGTAGACTAGTGTAGCTACCCAATACATATGAGCTCTATATGGAAAGGGTTTCACACACTTGTCTAAACTTAGTTCTCGAACATCTAGGTTCTAACCTAGAGGCTAAGTCAAACCTAGTCCTTTTTTTTAACAAGTTACTAAGTTTCTAGGATTTAAGGTGAAAGGTGAAAATTAGTTTAACATTTCATGGTGATAAATTGTCAGGTGTAGCTATTTTTCATGCTCTGATACCAACTGTAACGTCCCTAGATTTTCACCTTCTCAAAATCCCATGGAGATGAGAAGACAAAATCTGGAAACGTTAAGCAATTGTATCAAAGTGCGATGCGGAAGCAATATGTGCATACATGAACTTTCAACATAACATACACCATAAAGTTTGTCAACATTTAACATGTATATTAATACAAGATGACTAATTACAAGATGAGTTACATTTACATATTGAAAGAAGATTTACAAGTCTATAAACATGTATACTAATCAGGATCTACACAATAGGTACACCCTGGACAACCGCTCACTCCCATCTTTTCCTCCCATGCTATCTATGTACCTAAAACATATGTGAAACAATGAATCAACACACAAGGTGTCGAGCACATGGGTAGAAAGATACATATATTTATGGTTTTCATAATTTGGAAAGATTTGCAGAAAGAAAGAAAGAAAATCATAGAAAACATATCTTGATTTAGCGAAATACATCATTTTTATTCATTTTCCTAGATGATTTGCATTATCAAGGTGAACTAGTACCAAAACGTATATATTGGGCCCATCTCCTTGTACCAAGTACTCTAGGGAAACTCCTTGTACATCGTGTGCTCTAGGGAGGTGTACTAGTCAACATTAATTCATTCCCTCGTAAGGGGGATAATGAACACCTTAAATAACTACAAAGCATCTACTCATCATTTATGTTTGCAAGTGATAAAACATAGAGTGCTATATAGTGCTACTACATCCAATATTTGCAAATAGAAGAAAGCATACATACATATCATGATTGCAAGCAAGAAAACCATAGTCATATACTTAAATAAAACCCACATACATGAGTTCAGAGATTCCTATATATATATATATATATATATATATTCTGGATCATATACATCTCTGGTCATCACCTGATTAATAGTAATTAATCATCATTAATAAATGTTCATCACATTCTAGGTATTTTAGGTCCAAATTAGGGATTGGACAAATCTAGGTTTTATATATCTGAAGTGTACCTTTGATATTTTTCTACTAATCATGTGATCATTTTAGAGGTCTGGTCCACATTTCGTATTTTTCTGATGATTGTGTTATTTTCTATAATTAATATAAGATTAAAAGCATCTTAAAAAAAGCATAAATTGGAAAATACCTAGTATTTTGACATAATTCTCATATCAAAGTTCACATTTGGTTTCCAAGTGGTATTAGGGTTCAAGAGTATTTTTCTCATATTTTATATCCATCATTTTCTAATTATACAAATTAAATGAACCCTAAAAGATGCATTTCACCCTAAATTGAATATCATTAGTAGTTGTGCTTCAAAATCCATAACTAAGGGTTTAGAAATATAGGGGATCATTTTCTGAGTCTAGAGGTATTTTTGGGGGATTTATAGACCAAGGGAGCTATTTATAATGTATTTTCTAAGATTGTCATGTTAGCTGGATATTAACTAGGTAATTACCTTGTGTGGCGTGTCCCACTGCCTGATGTGACAGTCTTCGATTGGCACACGTTGGCCAGATCGAACCATTTGGTTCTTTACTGAGCTGCTCGGTTCAAGATTTGATTAAGATGGATCGGTCTCTTCTGCTTATCTCTCACAGTATCCTTCGAGGTCCTGGTCTTGCATGCCGCACTAAGGACTATGCCGCATGCAGAGGCTATGGCATAAGATGGGTGAAGATGGTGCCCTCCTCAAGGCTCGATGGTGGATGCTTCTCCTTTGACTAGATACAAACCCCTCTGACCACTCTATCATCATTAGAGAGGAAGGGATTGGAAGAACCGTGGACTCGTCTGTTGGGTGTCACCGTAAAGAGGACTCGCCTTCTCTGTCCCCTACCATGCGCAAGCACCGTGGCATAGGGAGAATGTCGACATGGCCTCACCATCCTCTGATGTTAGCGTCTCATATCCCATTAGGAGTCCACACACCTTGATGGCTAGTCTCAGCGCTTGGAGGGAGATCCATGGATTGATATACCTCATGCTTGGATCTGCAGTAGAAGAGGATTTGCAAGTTTGGGGCTTTGCTCCCTGTTTGTCTCCTTGCTCTGGAAGCAAGTCAAGAAGAAGTGCGGCCTCCCAGGGAACTCATGACTGGTTCTAGATCGTCTTTGAAGCATTTGTCTCTTCCCCCAATCCCTCCTTCGATCTGCCGTCAGAATAGAGTTCGCCGACCCATACATCAATGTTCTCACGGATCAACAAGCTTCAAACTACTCATCAGGATCTGTGGAAGCTTCCTAGTCAACTGTTAGTCATCTCTAAGGCACCTAGTCGTCATCCCTTTTTCCATTCACCCTTGGCCCATGCTGCAGGTAGCGATGGATATGGAAAGAGGGGATATATATGGTTCTCTCATTGTAAGTCAGGAGAAGGTTTACTCAAGAGGTCTCTGGGAACGTCTCTAAGAGAATGAGGCAACTAAACTACTAATTTCACTCCTTGATCCGACATTTGTGTGAGTTTTGCTGAGTTGGGTTGAGGCTACCTCTTCTGCAGATACAGGAGGTGGGCGACGAAGTCTTCGTTCTATCGTGGGCCTAACTACTAATTAGTCAAAAGATTAAAGTTTATCATATTTCTATCATCAATGTCCTCAATTTCAATTGATTATATTTCCTTGTAGCAATATCCAAACATTCTGGAATTTTTGGGTAGGCTCATAATATCCTAAGCTAACTTCTGTCAAAGTTCGAGACACAAATTCTATTATTTGATCATGCAAATAAATTATTAGGCATATAAACCTTGAATATCAATCAATCGATCATCAAATCTTCATCAATCAATTTAATATGATTATCATGGTCACTATAACTCCCAAGGATCACTTTACAACAAATCAAATTCATGTATATCACCAAATGAATGTTTTTTTCTCAAAGTACTTAAATCAATTTACAAAACTCATACATCCTAATCGAACTCAGTTAGGCATCACAACCCTCATTTGCACCTCCAATCACCCCTTATCGCATGTAAAAATCCATGATTGGATGCACAAATTGGAATTTGAGGTCAAACATCTACACAACATTTGTAGTTCTCAAATTATATATATTGGGTGTCAAAACCCTAAAATCTAGGTTATCACACTAATGGTATAGGATGATTTGTTTGGCCAATATTTTAACATTCTAGTAGTCTTATCTCATTCCAGTTTAGAGATTTCAAGGTGACTACATTGTTTCTAATGTTTGTGAGAAAAATTATTGATGGACATTTTCTTGGATAGATGCCTGACTGTGTTGTCATTGTTCTCATGACATTAAAGCAAATCCTATATCGTATACAACATAATTTCATGATGCTTCAATGTGAAACTCTAAGGTTTAGATATTCAAGCTTAATGCTTTCAGTAATATTGGATCAGTCAAGGATATCAAGAAATTGAGGAAGGCATTAAAGTAGATTGTCCCATCTAGGGTTGTAAATGGGTACGGGTAGACCCACGCACCCACAAATCTGGATGCTTAAAAAACCCATCACGGGTCTATAGTTTTGTACCCACATACTCGTGGACACATATACCCTTGGACCCGGATATAAGTGGGTCCATTGATGGGTATGCTTGGACCCAAACCCACTAGAACCATGTACGCAATACACAAATTACTACTTAAATAATATGTTACATATATCATACTTTACTAGTCTAACTAATATTTACTACTTAAATAATATGTTACATATATCCTACTATTATTGTAATATGGTTGATACTAGTCATCTAAACGTTTTAAGGTTGAGACTAGTCAACTATTGTAATTATAATCATGAGAAACATATGTAACCTTAAAATCAATAAAGTAACAAGATATGCTACATAATTGCAAGACTATGAAAATGACTACAATCAATTAACTCAATTAATCATCAATCTATAAAGTATTGCATGTTAATATCATACATAATAGCAATATCTCATGGTATTAACATATATAACATAGACACAATTTATCATTATATAAACAATATAATGATTTATATAGAACCGCTTACCTGCATATTTACACTGCATACCCACTATTAATATGGGTACGGGTATGGTGTGGGTCTATATTTTGATAATACAGGTCTAGAATCGGAACCAGACCCACTATACTTAATTGGGTATGGTATTGGTATGGCTAGACCCACACCGTACCCACACTGTTTACACCCCTAGTCCTATCTGAGAGGCTAGATTCAACTAATCCTAACAAAGAATTGGTGAACTTTAGGTGTTTGCAATCTCTCAAGCATAACAATTGGAAGAATTTTTTCCTAGTTAGTGATGTGATTGATACTTGAACCAACCCTAAGTGTAGGTAGTTATACTTTTCATGATTTTTAGATTTTCTATGTCCTTTTTAGAGAGGAGTTTTAGGTTTTCTAATGTCGATTTACCGATGTGGTTTTCTCTATTATTTTTATATAGTAGTTATAGATGATTTTAAAACTTCCTTTAGTGTATATGTCGTTTACATACTCTTTAGGTATCTCCTAGTCTTGGAATAATTGTTCACTATCTTTGACAGACATCATTATAACAATAGAATTAGCGAGAAGTGCAGAAGATTCACAAGATAGGAGGTTCAAAACGTTGTCATCCTTAACAAAAGCTAAGTAGTGATGTATAAATAGTGAATACAGCTTTGACCTTGTTACACCATAGGGAGCCCACTACGACAAGGAGGCCTCAGACCTAGTCAACTCATATCAAAGAGATCTAAGATGATTAAACATATCTCTTGTTACATTTCAAAGGCCACTTTTTGAGTTATGTATGAGATTTCTAACTTTGGATTTAGAGTTCCTAGTGGCCTTTGAATAGTATCAGCACGCCTCAAGACCTAGAAATGCTTGTCCACGGCAAACACAGGCACCAGTGATACCAATAAGACACGACTGGAACTCAACTAAGTGTGAGAATGGATATTTCTCAATCACCTACTCCTCCATGGGCTATGATGCCAAATTGAGACCAAGAACTAAGAAGGAAGCTAGTGTATGACTACTTGACCTACACACTTATATATATAAACAATAAGGTGATGCTTATACATGCCTGGGCCCGCAAGGCATTAATGCTTAGTGCCTTGATGCCTTGTGGTACCTTTTTGCCTATCAGACCAAGCAATTGATGAAGTTGGGAGGTCCAATGCACTAAGGATGGTCCAACTTTGTGCTAATGTGTTTGGGATCCCCAATTTTTCAATAGGTGGAGAGGTCAACAAGGTTATACACCTCTCCCAGCCCTATTTAGGGATGCATCAAAGGTGTTCCAATTGTTAAATTAGAGGATTTTAAGGGATAAGTACATCAACCAAGAATGAAAGTAACTAAGGATTCTCAGACATGTCTAAAATTGGAAAAAAAAACTCATTTTGTATTATGAAAAAGGTGTACTATAGGATATACCAATACAACTATTATGGAATTGGAAAGGGGGATATAGGAGGAGGTTGAAAAGGGGAAAGGAGGTTAGGTGTGACAATAGGAATTGGGAATAAGTTGTTCATATTGTGGTTGTTTATGAGAGGGACCAAATGGTGGGGAATCAAAAGAAGGGGATAACAACGGGGTTGAGTTCTTGGTGTAGTCTCAACTTAGTTGGGTGACTTAGACTCTTTAGATGGAGACTAGGTGGAGAGAAGAAGATTCCCACCTGATACCATCCACAATACCCTCTCATGCCTTTGTTAGGATTTCTATCATGCTCGTGATAAGAGTAAGGCCTCAGATTTGAAGTAACAAAAGTAGAAATAGTAGTGTTGATGAAAATCTTAGAGCCAGTAGTATGTCATATGCTTTTTAGTTAGAAGACTAAATAAGTCATTGTAAGGTATTGGCTTAGTATTGCTTGTCATGAAATCCCCAACAAAATATATTATTGGGTAAGACATTTCTATTTTGCAAAATTAGTTTGTCATCACGAACTAAAGAACTTGATGGGGAACACTCTATTGCAAGAGAAATCTTTTTAGTGGACAAATTTTCATATCATTTTTGCATAGAATCAAGTTGTGCTTTGACATGGCCCATTGAGTCTCAAAGTCAAGTTCCAGAAACTGCCTCAAATGATGTTGTTAAAATGAGGGGCGGAGCAAGAATTTTATCCAAATTTTTCCTGAATGATTGATCGAACTTTTACCAAATCTTTGACGTTTTAATGCGAATTTCCACAATTATTCTTAAATGTCAAATTTTTCAACCTCCCTGAATAATTGCCAAATGTTGACTTTGTGACTAGTAAGTGATTTATGCCTTACTTCAATAAGATAGGCTGGGGTAGGGTTCCAAGTAGTGGGAAGTAATCCATCTATCGACATACTTTTCAATTAGACGACATCTTTATAAGTGACGTCGGAGAGAAATTCTTGGGCATATGAGGTACGATACACGTATTTTGAAATAATCAAAGTGATAGATGGAGTCTTGTACTCATACAAAACAACCAGAAGCAATCTCAACTGGGAGCAATCTCTGCCTATTTTCCTCATTCCATCCCTCCGGAAACGTCTGAGGAACCTGAAACCACATACTTAATCGGTTGGTTCAGCGGCAAAGCCTGCTTCTGGTTGTAGAGCAGGTCGGGAATTTGAAACTCACTGGTACATCTGAATGGGAGGAAGCAACAACAATAAGGTCTTACATCTGCAGTTGTGATGGAGCCCCTCCAGTAGAGTAGACGAACAATTATCTAAAAAGAAATTGAAATTTGCCCATATTCCGGAAGTGAAATATGGGGAAGATTTTGATCACACTTTGTAAAAAGGAAAATTATTAATCCAACACCACTTCCATCAAAAACTACACTCGTAACTCAGGAATACGCAAAAAACACAATTAGCACAACGTGTCTCATTAGTGGATGGAGAGAGAGTCTGCAATTAATAGAAAAAAGAAGATAGTGGATGGAGAGAGATTGTATAATAAATAAAAGAAGAAAGTAGTGGAGGGAGAGAGAAGATGTAATAAATAGGAAACAAGAGATAGTGGATGGAGAGAGAATGTATATTAAATACACAAAAATAGATAGTGGATGAAGAGAGAATGTTACACAAGAATTCGTTCATGATTTGTTAGCATTGTTCAAGTCTAAAGTAGACAATATCATATCTATGAATCAGCATTGTTTATCTTAAAAATATGTAATGCATCTGTAATAGTTATTTGTCAACAACATTTATTTAAAAAATACTCAGTATAGAATATATAAATATATATTACATAAATATTATTTACAAAAATATATATAACTTATATACTGAAATGATAAACAAAAATAATAGATATGTCCAACTCTGTCTAACACATTTATTAGTACAATTTTAATTTAAAATATGAAATTTTTTTCATAATTTTTATCACTAATTGCAAATACTTGTATACTATTCTGCCCTCTCTCATATCTGGAGACTTTTCACCTTCTGGCACTGAATGAAAAATTTGTTTATACAATGCCGAAAGACGTTTCGTATTCTCTGTTTACGTCAATCAAGGATAGGGTGTAAGATTTGGTGGAAGTGTTGTGTTCTATATCTTTACTCTTGTACAAACCCACCTCGCTATTTTATGTAGAGTAGCAGCGCATCCCCCGACGTGAAAAAAAATCCTAACACATGCCTTGCTAATAGGGAGAGACCGTCCTTTTCCATGTAACAATCTTCCAATTATAGGGCCTGCAAAGTTCCCTTATACATCTCTCGTCCTTTTTTAAATAGAACGAAGGACTGGTTAGTAGAACATAGCACTCTGTCATGTCTTACTTCCTTAAAAAAAATTGTATTAGGAATTGTACAGATTCTGTGCTAAGGGCGCTGCAAATCAGTTCCCGCGGTTGCAAGTACACAACGGCTTCTAATTCCTGCGTTTGGTTGGGCGAGGACGCAACCCACTATGCGGAAAGGAACTTCACCGTTGTCTTCTACTTGCAGAAAAGTAGGGAAATGGACCGCAAGACTTTTGGGCGCGGTTCCGGTTCACAACCTTTTGCGGCATTCAACCAGCCAGCTGATTCCTTTCCGGCAGCATAAATATAACAAGTTTCTGATTGCCATGAATTCTGTTGCTGTATAAAAATATACGAACTGCACACTATGCCTGTCGTCAACCAAACATATACAAACCAGATAGTATCGTTAAATCTACTCAAAATCAAACAAAAACAATTCAGTTACAAACAAAAACAATTTCCGAATTCCTGTTTTACAATTCCTAGTGTTGGTTGGTTTTACATCCAACCAAATTAACCTTAGGCCCTGTTTGCTAGGGTGTACTCAAGTGTAGTTGCATATTTTCTTAAACACGAAGTTTAAAAGGATTGATTTTAATAAATAGGTAATATGTTTGGTTCGGTGCAAGGTCCATGTGGTGATTTACTTTGACATTATTTGGTTAAAACCAGCGGGCATCACTGTCCGTCCGTTCCGGAAGATATTCCGCCTTTCCAGCTATGTAGCGCGGTACAAACTCCTTGAATTCTGAGCAAAAGTTGCGCCAGCTGGGGGTAGCAAATCCGTGAATTCCTTTTCCGTTTCTGTAACCAAATAAAAATGTTGCCTGAATTCCTGACATTCCAACTCAAGCTTCTGGTCTTACACCCTACCAAACAGGGCCTTAATTGCAATATATTTGTATGCATTGATTGCGTCACGAGTATGACAGGTTAATACGAAGATGCCCATTTGTTCTTTATTGCCGGAATACACAGCAAACACTCACTTAAATCAACAATATTGGTAGGGGAGAATACATAACCATTGATTGATAGTCTGACCTTCTGGGACCACCACACACGATTCCTACGCTGCAACCAACAAAACCACCACAAACATCATACCAAATTGGCAGCATCATAAAAACAGAAAATCTCCAAACCACAAATTCTGAGAGGTCATATAATGCATACGTTCCCATGTCTATCTTCTCCCAATTCAGTCCCCAAAACAGGCAAACTCCCATCTCCCGTCAGCAATCCCATGACCATTACCCAGCTACCGCCGGACACCCCGCTCAACGGCGGCGACCATGGGAACCCCCCAACCGGAGATTCTCGACCCATGTGTCTTCCTGCAGCCACAGAGCTAGCGAATCATCCGGCCGAGGGCGGTGACAAGGCGCTGGAACTGCTCAAGGCGGTGGCGCAGGCGTGGCACGGGCACTCGGGTAACCCCCGGCCGGCGAAAGAGAGTGACGCGCTGCAGACATGGAAGAGCGTGGGGGCGTCACGTTTCAGGGCGGAGGCGGCGAGGCGAGCGGAGATGGAGGCACGGATGCGGTGGGACTTCAGGCAGTCGTTGTGGGACTCGTACGAGATCGTCACCATCTCCAAGAAGCTTGAGAGCAGCATGGCGCTAGACCACCCGTTGGAGCCCGATGAGGCGGGCAAGAGGTCGGGCCGCGGTAAACGTGGGAGACTGGAGAGCAGGAACAGTCTCCGGAAGCTGCTGCTGCGAACATGAGGGCAAAGTTTGGCATTATTGTTAGATGTTTTTGTTTTTACTGCGGATGAAAGCAGGGTATTGAGCGGCTGCTTACTTACTGTAAATAGAATCAAATTTTGATGAGACCCAATTGTACGCTCCCCTGCATATTTTAGTACTGTCTACTGAATTATTAAATTAAATTACTAGGAAATTTACATCATAAAAGAAGAAAAAATCACTCAAGAGTAAGGATCTGCTGCTCCCGTTTTTCAGAAGAGTAGGTTAATCCTTAATTAATCTATTGGCACATGTACCTGCAGATGCGCATCATCGGCTACTATAAAGGTCTCTTTGCTTTGTATTATTTAGGTGGATATTGAGAGAATGCTGGATTCAAATGCTCCTGGAGTAAACATTTCTGGTTTTAAAAACCGCTGCAGCTCTGAGAGTTAGCTTTGATTTATCCGTACTGTGCGTGACGGACGGGGGCAGAATCTGCTTTTCGGTGTGCTGGCACAAACCAAGATATCGGCGCTCGGCGCTTTTGAGACGGATAATAGAAAAATGTAGGACGGCGGTTATTTTTCCATTACTGTAAAACAAACCTAATATTTCTGTTGCTAGATCATCTAATCCAATCCAATACGGCTGAATACACCTAAGCAAACATGCCCAAAATCTCGAATACATGCGTCACGTGTTCCGGTAGGGAGCAGCCTGGTCCTAGTAAAACCAGGACCAGCAAATCCTGGGGCCAACATTAAGCTATTATTTTATTGGCTACACTATCTTTCAAGAAGTTGATGTAATGCTGGACATCAACAGCGTCACAAAAAAAGCCAGTGGTACATAAGCTCCCACGTGTAGGAGAAACTGCTCCAGGTGGGAGAGCGGTTCAGAACATATAGGGCCAAGCACTTAAATGCTGTCTTTGGTATGCATGCATGGAATGAAGTAGAAGAAATGGAGAGAAAGGTATAAAGGTTATTCCATTAAAAAGATGTAGGAAACGCAGAAATGATGGAATGATGCGGCCCAACCTATTAAGTCTTTACCCTGGAGTCGTAGGAGGTTTGCTCTATAGGGAGGTTTACCATAATCCCATATAACCATTTAACTTGTCAATAGGGCATGTTTGGTTCGGAGGAATGGATTTGAATGGATTGAGAAGAAGGGTGGGATGGGCAAGTATACGTGGAGATTGGGATGCTGAATTCCTATCTCACGTTTGGATGGAACTTCGGAAATGATTAGCTTTTGATACAGATGTTAACGGTGGGCAAGAATTTTCGCTTTCAACAAAAAACGTATTGGATGGGTACCTCATCGATGGGCTTTATGGGACCAGTTCAGATATCTAGATGGGGCCATGGTGGCTGCAGCGAGTTGTTGGGGTCATTTCTGTTTGAAGTGAAGTGTGGATGACGTACTTGTTGTAGATCGTGAACGTGATGCTGAACTCGCCGGTGTTCTTTAAGGTTGCCGGACACGGGTTTACAGTCGTGGAGATTTACATCAAGTCATTTATCACTGATGTCGTGTTCATTACCCCCAGGCAGACCACCACTGTGCTTCTCAAGGCCGACCATATCACTGCCTCATGGTTCCAGTAAAGTCTTGTACTCACTATAGACAACACCACGGCAATTGCTACGCTCCGCTACATGACTTTGCACCGCATCATTAGCTTCTATCCCCCTTGTCTTGTGACGGTACCAACACTATCCACACTGTGACAGCACCCGCGCAGAACGTGATGCCGGTAAATACTGCCTTTGAGGACTCGCTCCAAAGCCTGGACTCATCGCGAGAAGAAGCACGAGGCGGCAGCTGATGAAGGAGGTCGTCATGCGTGCGGAAGCCCGAGGACAGCAGCCATGAAGACCGATGAGACGTGTGTGTCAGTGAGGAGCGGATGCTGGGATACGCCGCAGGCAGGGTTTCGGCAATTTTTGGTGGACGGAGTGTCGATCGGGAACTGCCGCAGTGGGTTGGAGATGCGAATACCTGTGGGGGGGGGGGGGGGGGGGGGGGGGGAGCCAGAATTGAAAAGTTTTGGTTCCTTAGGACTCCAGTCCGGTTCATGTCCTATCCTTGTGTTGTTTTTGTTCATCCAAACATAGGATTCAATTATTTATGGGATTCTGAATCCTATCCTTACCGAGATCCGTTGAACCAAACATGTCATAAGTGTAGAAGGACGGTTTCTTCTTAAGACCTATAAACTGATATCTCTCTTGAAGTCATAAATAGATGATTGATTCCTTATGAGGATCGATTGTTTATACTTGGTTGCTGACTTAACAACCCCCCCCCCCCCCCAAACAAAAAAAATCTCCCAAGGACATCCTCTATAGTTATTAAAGGAAACCATCGGCTGAAGGAAACAAAACTATCTACGTCAAAACATGCAAGGTTTAGGTAGCATTCTTCAAAGGAAGATCATTCTCAAGATCCAATGGTAGTTAATCTACGCAAGTACTGCTACATATGCTCAAACTCTACTCAAAGGATCATCTTCCTACATGTTACTACGTTTTTAGAACAAGATCTACATATAGAAAGTTAAGAGTAAGCAAGAAAGGGGAAGAAGGTTATATAACTCGCCTCAAAGAAGATGATGATCATCCAAACAGCAAGGTACATTGAAAGAGAGGAGAAACCCTAGCCTTAGCACTCCAAACGTTCCAAGATGGCTCCTTTCTTTAAGATCAAGGTGGATCTAGGGTAAAAGAGAGGAAAAAAGATGTTCTTCAACCACATGCTCAAGCTCCACCAAGAACGCCAAGGTTTTGTCCAAGGAAGAAGAGAGGAGAAGGGGGAAACAAGGATAACAAGGATAAGGATGATGATTTTACTTGTTTAGGGCAAGAATCTAGGTTAGGAAGTTTCAAACAATCCCAAAGAGGGTAGATCAAAACCCTACAGCAACATCAACCAAGCTTGACCAAGATTCATCCTCGATATCTCTTCTTATTCCACCAAGCAAGAGGGTCGGACCTCTCAAGCAATGAGAAGGAGATGAAGGGTGTACAGAGCTTGTTTAGGAGAGAGGAAAAGAGTATTAAGCCTAGGATGAGAGCGGAAGGTTTAAAGTCATGCTTTCCATGTGTTAAAAGGTCGAACACTCCCTTCCATGCAAAAGCATAACTACCATCGGATCAGGTATCTAGGTGAGTCATCAAATCTTCAACCTAGAAGGACCACCGAGTTCTAGTATCAAAAGAGCATCGGATCATGCCCCTTATAGCCACAAAAGCAAACCCTAAACCACCATCGGTTGGTGCACCTTACATGGAAGACCATTGATTGTTGTGCCTTAAGAAGAAATAATCAAATCTCATGAAACTCAGGAAGACCATCAGATCCTTCACCATCAGATCTCAAACTTCCAAGGGAGAACCATCGAGTTAGGTACTTAGGTTGGAAACCCTAGGTCCTCAACCCTAAGTTAGAAAGCATCACACATCTAATGGTTTATCTAGGTGTATTAAAGGTGCAAATACATCTAATATGTTAAGAACATTCGTGAAGCACATAATACATGTGAAAATTACAGATAAAACCCTAGATATGGGAAAATTGCATAAAAATCCATATAAGCACATAAATTGCAAAACTCAATCAAACAATGTCCAAACTTGACCAAACTTGAAACATAGCTTAGTCACATGATACAAAAGAATATCTTAGGGTTTGATTAAGGAATTAAGCACCCAATAAGTTAAGAAAACATGTTTTAATGATAAATCCAAGTTAGGGTTTTACAACCATAAACCCCTAACATGGATTTTGCCCCCGAAATCCAAAGCAAACAAGGATGGGTACTTCCTATGAATTCCATCTTATAACTTCCTCATGGTTTCTATTATCCCACGGTGATGTCACAACACCTTCACTAAGAATATGTCCTTCTCCCTCAACTTCTATACACTACAAGGTATTTCGAATCAACACAGAATCCTTCATGTAAGAAGCATCCTCATCTAGCTCAACCTACACTGGATATATCATTTGTTCTATTACTAAGATGGAACTTCCTTAACATAGAAACATGGAAAACATTGTGCAATCTGTGCAGCTCTAGCTTTAACTCAAGCTTGGAACTCTATTGGATAGCAACGATCATCCGCATATGATTTCTGTCTATCTTGAGCTACCTTAAACTATTGCTGAGTCACTATGACCTTCTCTGTAATCTATTATTGTAATCAATCTGGATCAAACTCAAGTAGAAATATTTAATTGTCAAGGATTGTAGGACATATGTTCTCAAAGATTCTCCAATGGTATGAGTTGTCCTTTTTGACTGACCATCTTTCTGTAGTTGAAAGGTTGTGCTAAACTTCCACCGCATCCCTCCAGGTTTCTAATGTTTCACTTGATCTTGCTAACAATTATATGCTTGGCCACAACCTCTTCCTCATCATGTTTTAGACCTAAATGCCATTGCAGATTATTCATATTGTAATACATTTGCGTACTGCCACATACTTAGCATACATTGAGGAATAAGCCTCCTCGGATACTATCGTATTCAGTCCATCAGCATCTAGAACCATTATCTGGTTGTAGAAACACATATTGTCCCATCATCTAACTTATGTAAGCCATCATGCTTCCCACTACCAAACTCTAATCTGATGCAACAACGTTGGTTGGATATGTTGGTGAGCCAACAATCCTGCCAACAGAGAGACTTCAACTACTATAGAAATGGCTTATAACGTCACTTTTAAAGGCGACGGTTGTATAAATACATCGACACCTAAAACCTACAATGTCAGTTTAACAAAAAAAACTGACATCTATCTATGAAGGGTGACCAGACACGGGTATCGCTTTTATTCAATGTCGGTTCCCTAATAATAAACTGACGCCTAAAATTAACCGCCAAATCCAAAATTTCCAGCGAAAAAATTTACCTCCAAAATTTAACATATGGCGTCGGTTATTAACTATTAAACCGATGACGAAAGGTTATTCACGGGATAGAAATTGGGCACATTTTGGTCGTCGGTTTTACTACATTGACCGACGCTTATGGGTTTTCCCGCGTTGTTCCTGGGAAATTTTTCACACCCTTTGAGTGTCGGTTTTCGAAAGAAACCGACGACTATGGTCATTAATCGAGAACAATTTTTTTAATCGGCATATGTAGATAGACGTCGGTTTCTAATAAAAACCGATTACTATCATTGAGAATAGGTGTCGGTGTATTTATAGAACCGACACCTTTAGTTTTATGTATCAGTTTTATTTAAGAACCAACACCTAATCTTAACTTAATAGCACCCGCGCGAGCCCGACTCTTCCCCTTTCTCTATTTCATTGATCTCGATTGAGGGTTTAAGCTCTGGCGACGATTCCTCTGCTCACCGCTCATGTGTCACCACTCACCTCCACCACCGCCATTTGCTGGTCCTCCGACCGCTGCGCTCCAGGTCGGCCGCCGCCCTAGCTCGATCAGCTGCTCGCCCACCCTCTCTGCTTGTCGCGCCTGCTCTGCACCCGTTGTTCGGCGTCGCCACTCTCTGGAGCTCCTCGACGGCCGCCTGAGCTTTCTCCTACTCCTGCGCCTGCTCCTTCTCCTGCTCACCGTGGTTCGCGCGTTTCTCCAGCACCTGCCCCTGCTCTCCAAGCCGCTGCTTTCCTGCCCAGGTAGACCGCTGCCCTTCTTTTTTCTCCACCTCTTCTTCTTCCTGCTCCCTCTTCTTACCAAATGGATTACAGCAAGGCCACGACCGTGTAGGCTGGTCACGGCCGTGGCTGTGTTGGCCAACCACGGCCGTGCTGGCCAGCACGGCCGTGGTAGGCCAACACAGCCACGGTCGTGGCCAGCCCACACGGTCGTGGTCTTGCTTTTATCCATTTGGTAAGGAGGGATCAGGATACATTTGCAATTGAATACTAATGCTTGACCTAATTCTGTAAATTTTGATGCATTTTGAATTAAAATATTAAAACCCTAATACACATTTCACCATAATCTTGAATTAACTATATTGCTAAAATCTTATGATCAATCTATGTAAGATATTAAAACCCTAATGTTAAATCTCTGATTTTGTAGTGATGTGTCACCCTAACATCTACATGAATCCCTATTGTATGATGTATATTGATGATAATGCATGAGCTAGTTTGAAATTTTGAAATCAATTATGAATCTCTCCATCCCTAGGTCATACTAATTTATGTGTAATCTTTTTCTTGATGATGAACATACATGGACACTCAAAATGTTGAAATCAATGTTATAGAATGACAGCACATATATTTGTTGGCCTAGAAACTCATCCATGATTTACTCATTAGGAGTAAATCTTGGATAGTCCCCAGTTTGGGATTGTTCTTGAACACCTAATCTCACTTAGGATGTAAGTGTATAATGTGTATTTGGTTTTTAAGAAACTTCCGGTAGCATTTCCCCGTTTGTTCTCTAAGTACATCTGTACTTGGAGAACAGTGGGGAAATGCTGCCAAAATTTTCTTGAAAACCCAATACACATTATACACTTACTAGTGAGATTAGGTGTTTAAGAATGGGATAGGTGGTACACATTTATTATATATAAGAATGACAGCACATGTATTTGTTGGCCTCCAAGATGTACTTATTAGGAGTAAATCTTGGATAGTCTCCGGTTTGTGACTGTTCTTGAACACCTAATCTCACTTAGGATGTAAGTGTATAATGTGTATTTGGTTTTCAAGAAAATTCCGGTAGCATTTCCCCGTTTGTTCTCAAAGTACATCTGTACTTGGAGAACATCGGGGAAATGCTGCCGAAATTTTCTTGAAAACCCAATACACATTATACACTTACTAGTGAGATTAGGTGTTCAAGAATGGGATAGGTGGTACACATTTATTATATATAAGAATGACAGCATATGTATTTGTTGGCCTAGAAACCCGTCCAAGATTTACACATTAGGAGTAAATCTTGGATAGTCCCCGGTTTGGGACTGTTCTTGAACACCTAATCTCACTTAGGATGTAAGTGTATAATGTGTATTTGGTTTTCAAGAAAATTTCGATAGCATTTCCCCGTTTGTTCTCTAAGTATATCTGTACTTAGAGAACAGCGGGGAAATGCTGCCGAAATTTTCTTGAAAACCCAATACACATTATACACTTACTAGTGAGATTAGGTATTTAAGAATGGGATAGGTGGTACACATTTATTATACATAAGAATGACAAGACATGTATTTGTTGGCCTAAAGTTTTAACCATGCAAAAACTCTAATCTGTTAGCCCTAGACCCTAATCTTGTTGTAATATATACTTGTTTTCTCTTTGATCATAGAATGGATAGATCATGGATGTCCATTTGCAATCGTTGCACCCCAGAGTTTATTTCTGGTCTTGACCAGTTTATTAGATTTGTCGAGGAACATAGGAAACAACCTAGAGATAGGTTCTACTGTCTATGTAGGCATTGCGTTAACAACTTGAAAGTCAGCACTGGTGATGAAATCAAAAGTCATGTCATGTGAAACGGGATTATACAAGGCTATACAGAATGGCACTAGCATGGAGAGATTTCAAACCCAAAACCAGTGGATGATGATAGCAGTGCTTGTGTGGAAGAAGAAATTGCCTATGATGACGTAGATGTGAATGAACCAATTCCAGTAGACATCGTTGATGTGATGCTGGATAGTTGTGGGGTAGAGCACACCGATCCACCTCCCATTTTTAGAAACATGGTGCATGATGAAGATATCGTTATATACAGGTTGTACTAAGTTTACGAAGCTTAGCGTTGTGTTGAGATTGTATAAGATGAAAGCTAACAATAGATGGAGCGATAAAAGCTTCACGTCATTATTGCCTTTGTTGAAAGAAATGCTTCCTGAAGGAAACGAGCCGCCAATCTCAACATACCAGGTAAAGAAATTATTGTGCCCAATGAGAATGGATGCCAAGAAGATACACGCATGCCCGAATGATTGTGTATTATTTCAAAAGGACTATGTGGATTTGAAAGATTGTCCAAAATGTGGTGCGTTACGGTATAAATTGACGACTTCGGGGGAGTCCAAAACTAGTTCTCCTGCCAAGGTGATGTGGTATCTACCTATAATATCAAGGTTTCAATGCTTGTTTGCCAATCCGATATATGCGAAGAATTTGAGGTGGCATGCAGATGTTAAGAAAAATAATGATGGGATCCTACGACATGCGTCTGATTCTCCACAGTGGAAGAAGATTGATCTATTGTACCCAAAATGTGGTGAAGAAGTCAAGAATATAAGACTTGGGCTTTGTACAGATGGGATGAATCCGTACTGGACATTGAGCAGCCAACATAGCACTTGGCCAGTCATGCTTGTTATATACAATCTTCCTCACTGGCTATGTATGAAAAATAAGTATGTAATGATTTCATTGTTGATATCGGGCCCTAAACAACCTGGAAATGATATCGATGTTTATCTTGAACCTCTGATTGATGACTTAAAGAAACTCTGGGGTGAAGGTGTGATGACCTATGATGCTTCACAAAGAGAGACATTTTGTTTGCACGCTATGTTGTTTTGTACTATTAATGACTTTCCAGCATATGGGAATTTGTCTGGATATAGTGTCAAAGGAGCTAAAGTGTGTCCTATATGTGAAGAGAACACTGATTCAACAAGACTAAAACATGGCGGTAAGATGGTATATCTTGGTCATCGAAGGTTTCTAACAAAATTCCATCTGTATCGTAGGAAGCGCAAAGCATTCAATGGATTGAATGAGGAACGGAGTGCACCTAAACCTATACCAGGGGAGGTTGTTTATGAAAGAGTAAAAGACTTTGTCAATGAATTTGGTAAGAGGTCACAATGTACTATGGCCACACGGAGTGACAAATCTTTATTCAAGAAGAAGTCAATATTTTGGGATCTTCCTTATTGGAGTTCTTTGACAGTCAGGCATTGTATCGATGTCAAGTACGTTGAGAAAAATGTCTGTGATAGTGTCATTGGTACTTTGTTGAATATACCAGGTAAGACTAAAGATGGGATAAAATCTAGACTGGACCTACGTGAAATGGGAATAAGGTCAGAATTAACAGAACGACATAAAATGGGAATTCAGAGAACATACTTACCTCCCACTTGTTACACGTTGTCTAGAAAGGAGAAGAAAGTTTTTTGTGAATGCTTGGTAAATGTTAAGGTGCCATAGGGTTACTCATCCAACATCCATAGATTGGTATCAATGAAAAATCTAAAGTTGATAGGTCTTAAATCTCATGATTGTCACACTCGAATGCAACAAATATTTCCTGTGGCAATTTGATCTATATTGTCGAAGCATGTAAGGTTTGCAATCACCAGACTTTGTTTCTTTTTCAACAGTCTGTGCAGTAAAGTTATTGACCCTGATACTCTCGATAATTTGCAAAGAGAAGTGGTTGTTACCCTATGTCAGCTTGAGATGTATTTCCATCCTTCGTTCTTTGATATCATGGTACATCTTGTTGTCCACTTGAATAGGGAAATGAAAATGTTGGGACCAGTTTTCTTGCATTGGATGTATCCCTTTGAACGATACATGAGCATTTTTAAAAGTGATGTTCGAAACCGTTATGAGCCTGAAGGGAGTATTATTGAGGGTTATGTGGCGAGAGAGGTTATGGATTTTTGAAATGACTTTCTCAGTGGTAATGACACTCCTGGTAATGACAAGAATATTGACAAGCAATTTGGCAAAGGAATTTTGGGATCACAGGTGAAAGTAATCAGCCGTAAGCAGTTGCAACAAGGTCACTTGTATATTTTACACAACATGGACAAAGTGAGTGTTTATATTGAGGAACATAACAATTTCATCAAGAGACAATATCCTCGAGCCAATACAATGTGGCTTGCTAGAGAGCATAACAAGACATTTATTAAGTGGTTTGAAGATAAAGTCTTACATCAACTATCTCAAACACCAGATGATATTACTAAAACTATCAAATGCCTTGCCTTTAAACCAAAATTGAATGTTATGTCTTATGAAGGGTATGACATTAATGGATTCACATATTACACAAAGCGCCAAGGTGATAAGAGTGTCGTCCAAAATAGTGGGGTCACCCTTCAAGCGTCGACTATGTTTTTTGCAAGTGCAAAGGATAAGAGTCCACATGAAGCTAAAATGTCATATTACGGTGTCATTGAAGACATATGGGAGTTTGACTACATAGATTTCAGAATTCCACTCTTCAAATGTAATTGGGTTGATAACACCAACAAATACTATGATAAGTATGATGACTCTAGTCCATTCTCAGTTGGGTTGCCAACACCAGCAAATATTGAAGCTAATGATGACTTGTATGTGTGTGGAGATCACAATGAAGGATTGTTAATTGATAAAAAATTGCAATATTAGAGGCATGTTTATATTTTTTTATATGTTTTATTTTTCTGAATGTGAACTTTACAATGTGAATTACTTTACAATGTGAATGTGAACTTTACAATGAGAATTTTACAATGTGAATTACTTTACTATGTGAACTTTACAATGTGAATTACTTTACAATGTGAATGTGAACTTTACAATGTGAGCTTTACAATGTGAATTACTTTACAATGTGAACTTTACAATGTGAATGTCAACTTTCAGATGGCTGAGCATTCTCCTGATGACCGTGCTGATGATTACCATGAGGGTGAGGACATCAATGCGCCGCCTCTCAATGTAAGTTTTAAAAATATATTATATATTTATATCTACATGTCCATTTATAGTTATATCATGTAAGTGTGTTTATTTTATCAAATTTTAGGTTGATGATGCACATGTACCCTCTAAAGCACTTGAGGCACTTGATGAGTAGCACCAAAAAGTTGACAAGAGAAGGGGCATCACTATGATGAATAAGTTAATAGCGCAAAGGGGCAATGAGCCCAAACTTGTTGTGGATTTTGATAATGCAGGAAATGCAATTGGAGTGAATCGCAATTCGTTTGTTTCATATCTTGGGTATGTTACTCATAGCCATTGTGGTTGTAAGATAGATTCTTGGCATAAAGTTTCTAAGGGGAAGAAAGACGTAATATGGAAGGATTTATGCGTGAGTTATTATTAATTTGCAATTCTATTTTGTAGATTACTAATTTTTTGGATACTAGTTAATAGAAATTCTATTTTGCAAAGTATATTTGAATTGGATGAAAATCTGTATCGTAAATGCATGATGCAACGCTGTGGGAGAGTCCTAAGGAACTATAGGAAAAATTTCACCCGAGAATACATAAAATAAGGTGACAAGAGGAAGAAGATAGCCACTGAATAGTGGAACTTCCTGGCCAAAGAAGAATGGGACGTGTTTGTTACTTCAAGACAAACTGATGAATTCAAGGTATTAGGCGTCACTCCCAATTTAATTAATATACGTTGTATTCACCTATTCAATATTAACATTTAGTGTTACTAACCAAATCATTAATGTGCATACTAACTAGGCCCTCAGTGAGGCGCAAAAAGCAAGGCATGCACTGAATGTGCATGACCACACAATGGGTCCAAAGGGGTATGCAGGCTTTTTCCAAAGACTACAGGCTGAGTCTACTGCTCAGTCTGCTGCTACTTAGGAGTCCTCTACTATAGGTACCACACCTCTACCTCACCATGATGTCTGGATAGTTGGGAGGCAAAATAAGAATGGAGAAATAAGGAAGCCCGCAACTACTGAGGCGATTGTAAAAATGGTAAAATACAACTCTTAGAGCAATCATTCGAATATTGATTATTTGTGGTGTTTACTTAATTACAAATTTTTGTTTTGGCGATTAGCGGGAGCTGCACGAGCTGAGGAAACAAGGCAAGTTCATCCCTGAGGGCACAAGGGATGAATTGATAGTTGCTCTAGGTAACCCAGAGCATGTTGGACGTGTTAGGGTTGAAGGCACTGGTGTGGGCATCAAAGCATTCTTTGGGCCATCCCAGCACAAACATGTCCCAAAAGTGGAACTTTCACAAGAAGAGGTAACCAATTCTTTCTTTAGAATGTTACTTTAAAAGAGAATTCAATAATTAGAAGCTAACGTTTCTTTTATCCATGTATAGGTAGATAAGATAGTTGATAGGAAACTCGAAGAAGCAATGAGAAAGTGGCAGGCATCTCTGACTGCCACTCAGCAGACAGTACCTATGGTGTCCCGCTCTACTCCTACTACAGAGGTTATGAGTAATCATGTAGACCCACCACCTAGCACATCCGATGTAAGTATTTTTATGACATAGTAACTAGTCTTTTCAAGATGATATGTTTTCAAGATGATATGTATATATGTATATAACATTCTTCACACAAAAATTTGTAGGTGTTGAAGTCATGCTGTCTAAAAAGTCAAGAATTTGTCATTGCAGAGGCGTCGGCTTACCCATCCCTACCAGGGTAAATGTTTCATGGGCCTCCATTACCAGCTGGTTGGGTTCGTGTGAGCCCGGTACATATATTCCTCAATTGGATGGATCTTCCATTGCCATATGCCCACCCAGATTGTGAAACTCTTTGTGAGGCAGAAGGCGGAGTGATATTGTGGCCAAAAGTGGATGTCGTCTATACTGAAATTGTATGGTAAATTTACATTACGTTAAATTGTTAGTGTGTGTATATGAGGTCAATTGATCTGAAATTATATATACAGGTTAAAAAGAAGACACCCAGAGCATCTAGGCCTCCACCTCCACCTCCTACATTACCAAGTTGGATTCCATAGGACCTACCTGTCCTGTTAGGTCCTAATTGTAGGGGTATGGCAATATGGTTAGGCGAGCATGATATAAATTGCCCTATAACTATTTTTATAGATGCGGATGATGTAGGTCAATCATACGAAAACAAACTGTTTATACAAGATATTTTGGAGCTGTTTCGCAATGATTGGCTGAATACATCTATGATAGAGATATGGATAAGGTGAGATCTTTTTTATACATGCATATACCTTGTGTAGGATCTGGTGATCTGGTTTCTTATATATTAATGCATACGTAATACATGTTTTGCAGCTACCTATTCAAGATATGTGCAGATTTTTTATTTGAACATGTAGGATTTTTTATTCCATCTTTGATTAGTCTAGTAGCTAAAGACCCTTTGTCAGTTCAACAATACTGTTGTGATGCTTTTAAAATTTTTGGTCAAAATAAGAAGACGGTGATAATATCTATATTCAATGTGGAGTAAGTTTACTTTGCTTATAATTTGGATTTAAGAAAATTACATTTTTATTGTGGATTTTGAGTTATTAATTTTTAACTTTTTTACCTCTAGGGGTACGCATTGGGAGTTACTAGTTATTGTCCCCGAGACATTCACTATCTATTATCTAGATCCTAAGGGGACTAAATTGAATCCAACATATGGACACGCAATGAAAATGGCATTATTCCGGTGAGAAATATTATGTTAACATATGTTATTGCATTACTATTTAATTATGCAATTTACTGTGTTACATTAACATGTAGGGGTTTACATGAGTTCAAAAAGGCTGGAGGAAAGGTCCCCAAGAAAAAGAACCAACCAATTATTTGGGAAACTATAAAAGTAAGTTCCCGACTCCAGTGTATATATTATTTATGTGAACCGTGCTTAGTTGTATTTTTTTAATATTTTGTATGTTTCAATTTATAGTGTGCTACACAAGACAACGGATGGGCATGTACATACTATGTGATGCGATTTATACACATAATTATCCAACATGTCGTAGTGGACATCGATACCATACATGAGGTATTATATATAGTCTCATTAGATAATATGAAATATATCAATCTTATTTATATATTATTAATTATATACGTAACATCCCTGACCTGGGTTATGTTCTAACCCCAGGAGTTTTGCTTAACAAAGTTAATTAGATGCTTGTACTTATCTTGTGAAAGGTAATTAAGGCTCTTGAGGAACTTATATTTCAATTTCAGTCCTTTTTGAATAATGTTGAAACATTGTTTTGTTAATTTTGGACTAAAGTGCAAATTACCCAAGTTGAGGGGTTAAATTGCAAATTGTGCATGATAATACGTTCATCATGTGTTTAATCATCATAAGAATGAAGATGATGTAGAGATATGGCTTGTGATAGCCTGAATACCAAGAAAGAGCTGATAAAGCAATGTTTGTACATTAAAACCTAGTATTGGTGTAAAGTGCAATTTACCCAAAATCTAGGGTTCAATATGCAAATTACCACTTCAATAAGGTCCCTAATAACTCTTGGCATCAAGTAGAGCAAATAAAATGAGAGGGACATCTCATTTGAATTATCTTGGAGGAGAGAGAATCTTGACATTAAAATAATCAAGATTTAAGCATATATGGAACTTCAATTCAAATTAATGTAAAAATAAATAAAAATAATTGAAGGGTTTTCAATCAAAACTTAAATGGTGGAATTCATATGTGTTTTTGGACGTCCTTGAGCTTGCAAGGATCAAAAATATCCTAAGGAGGTGAAATTCCACTCACCTTATTATAAGGAAAAGAATTTCCACTCAAAAAGATATATTATTATTATAATGGATTAAGGTGCTTAATTTCTTTTCCATAAATTCTAGGATAATGAAGAGCTTTTGCAAGAGATTGAAGGTGGTTTCGTGGTCATTTAATGGAGGAGGATTTGGGGGAAATTAGTATGGAATTTAAAGAAAATGATTTCATTTTCTCTTTCCATAAAGACCCATATACATATCCTTTATGTATACCTTATTTCAATAACAAATGAGAAACGTAGCCTTAGTCTTTTCCTCTTCATTTTTGCTTTGTCCGACCAAGGAGGATTCCAGGAGCAGGAGAAGGATGAACACAACCTATAGGTAAGGTTTGATCATCTTCTACCTTGGATTCATGGTGAAAACCCTAAAACAATGATTGATTCTTGGTTTTCTTCACCAGATTTCCAATTCTAGCCATCCATTTCATCCAATAGCTCAAGAACGGACCTTGGATAGTTTCTGGAGCTCCATCCACCATTATAGACGTGGAGCTTGAAGCTTGGAGCTCAGATTTGAGGCGGGTTTTATAACTTAAACCCTTAAACATTGCTATTGCATCAATTCTCTATGCTTTGTTGATTGATTTCTTCAATTTGATGCACTTTTGTTCTTTGCTGCAATTTCCATCAAGAACGGTTGTTGTTCTTGGTTGCACGAAGGAAGATGATGATGACATCATCATAAGCAAGTACCTCACCAAATATCTTGGGAGCAAACGGTTTCAAAGGTTGGGACCAAACGGTTTCACCAAAACCATTTGGTGACCAAACGGTTTGAAACCATTTGGGAGAAAACGGTTTCAAAACCGTTTGAAGGAGTTGACCAAGCATTGACCGTTTGGGAATATTGTTCCTAATTATTTATGCTAATGACCCTCAAAATTTGAGGGGTTAACACCAAAATAATCATAGGTTGAAGGCCAATCAATTAGACAAATCGAATTGAATTAAGTGCTGATTTTCAACCTGATTAACTTGACCCTTATGGGAAAACGGTTTCAAGACCATTTGAGTGAGTTGACCAAGCATTGACCATTTTGTATTCCTGTTCATAATGATGTTGGTTAATTACTCACCAAAATTTAGGGATTAACTCCCAAGGAATCGTGAGTTGAAGGCTAATCAATTAGGTAGACCTAATTGAATTAAGTGCTGATTTTCAATCTGATTAACTTGACCTTTTTGGGAAAACGGTTTCAAGACCGTTTGAGTGAGTTTACCAAGCATTTACCGTTTGTTATTACTGTTCCTAATGATGTTGGTTAATGACCCTCCAAATTTGAGGGGTTAACTCCAAAGGAATCATGAGTTGAAGGCTAATCAATTAGGCAAACCCTAATTGAAAACAGTGCTGAAATTCCAATGATTTAAGTTGAGATTTTGGGTATATTAGCCCAAACGGTTTCAAGACCGTTTGGGGATCACCCAAACGGTTTCAAGACCCTTTGGGGATCACCCCAATACCGTTTGTAGGTCTGGGGTCAAGTATAGTTCACCAATTGAAGGTCCAAAGGTACTAATCATATTGCAATGAAGTGCTGATTTGTTGATCAACTCGATAGACCAATTGTCACACCCCGATCTCACACTAACCACTGATCACGAGATTAGGACACGACGGAGGGATTATCACATAAACAAATCACTAAGAACTTTTTCTTTTTAACACCTCGTAATGATATCCGGATATTGCTGTAAACTAAAACAAAATAAACTATTGCGGAAGCATTTCAATTAAACTGGCTAGAGAACATAAACAGAGATTACAACATGTAACATTGTTTAATAGAAAGTAAACAGTTAATTTACATCTTTTACACATTCGCCATACATACTCTCTCTCACCCACACCATGTCCCAAGGACCAAGGGGAAAGGACTAAGAGACCACTATCTAACTAAACTAACTACCTATACCTTCTACAGATTAAGCGTTAGGATGAAAAGATCCTTCCGATTCCTGGAACTGTTGCTGACATGAAAATGTTTGAGTAGAGGAATGAGCCTACTCGCTCAGTGAATAATATTTCACTTAGCCATCATCGGATAACTCCATATTTTACATTTAATAGGAATATGTGAATAAATTAACAAACTGAGCAGTTCTAATTAAACTGTGCAATTATCGCAGAAAAGTATACTGAACATTTAAAGAACAAGTATTATAAATTCTAAATCTGAACATACACAAGTTTCATATTAATCTATCTTAATTCTAAGTGATCATCTTTTAACTTATGCCCTGATCATATGCAGTGTACTCTGCATATAAAGTCTCGTAGCGAACTACGAACCCACCATACAAGACTTAGCGACACACCCGGGAAATGCTAAGTCTGACTGCCGTCCTGGTCTGCGACAGGACTCTCAGGCTCACACGGCCTCACTGCACTCTCAAAGAGTGTACTCTAGACTCCTCCTCTAACCTGAGCACACAGGCGGAGAGTCTGGGTTACCACTGTGACACACACACAGATTATTGTTGAATAACCCCAATTTACTTCCAGTGCCACCGTGACACACGCACGGATTATTGTTGAACACTGCCTCTCTGTCCTCGTGCCACCGTGACACACGCACGGATTATTGTTGAACATGAGCCACCGACCATCTAGACACACTCTAGGTAGGTCGTTTCACCCCTAAGGCACAAACCTCTCAAAGGGGTTCTACGGTGTCAGGGCATCTAAGTCTAACACATTTTATTATAACAAGAAAACTCTTATAACATTGTGTCTCTCTCTCACATATTCGACTATTCTGCAATTCACTAGCTGAAACTAGAAATTAAACTTTCATAACATTTCTATATATAGTACAACAGCTATTCACTTATATCGCAATAACTCATAACTCAGTTATGCTTTCATGTAAACAGATTCGTTCACTGTAAATAGATTTCATATCTATTCCACATCTCTATATTGATTTCATATTACTGAACATTCAAATATACTGTATTGAAAGGAATACTCAACCTAAAATACTTTATCACATTTATTCGTATCTTACTGAAATTACACGTAAGGCATGCACATTTATATTACTAATCATTTCATTTTGTTTGAACTATGCAAATTAAAAGTCTAGGGATGATAACTATGCTCGACATCTGAGTAATCTCTATTACCCACATATACACATAAACATCATTTTCATATATGCAATATCTACAATTAAATGAGTTAAACCTTGATAATTAAGTGAGATAATACTCACCCAATTCGGTGTGTTCGTATACACCGAAAACGTCCACAAACACGTCTAATTCTGCTTTTCTGCAACTTTGCACGCCGTGCAACTGATTTGCACCCCGTGCAATCTGGGCAGAAACACTTCTGTTCTATTTTCTGCAACTTTGCACCCCGTGCAACTGATCTGCACCCCATGCAACTGATCTGCACGCCGTGCAACTGATCTGCACGCCGTGCAAACTGGGCAGAAACTTGTTCCGCTTTCTGTAACTTTGCACGCCGTGCAAACTGATTTGCACGCCATGCAACCTGTGCAGAAACGGAAATCCCCGAGGAAGAAGGTGGATTCGGGGTCGATTCACGGGAAATATCCGCACGAAATACCTTGGGAACTTCAAGACGACCTAGCAGCAACCCGTAGACGTTGCTTTTCACACCTTTGGCCGCTCCTAGCACCTCCTTGGCCGGCTCCTACCTTGGCCGGGCAGCAGGAACGGGGAAGAAGAAGGGGAAGGGGAAGAAGATGAAGTGGCTGGCTGATTCGGCTGGAGAAGATGAGGAATCGAAGAAGAACGGAGAAGGAGGGGCTTGATTGCCCAGCTTTCTCCTCTAGCTCTCTCTCTCTCTCACTCTCCCTTTTCCCTCTCGCTCTACTCTCTCTTGAACGGGCAACAGGAGAATGAACTATCGTTCATTCAGAGTCGGCTAACGGAGCTAATAAGGGAAAAGGCAAAGAAAGGATAAGGGAGGGCGCCCAGGGGGGCGGATGCAAATTACCCAAGAACTTTCAGAAATTACACATAGGTCCCTGGACACTAAAAAGCTCATATCTTTTTACTCATAGGTCGGTTTCGCGTGATTTCTCCGGCAACGGATCAAGCACAAACTTGTCCTCAACTTCAGGACAAGAAAACAAGCTAATGATACATTAACACTAGCTCAAAGCTCAAAACACTATTAACAAAAGCAAGTACTCATCTCAACATAACTAGTTCAATTATGCACTAACCAAGGTACTTACTGGTAAAACGAAATGTGGGTCATAACAATCTCCCTCCCTTATAAGAATTTCATCCCGAAATTCCTAAAAGAGAAAAGGAAACTTGTTACACATCTCTGGCTCGTGCTCCCACGTAGCTTCCTCTAGGTTATGATTTCTCCACAGAACTTTCACTAATGGTATCTCACAATTCTTGAGTTTCTTGATCCTCTGATCAACTATCTGTATTGGTCCCTCAACATAGGACACATCTGATCTGATTCCAGATCAAACCACAATACATTGTCTTTCTAGAACTATTATAACAGTAACTCAAATTATGGTAATTACTGAGAAATTATCATACTATACATGCAGACAAACTAAAATTCTTAAATAAACAGAATGCATGTCAATTTGGCACTTTATACTAAAAATCATGCAATTGAACTGTTAAACATCACCACATCTCATACTAAAAATTGATATCAAAATACTTGATTCATTGAACACCCTATCCTTAGGGTTTCTTTTTCCTTATTCATTCATCACATGCCAACACCCTACTCTTAGGGTTATCTCATTCACTAGTCACATGGCAACACCCTACTCTTAGGGTTTCCGTTATCTCATCTGTTTGATTGCAGTTCAAATCACAATACGGTATCATTCTAGAACTGGCAGAGCAGTATATTCAAAATCATTGTAATTACTGAGTAATCTTTATATCATGCATGCATGCAGATTAAAAATTCATAAATATTCCAAACTCAAATCAATTTTGGCACATACATACTGAATTCATGTAATTGAACATCTTATTACACCAATAAGATTAATTTACTTCACCTATAAGAAACCATTTGTAATATTTATCAATTATCTGAAATTTCTCAAAGAACGTGTATATTAACCAAATTCCTGGTTTGTGCATCACATAACTCAATTAAGAGTTGCTTACATATCATAACACAAATAATAAATAGTACTTTGAGAATTCTAATAATATCTCAGAGAAATGTGTCAATTCGTGTAAATGTTAAGTCATACACATTAACATAACAGGAAGCATGCAACTAGGTTTATTTGCATATTTTAATGCTATCTTACTATCTTGAAATCATGCATCTAATGATTTACTAAATCTGTATTGTCTGGGTTTATACCCAAACCGTACCATTATCAGCCATATTTTTCTAAACTCAACATTCACACTAAGCAATTTGGGTTTCGATGAACTATGTAAATTCACTAGTCCAAACTACACTTTCTACCTTACAGAGCTTCATACGGGGCCAAACCAAGACTGGAATGGTGACTATTGTTGTATGCAAACTCTATAAGGCTTAAATGTTCTTCCCAACTTCCACTGAAATGCAAAACACATGCTCTCATCATGCCCTCAAGAGTCTGAATGGTTCTCTCAGACTAACCATCCGTCTGCGGATGAAAAGGTTATACTGAATCTTAACTTTGTGCCCGAAGCACGATGCAACTGTTTCCACAACCTAGATGTGAACTTAGGATCTCAATAAGATATGATTGAAACTGAATTACCAGGCAACCTAATTATTTCATCCATGTATATCTTAGTCAAGTTTCGAGACATCAAAGGTTGACTTAATATGAAGAAAACGAGCAGACTAAATTAGTCTATCCATAATCATTCATATCAAATCACAACCTCTAGGTGTCCTGGGTAACCTTACCACAAAATCCATTGTGATATATTCCCATTTCTATTCAGGCATAAAAAAAAATTACAAGGTAGTTGTAGATTTCTAGGGTTCAGCCTTAACCTACTGGTACACCCTACTTTTAACCACATACTCAGCTACATCCTTTTCACACCAGGTCACCAATACACTCCTGAGATTCATATATATATATTTTAGTGTTTCCTGAAAGCATAGCATACATCAATACACGCACTTCCATAAGAATCTTTTCTTTCAAATCACTATCTCAAGGTACACACAACATGTCATGCTAATACAACACCTTATCATCTAAAAACTTAAACTCTGGTTCCTTTTCCTCCTATCATGTCATGCATGGTCTGGTTTAACTCACTATCACCCTATTGTAGTTCCTTAATCTGATCATAAGAAGTAGGCTTGACTTGCATCTGTACAATCAAACCACTTTGTGCTGTCACTCCTAAGTCTAAGTTCAACTCCCACATTTCTACTAACAGGTCTCTATTGAAACCTGTCATAGAGAATGCATTAGCTGTTGAACTTGACTTTCTGCTGAAAGCATCAGCCACCACATTCTCATTACCAGGGTGATAATCTATTCTCACATCATAAAGATAGTGACGCCATATCTTAAAAGCATGAACTACATCAGCTATCTTCAGATTATATATCGGATAATACTCCGCTTTCTATGCTACTCTCTTATTGTTACATTTCAAGTTTATGTCTTACTCTTTTCTCTAAGTCATTTCATGTTGTTCATGTACCGATCAGTTTAGCTACCTTAAAACCCTAGATCACTATCAAAGCCAGTTTACTTTACATAGATCAAATCTCAAGGTCTTATTTTACAGAGATACTAGTATTCAAGGTTAAATCACTAGTGATATCCCTTGAACTACTACAACTCTAATCATTCTAGGGTTTGGTTCTTATCAGTAGCATAGAATTATTGTGTGTGTGTGTGGTCGATCATATAGATCAATTTGAGCTGCTTGGGTCAATAGCATATTAACCCAACACTCAACTTTAATTATATTGGCTGAAAATTCAGTTTTCACAATAGTTTCTGTAATTCGTTTACTAAATAGCTAATAGAAGCTCCAAAAATTCTGGAAATTTTATATGTTATACCTAATAAAGTTTCAGACCTCCAGTAAAAATTTGGATCATTTCACATTACCAATAAATAATTAAAAATCAAACAGTGCACTGCTATATTGCAGTCTGTAGCAGATTCGGTCGAGTTGCAAACTCGACCGACAACCTCATTATAGAGATCAAAAGTCATCAAAAAATTACGCCAACTTAAAAGAGTATCTAAATTTGTGTTTTTCAAGCACAGTTAAAATTTGAGATCAATTGGATATACCAATAAAAAGATAAAATTCAATTACCACACTGCTATATCATTCAGAAAATGTGATCGGTCGAGTTTGAAACTCGGCCAATAAACAGGTCAGAACATTCATCACAAATTCTGATATTTTCCAATGTTGTTTACATTTTATATATCCAAATCATATAAAAATTTGAGCTAAATCAGAGTTACACATAAAATACTAAAAATCATTTACTGAGACACTTTACTTATCAAATTTTGTATTTATGTATCATCAAAACCCTATTTTGGGCCGATTAGGGTCTATGCTTCTCAAACCCTAATTCTAAAGACAAAAGAACATTTAGAATTCTTATCATAGTTAAAACATCCTAGTGTATAAACATTCTCACTATGTTACGAGTCTAATTCATCCAGAGTCTATTCTTATTTTACTGTTAATAGGAGTCATTAGATCCCAGTAACGCATCCTGCCAGTCGGACCAGGCCGAACCTGTAGTCCTGAAGCCAAGAGCTACTCGAGATTAATCAACCCCTATTAATCTTAAACATGTGGAAAGAATATCCACTTAGGGCAACTCATTTAAACATAATTTCGGGTCTACATTAATTCAAAGAAAACAAACATTAAACAATTCACTTCATGACACAACAATATAAAAGAATCATATTTACTTTACAAATAGAAAAATCTAATTTCATGCATATAAAAGCATTTCTAGTGATCTTTAAATAAAATAAGAAATAATAGACAAGAGTTGAATCGCATCTTATATGTAATCTCTTATTTCTAAATTAATTTCTTATCTCTTAACCCTAAGATTTCTAGGGTTTCTCTCTAGCCCATCCTTCCTCTGCATACCTGGCCAGGGCATCCAGAGAAGAACAGACAGAGTAGCTTGATACTGGTCAATCTAAGTATTCAGACACCTGGCCAGGGTATCTAAACACTCAAACCTTCCAGAGCTAAAACTCATCATTTATTATTCGTCTCACTTATAACTTTATCTTTTGACCTTAATGATTCTTAACGACTCAACTTAAACTCTTTACTTGGTTCTCGTGACCACATCCTTTTCCTGCCATCTATAATAGTATAACAGAACACTTCCTGTTAGAAAATTACAGACAGAAGAAAAACTCTTAAACCTTAATCCTATTGGTCTCTTATCGTCCCCTGACCTTGACTTAGAGTATTTATATACTCAACCTATGCTCTGATACCAAAAGATGTCACACCCCGATCTCATACTAACCACTGATCACGAGATTAGGGCACGACGAAGGGATTATCACATAAATAAATCACTGAGAACTTTTTCTTTTTAACACCTCGTAATGATATCCGGATATTGTTGTAAACTAAAACAAAATAAACTATTGCGGAAGCATTTCAATTAAACTGGCTAGAGAACATAAACAGAGATTACAACATGTAACATTGTTTAATAGAAAGTAAACAGTTAATTTACATCTTTTACACATTCGCCATACATACTCTCTTTCACCCACACCATGTCCCAAGGACCAAGGGGAAAGGACTAAGAGACCACTATCTAACTAAACTAACTACCTATACCTTCTACAGATTAAGAGTTAGGATGAAAAGATCCTTCCGATTCCTGGAACTGTCGCTGACCTAAAAATGTTTGAGTAGAGGAATGAGCCTACTCGCTCAGTGAATAATATTTCACTTAGCCATCATCGGATAACTCCATATTTTACATTTAACAGGAATATGTGAATAAATTAACAAACTGAGCAGTTCTAATTAAACTGTGCAATTATCGCAGAAAAGTATACTGAACATTTAAAGAACAAGTATTATAAATTCTAAATCTGAACATACACAAGTTTCATATTAATCTATCTTAATTCTAAGTGATCATCTTTTAACTTATGCCCTGATCATATGCAGTGTACTCTGCATATAAAGTCTTGTAGCGAACTACGAACCCACCGTACAAGACTTAGCGACACACCCGGGAAATGCTAAGTCTGACTGTCATCCTGGTCTGCGACAGGACTCTCAGGCTCACATGGCCTCACTGCACTCTCAAAGAGTGTACTCTAGACTCCTCCTCTAACCTGAGCACACAGGCGGAGAGTCTGGGTTACCACTGTGACTCACGCACAGATTATTGTTGAATAACCCCTATTTACTTCCAGTGCCACCGTGACACACGCACGGATTATTGTTGAACACTGCCTCTCTGTCCTCGTGCCACCGTGACACACGCACGGATTATTGTTGAACACGAGCCACCGACCATCTAGACACACGCTAGGTAGGTCGTTTCACCCCTAAGGCACATATCTCTCAAAGGGGTTCTACGGTGTCAGGGCATCTAAGTCTAACACATTTTATTATAACAAGAAAACTCTTATAACATTGTGTCTCTCTCTCACATATTCGACTACTGGAATATACTGTAATTCTGCAATTCACTAGCTGAAACTAGAAATTCAACTTTCATAATATTTCTATATATAGTGCAACAGCTATTCACTTATATCGCAATAACTCATAACTCAGCTATGCTTTCATGTAAACACATTCGTTCACTGTAAATAGATTTCATATCTATTCCACATCTCTATACTGATTTCATATTACTGAACATTCAAATATACTGTATTGAAAGGAATACTCAACCTGAAATACTTTATCACATTTATTCGCATCTTACTGAAATTACACGTAAGGCATGCACATTTATATTACTAATCATTTCATTTCGTTTGAACTATGCAAATTAAAAGTCTAGGGATGATAACTATGCTCGACATCCGAGTAATCTCTATTACCCACATATACACATAAACATCATTTTCATATATGCAATATCTACAATTAAATGAGTTAAACCTTGATAATTAAGTGAGATAATACTCACCCAATTCGGTGTGTTCGTATACACCGAAAACGTCCACAAACACGTCTAATTCTGCTTTTCTGCAACTTTGCACACCGTGCAACTGATTTGCACCCCGTGCAATCTGGGCAGAAACACTTCTGTTCTATTTTCTGCAACTTTGCACCCCGTGCAACTGATCTGCACCCCATGCAACTGATCTGCACACCGTGCAACTGATCTGCACGCCGTGCAAACTGGGCAGAAACTCGTTCCGCTTTCTGTAACTTTGCACGCCGTGCAACCTGCGCAGAAACAGAAATCCCCGAGGAAGAAGGTGGATTCGGGGTTGATTCGCGGGAAATCTCCACACGAAATACCTTGGGAACTTCAAGACGACCTAGCAGCAACCCGTAGACGTTGCTTTTCATGCCTTTAGCCGCTCCTAGCACCTCCTTGGTCGGCTCCTACCTTGGCCGGGCAGCAGGAACGGGGAAGAAGAAGGGGAAGGGGAAGAAGATGAAGTGGCTGGCTGATTCGGCTGGAGAAGATGAGGAATCGAAGAAGAACGGAGAAGGAGGGGCTTGATTGCCCAGCTTTCTCCTCTAGCTCTCTCTCTCTCTCACTCTCCCTTTTCCCTCTCGCTCTTCTCTCTCTTGAACGGGCAACAGGAGAATGAACTATCGTTCATTCAGAGTCGGCTAACGGAGCTAATAAGGGAAAAGGCAAAGAAAGGATAAGGGAGGGCGCCCAGGGGGGTGGATGCAAATTACCCAAGAACTTTCAGAAATTACACATAGGTCCCTGGACACTAAAAAGCTCATATCTTTTTACTCATAGGTCGGTTTCGCGTGATTTCTCCGGCAACGGATCAAGCACAAACTTGTCCTCAACTTCAGGACAAGAAAACAAGCTAATGATACATTAACTCTAGCTCAAAGCTCAAAACACTATTAACAAAAGCAAGTACTCATCTCAACATAACTAGTTCAATTATGCACTAACCAAGGTACTTACTGGAAAAACGAAATGTGGGTCATAACACCAATCCATGATGATTTTTCACTAAAGTCCAAAGGTTGGATGAGCCAAACGGTCTCAAGACCGTTTGGAGCTCATCCAAACGGTCTCAAGACCGTTTGGTGGTCACCCAAGACTGTTTGGAGGTCTAGGGTTGAGTATGGTTAGGTGTTTGAAGGTCTAAAGGTACCAAGTTGATCTGCAGTAAATTGTTGAATTGGTGAGCATTTCAATGAACCAAACCCTAATTGGATTGCTTGGATTTGAGTGATATGATGGGAAAACGGTCTCAAGACCGTTTGGAGGTCATCACAATGACCTCAAGACCGTTTGGGGTCAGGTCATACCCCATTTGTATGGTGGTTCAATAGTTATAAAGTAACTAGTCACACATTGATGAATATTGAAGGTACATCGATTCCAAACCCTAATCCAATTGATTCAAACCCTAATTGATGATCAATTGAGGGTCAATTGAGTGTCAAATCAGTTGAGGGTTGATCTAATTAACTCAATTTATTAGTGGCTATCATGTGCAAGATCGATTGAAGGGATCAACATTGAAAACCCTAATTCAATGTGATTGATGGAGACTATATTTGGTCCATTCGGTTTTGAGGTGGTTTGGACCAAATGGTCTCAAGACCGTTTGAGTCCAAATGGTCTCAAGACCGTTTGGAACCAAACGGTCTCTAGACCGTTTGGGACCAAACGATCCCAAACCAGTTGAGGCTCAAACAGTTTCAAATGCTACATTACTAAATGGAATCACTAGTTTGTTCAAGACCATTTGAGGTCAAAGATTCCAAGATCACTTGGAAGGTAATCAACCAAATTGTATGAACTCTAAAAGTGGGTGAGGGTCAATGGTTTAAGTAATCAATCACATGATGTAATTCAAGGGAAATTGAGCCCTAATGATCTTGGTATAATGACATATCATATGATGTCAATTCTTCCTTCAAGTTGAGTTGACTTAGCTTAATCAAGGTTGAAGTAAACCTCATCTTATAGAAGATGAGAGAGAGGATGTCTTTCATGAATGAATGTCTAGTTAGGGCATGATTCTTAATAGAGAGATCATGAAACCCTAATTATGAAGATTAAAGAATCATAACCCTATTTGAGGGCATTGATAGATGAAATTCCTAATTCATAATGATGACATGACAATCCTTAAATTAAAGGTACTTGTTGATCATCTCCACTTAGGGTTAATAGTAAACCCTAATTGGTTTGAAGTATTGAATTCATAAATGTAAAATAATTGGGGTCTGCTGTAGCACGACCGTGCTAGGCAGCACGGCCGTGGTGGATACCTCTTGCACGACCGTGCAAGGTAGCACGGCCGTGGTGATTCCCCTTTGCACAGCCATTTTTGGCAGCACGGCTGTGGTACACTATACTTGATTTGAAATTGAATGTATAGTACACCCTAATTCCAAATAAGGTGAAACTATGAGAGAAATCCTAATTTTGGGTTATTCTTTATAATGAAAAGCTCTAAGGTTGGATAATGAAGTGATAAGTCATTAAACCTAATTGAGCTAAGGGAATGGTTACCCTAATTGAATTGTAAAGGAAACCCTAACCCTAGCAAGGGCATAGTGGGGTAATCCTTGAATAGTGATGTTATCATTATTTTGCATTGTACTGATATGAAATTGATGTGTTGTTATCATCTATACTAATCATGCAGGTTTTATGAGATATTGAACATAGCCAGGTATGAGCTATGATGCCTTGTGTATTGAAAGTACTTTATGAGTTTTATAAGCAATGATATGCTATGTTGCCTAGTGAAAGGTAACAAAAGAGATTGATAGGCTTTAAGAGACATATGAAATACTTGCAATTCAATACATGTTTTCACTGTCAGATGATTTGATGGCATTAAGTTACCTGTTAAGTGGTAACATGTGTTTTGATAATTTAAGGGTTTGAACACCCATATTCTTGAATCATGATGATGAGATGATAAGGGATTGAGATCCCAATGTTAGCAAAGTTGTGAAATGAACTTGATAGAAATAGTACTCATTCTTTATAGCAAATGTTATAATGTTATATGATTGACAACACGCCTGATGCTAAAAGAATGTTGTAATGTACTTAAATAATCAAGTGAAATGATATCATGTAGAGCCCTGACCATAGATCCATCATCATCAGAAGTTAGGTGATGGTGAAACAGGTTTTCCTAAGGGAACTCCTGGAGAGCATACTTTTGAGTATGTGGGGGTTATGGGTGCGAATATCCTTACGCCATAATGAAGGAATTGAAGTGAGATAAACACTAAATCTCTCAATTCTTCATTATATGTAAATGCCGGGATGATGTATCACTAATCTCCCGATGATGATGTTAATGTCGGGTCGATGAAGATAAACATGAAATCTTTCGACTGCGAAGAGAGTACAGAATGCCACTGTAACTCTAATAGTGAAGTTTCCAGGATACCCTGGAAAGCTATTATAGCAGAGACACAAGATGTCATGCATGTTATTCCTCACACTGACTGAGGAGGATGTGGTCATAGAAATCTGGCTCTTCTGATGACCTATGTATGGTACCGATTTCGACTTTGCAGTGGTTGATTGGAGTATGAGCGGTATACCTCATCTCCTCAGGGCATAAGTATGTTTGTAAAATGTAATCAGCCGTGTAGCATATTTGCTTAGGGTTGAACTACAAGAATCAATGGTTGAAGATACATTGATTAATGTGCCCTAGTTGGATAAATGATTTACATGATCTTTATATTCCTTCTTAAATGGATAACTTGCTACTTATTCAAGTTATAATTGAAATGATTGCATGGAGAATACTGCTCTACTTAGCTTATTTAATGAATTGCCTGCTGCTAATAAATGTCTATATTTCTATTGTTCAGTATTATTCTATTATCAGCAATAACAATGTTTCTGGCGGAGAGTTATATCTCTTGCTGGGGCAATTTTTCAATTGTCTCACCCCCGTGGGATTAAATTTTTAGGTAATCGTCAAGGAAAAGGCAGAAACCCTACAAGGGGTGAACAGTAGCAGCAACAACAGCAAGGACAGCAGTGATCCTCAGGTGGAGACACTGTCTGTTAAGTCATGTATATATAGAGAGTCCTATGTGTCGTCTCTGTACTCTCATGTCCTAGGAGTTAGTAGTGAGTTTGATGTTGATCTGAGATTTTTGGCTTGAAGCCTCGAGATTTTTGTATACTACTCATGTATAGTTTAACTGGGCAGACAATGTTATGACTCTGGAGATGACATGATACAGAGATGTACTGATGAATCAGTTTGTAAATAACTTACTTTGGTTCTTTATGATAGAGTTTCACAGTTTGTGGATCTCCTTGCAAAAAGTTTTAATTTTTAGTGATTTTCTGTAATTCCGCTGCTAATGATTCGCTTCCGCATTAGTTTAAATTAGTTAATCTGGTTTTCGAGAGACGTGTCCCACAATTTAGTGGTATCAGAGCTCTAGGTTCGCTGAGCCTACAGAGACATAGGACTAGGGTTGTTGAGTCTATTCTAGTGTCTTCCAGTATATCTGATAGTGTCTTCTGCTCATATAGGAGGAGAAGAGAAAACTAAAGATGTCTGGATCACAAGAGGAACATGTTGCTGAAAGTAGTGTCGCTGCACATGGAGGAGGTGCAAGTGACCATAATAGGGAGGAGCCTGTGCCTGAACCACCCCAGTTCAACCCAGCTGACATGGGGAATCCAGCTTTTCAAGCTATGTTTGGGCAGTTTATGACTGCCATGACACACATGACTGATAGAATGCCCATACCTGCACCCAGAGCACCTACTCATCAAGAAGGACAAGGATTCGGCAAGACGTTTGAATGACTTTGCCGAGTTGGAGCCACAGAATATGCTGGGACAGCTGACCCAGCAGATGCTGACATGTGGCTAACTGAGCTAGAGAAGGCCTTTAGAATCCTTAGCATCCCAGAAGCTGAGAAGGTTAGGCACGCTATGTACCTTCTTAAGGGGATTACTGGTCACTGGTGGACCATAGAGGAGGGAAAAAGGCCAGGTGTGGAGATTGCATGGGAAGTATTTAGACGAGAATTTGTCAACAGATACTTTCCTAAGACCTTTTTGGATGAGAAAATCTCTCAGTTTGAGAGGTTAAGACAAGGACCAATGAACATTAGCGAGTACGAGGCTAAGTTCATGGAGCTTTTGCGGTTCTGTCCGCATATGGCAACCACAGATGAAGAAAGGATCCGGCGGTTTGAGAAGGGATTAAATGCTGAGTTGACCACCCATGTGTCTGCTCTGGAGAACAGGGAAAGATTTGCTACTTTTGTAGAATCTGTCAGAAGGATAGAGAGGTCTGTGACTGAGAAGAGACATACCAAGAATAAGAAGATGTACCCCTAGTTCCAAGGATCTTCATCCAAAGGTTTCAAGAAACCGAGGTTTTCTGCACCAATGGCACCACCTAGATTCAATACCTAGACGCAGTGGACGTCAAATAGGGGTAGAGGACGAAGTTTACCACCAGATAGAGCTCATAGCTCAGCATCTGTATCAGTTACAGGACCATCCAGACCACAGTAGGGGATCAGAAGTTGTTTTATATGTGGAAAAGTAGGACATCTGATGAAGGATTGTAGAGCCCGAGAGGCGAGTGTGACTCAACCTCAAAGGCAGAGTCAGCAAGGTTCTCAAAGGATACAGTTTCTAGGTGGAGCTAGAGGACGTGGACAAGCATCCCAATCTGGATCATCAGCACCCAGTCATCGAGCACCAAATCAACCACAGGCAACGGTGAGATTCTATGCGATGAATCCACCCGATGTAGTGATCAACCCTCGGGTTGTGACAGGTCAGATGAAACTATTTTATTCTAATATGTCTACATCTTGCATCGTATCTATTTTAATTGATTCAGGTGCTACGGATTCCTTTATCACTCGAAGAGTGATTCTTGACTGCAACATGACTACAAGTGATAGAGCAGATAGTCTATTGTTAGAAACTCCTTTGATGGGATCTGCTATGTTGTGGGAAGTATGTTCTCCCTGTATTCTTTCCTTTTCTGAACATTACATCCAAGTGGATCTTATACCACTTGAGATGTATGGGTTTGATATAATTCTTGGGATGGACACCCTAGAAAGGTATAAAGTTGTTTTGGATTGTGAATCCAAACAAGTTGTGTTCACAGATAACAGTGACACATGGGTCTTTCAAGGAGACAGAAAGATCCTTCCAACCTGTCTTGTGTCAGCCATGGTAGCTGAGAAGCTGATGAGGCAAGGATGTTATGCATTATTGGCCCATGTGGTAGATACCACCATGGAGAGTTCTAATCCTGCTGAAGTTCTTGTAGTCAAGGAATTTGAAGATGTATTTCCTGAAGAACTTCCAGGTGTCCCTCCACCTCGAGAGATTGATTTTAAGATTAATCTAATCTCGGGCACACAGCCAATAGCACAAACACCGTATAGAATGGCGTCTGCTAAGATGGAAGAGCTCAAGAAACAACTACAAGAGTTGCTTGAGAAGGGTTTCATCCGACCAAGTACTTCACCCTGGGGTGCTCCGGTCCTCTTTGTTAAGAAGAAGGATGGGTCAATGCGGTTATGCATTGATTACAGACAACTTAATAAAGTGACTATAAAGAATAAGTATCCTCTACCAAGGATTGATGATTTGTTTGACCAGTTGTGTGGTGCAACTATCTTTTCAAAGATAGACCTGAGGTCGGGATATCATCAACTGCGTATTAAGGAGGGTGACATACCTAAGTCTGCTTTTAGAACAAGGTATGGTCACTATGAGTTCACAGTTATGTAATTTGGACTAACTAATGCACCAGCTGCATTTATGGAACTCATGAATAGGATCTTTCGACCTTTTCTTGATCAATGTGTAGTCGTCTTTATAGATGACATCCTGATCTATAGTAGAGATGCTCATCAGCATGAACACCATCTTCGTCAGGCTCTGACTTTGCTAAGAAAGAATAAGTTATATGCTAAGTTTAGCAAATGTGAGTTCTGGTTACCAGAAGTTTCTTTCCTTGGACACGTAATATCTGCTTCAGGTATTCGTGTTGACCCTAAAAAGGTAGAATTTGTCCTACAAGGGGAGCAACCGAAGACACCGACGGAGATTCACAGTTTCTTAGGGTTGGCAGGCTATTACCGAAGATTCATTAAGAACTTCAGTTCTATAGCCTTACCCTTAACCAAGTTAACCAGGAAGGATGTTCCTTTTGTATGGAATGACAAGTGTCAACAATCATTCCAGTTGCTGAAGGAAAGGTTGACTAGTGCACATGTATTGGTGTTACCTGAACAAGGGAAAGGGTATATAGTTTTTTGTGATGCCTCTAAGAATGGACTAGGATGTGTGTTAATGCAGGATAAACAAGTGATTTCTTTTGCTTCTCGACAGCTTAAGAAACACGAGGAGAATTATCCGACACACGATTTAGAACTAGCTGCTGTAGTCCATGCCTTGAAGATCTGGAGACACTATCTCTATAGAGAAACATTTCAGATTTTCGCAGACCATAAAAACCTAAAGTATATCTTTTCTCAACATGAGCTTAACATGAGGCAACGCCGCTGGATGGAATTAATCAAGGACTATGATTGTACAATTGATTATCATCCAGGGAAAGCCAATGTGGTTGTTGATGTATTAAGTAGAAAATCAGCAACACCAGCTCTAGATAAAGCACAGTTGAACTCCTTAGTGTGCTCTAAAAGAGATATGCTTGTCTCCTTGAGGCAAAACAACATACAACTTAAAGTATCATTGTTAGCCAGGTTGTTAGCTGAGATGCACATAAAACCTACTCTAAGACAACAGATTAAGGAGGCACAGCAAGTTGATGCGGTAGTTCAGCAGATTAGGTCAGAGTATGGTAGTGAGAAATGAGAAGGTTTCTATGATTCAGATGATCAGGTAGCCTGTTATCATGGTAGAATGATAGTACCTGATGCTGATAACTTAAGGAAGTTAGTCCTGGAAGAAGCTCATTCTTCTATGTATGCTATGCATCCAGGAAGCACCAAGATGTATCATAACTTGAAAGATATGTATTGGTGGCCTGGTTTGAAGAAGGATGTTGTTGAGTTTGTTATGCGATGTCCAGTGTGTCAGCAGGTTAAAGCTAAACACCAAAAGCCTACAAGAACACTGCAGCCTCTACCTATACCACAGTGGAAATAGGATCATGTGACCATGGATTTTATGGTTGGTTTACCCAGAACAGCCAAAGGTCATGATTCCATTTGGGTAATAGTTGATAGGTTGACAAAGACATCACATTTCTAACCTGTCAAAACAACATATTCTGCTGAGAAGATGGCACAGTTATATTTAGATGACATAGTGCGGCTGCATGGGGTCCCAGTTACTATTGTCTCTGACAGAGGTCCCCAGTTTATGAGTCGTTTTTGGGAGAGACTTCATAAATCCTTAGGCACACAATTAAGGTTTAGTATGGCCTTTCACCCTCAGACAGATGGACAGTCTGAGAGGACTATACAAACTTTGGAGGACTTGCTTAGGGCATGTGTCCTTCAGTTTACAGGAAGTTGGGATCTACATCTGAGCTTGATAGAATTTGCTTACAACAATATCTATCAGCACAACATTGACATGGCACCTTATGAAGCTTTGTATGGTAGACGTTGTAGATCTCCCCTATGTTGGTATGAAACAGGTGGATATCAACTTTTAGGTCATGATCTTGTGCAACAAACCACTGAGAAGATTAAAATAGTACAACAACAATTAAATACTGCACAGGATAGGCAAAAATCCTATGCTAACAAGCGTCGTAGACCTTTAGAATTCCAGGTTGGAGACAGAGTGTACCTCAAGGTCTCACCTTGGAAAGGAGTTCTTAGATTTGGTAGGAAAGGAAAGTTAGCTCCTAGATTTATGGGGCCTTATCCAATCATTGAAAGGGTTGGAAAGGTAGCATATAAGCTGGAGTTACCACCTGAGCTGCAAAAATTGCACCCAGTGTTCCACATTTCCATGTTAAGGAAATGTCATCCTGACACAGAAACAGTTCTGCAGCCTATGGAGGTTGAGCTTAATGATGATATATCATATGTTGAAGGACCTATGTTGATTCTTGATAGAAGAATCAAGAAGTTGAAAAAGAAGGGTATTAGTCTTGTAAAAGTCCTCTGGAACCACCGTGGCATTGAAGAAGCTACGTGGGAACTAGAGGAAGAGATGAGAAGGAAATACCCTGCTCTTTTCTCTTAAGATATTTTGTTAATGATTTCGGGGACGAAATCCTTGTAATGGGTGGATAATTTGTAACATCCCTGACCTGGGTTATGTTCTAACCCCAGGAGTTTTGCTTAACAAAGTTGATTAGATGCTTGTACTTATCTTGTGAAAGGTAATTAAGGCTCTTGACGAACTTATATTTCAATTTCAGTCCTTTTTGAATAATGTTGAAACATTGTTTTGTTAATTTTGGACTAAAGTGCAAATTACCCAAGTTGAGGGGTTAAATTGCAAATTGTGCATGATAATAAGTTCCTCATGTGTTGAAGCATCATAAGAATGAAGATGATGTAGAGGTATGGCTTGTGATAGCCTGAATACCAAGAAAGAGCTGATAAAGCAATGTTTGTACATTAAAACCTAGTTTTGGTGTAAAGTGCAATTTACCCAAAATCTAGGGTTCAATATGCAAATTACCACTTCAATAAGGTCCCTAATAACTCTTGACATCAAGTAGAGCAAATAAAATGAGAGGGACATCTCATTTGAATTATCTTGGAGGAGAGAGAATCTTGACATTAAAATAATCAAGATTTAAGCATATATGGAACTTTAATTCAAATTAATGTAAAAATAAATAAAAATAATTGAAGAGTTTTCAATAAAAACTTAAATGGTGGAATTAATATGTGTTTGTGGACGTCCTTGATCTTGCAAGGATCAAAAATATCCTAAGGAGGTGAAATTCCACTCACCTTATTATAAGGAAAAGAATTTCCACTCAAAAAGATATATTATTATTATAATGGATTAAGGTGCTTAATTTCTTTTCCATTAATTCTAGGATAATGAAGAACTTTTGCAAGAGATTGAAGGTGGTTTCTTGGTCATTTAATGTAGGAGGATTTGGGGGAAATTAGTATGGAATTTAAAGAAAATGATTTCATTTTCTCTTTCCTTAAAGACCCATATACATATCCTTTATGTATACCTTATTTCAATAACACATGAGAAACGTACCCTTAGTCTTTTCCTCTTCATTTTTTCTTTGGCCGACCAAGGAGGAGTCCAAGAGCAGGAGAAGGATGAACACAACCTGTAGGTAAGGTTTGATCATCTTCTACCTTGGATTCATGGTGAAAATCCTAAAACAATGATTGATTCTTGGTTTTCTTCACCCGATTTCCAATTCTATCCATCCATTTCATCCAATAGCTCAATAAAGGACCTTGGATAGTTTCTGGAGCTCCATCCACCATTAGAGCCGTGGAGCTTGAAGCTTGGAGCTCAGATTTGTGGCGGGTTTTATAACTTAAACCCTTAAACATTGCTATTGCATCAATTCTCTATGCTTTGTTGATTGATTTCTTCAATTTGATGCACTTTTATTCTTTGCTGCAATTTCCATCAAGAACGGTTGTTGTTCTTAGTTGGACGAAGGAAGATGATTATGAAATCATCATAAGCAAGCACCTCTCCAAATATCTTGGGAGAAAACGGTTTCAAAGGTTGGGACCAAACGGTTTCAAAAATGTTTGAAGGAGTTGACCAAGCGTTGACCGTTTTGTAATATTGTTCCTAATTACGTAGGATAATGACCCTCCAAATTTTAGGGGTTAACTCTAAAGGAATCATAGGTTGAAGGCCAATCAATTAGACAAATCGAATTGAATTAAGTGCTTATTTTCAACCTAATTAACTTGACCCTTATGGGAAAACGGTTTCAAGACCATTTGAGTGAGTTTACCAAGCGTTGACCGTTTGGGATTCCTGTTCATAATGATTTTGGTGAATGACTCATCAAATTTTAGGGATTAAATCCCAAGGAATTGTGAGTTGAAGGCTAATCAATTAGGTAGACCTAATTGAATTAAGTGCTGATTTTCAATCTGATTAACTTGACCTTTTTGGGAAAACGGTTTCAAGACCGTTTGAGTGAGTTGAACAAGTGTTGACCATTTGGGATTACTGTTACTAATGATGTTTTTTAATGACCCTCCAAATTTGAGGGGTTAACTCCAACGGAATCATGAGTTGAAGGCTAATCAATTAGGCAAACCCTAATTGAAAATAGTGTTGAAATTCCAATGAGTTAAGTTGAGATTTTGGGTTGATTAGCCCAAACGGTATCAAAACCGTTTGGGGATCACCCAAACCGTTTCAAGACCATTTGGGGATCACCCCAAGACCGTTTGGAGGTCTGGGGTCAAGTATAGTTGACCAATTGAAGGTCCAAATGTACTAATCATATTGCAATGAAGTGTTGATTTGTTGATCAACTCGATAGACCAATCCATGATGATTTTTAACTAAAGTCCAAAGGTTGGATGAGCCAAACGGTCTCAAGACCGTTTGGAGATCATCAAAACGGTCTCAAGACCGTTTGGTGGTCACCCAAGACCGTTTGGAGGTCTATGATTGAGTATGGTTAGGTGTTTGAAGGTCTAAAGGTACCAAGTTGATCTGCAGTAAATTGCTGAATTGGTGAGCACTTCAATGAACCAAACCCTAATTGGATTGCTTGGATTTGAGTGATATGATGGGCAAACGGTCTCAAGACCGTTTGGAGGTCATCCAAACGACCTCAAGAACGTTTGGGGTCAGGTCATACCCCATTTGTATGGTGGTTCAATAGTTATAAAGTAACTAGTCACACATTGATGAATATTGAAGGTACATCGATTCCAAACCCTAATCCAATTGATTCAAACCCTAATTGATGATCAATTGAGGGTCAATTGAGTGTCAAATCAGTTGAGGGTTGATCTAATTAACTCAATTGATTAGTGGCTATCATGTGCAAGTTCGATTGAAGGGATCAACATTGAAAACCCTAATTCAATGTGATTGATGGAGACCATATATGGTCCATTCGGTTTTGAGGTGGTTTGGACCAAATGGTCTCAAGACCGTTTGAGTCCAAATGGTCTCAAAACCGTTTGGGACCAAACGGCCTCAAGACCATTTGGGACCAAACGATCCCAAACCGGTTGAGGCTCAAACAGTTTCAAATGCTACATTACTAAATGGAATCACTAGTTTGTTCAAGACCATTTGAGGTCAAAGATTCCAAGATCACTTGGAAGGTAATCAACCAAATTGTATGTACTCTCAAAGTGGGTGAGGGTCAATGGTTTAAGTAATCAATCACATGATGTAATTCAAGGGAAATTGAGCTCTAATTATCTTGGTATAATGGCATATCCTATGATGTCAATTCTTCTTTCAAGTTGAGTTGACTTCGCTTAATCAAGGTTGAAGTAAACCTCATCTTATATAAGATGAGAGAGAGAGGATGTTTTTCATGAATGAATGTCTAGTTAGGGCATGATTCTTAATAGAGAGATCATGAAACCCTAATTATGAAGATTAAAGAATCATAACCCTATTTGAGGGCATTGATAGATGAAATTCCTAATTCATAATGATGACATGACAATCCTTAAATTAAAGGTACTTGTTGATCATCTCCACTTAGGGTTAATAGTAAACCCTAATTGGTTTGAAGTATTGAATTCATAAATGTAAAATAATTGGGGTCTGCTGTAGCACGACCGTGCTAGGCAGCACGGCCGTGGTGGATACCTCTTGCACGACCGTGCAAGGTAGCACGGCCGTGGTGATTCCCCTTTACACGGCCATTTTTGGCAGCACGGCCGTGGTACATTGTACTTGATTTGAAATTTAATGTATAGTACACCCTAATTCCAAATAAGGTGAAACTATGAGAGAAATCCTAATTTTGGGTTATTCTTTATAATGAAAAGCTCTAAGGTTGGATAATGAAGTGATAAGTCATTAACCCTAATTGAGCTAAGGGAATGGTTACCCTAATTGAATTAAAAAGGAAACCCTAACCCTAGCAAGGGCATAGTGGGGTAGTCCTTGAATAGTGATGTTATCATTATTTTGCATTGTACTGATATGAAATTGATGTGTTGTTATCATCTGTACTAATCATGCAGGTTTTATGAGATATTGAACATAGCCAAGTATGAGCTATGATGCCTTGTGTATTGAAACTACTTTATGAGTTTTATAAGCAATGATATGCTATGTTGCCTAGTGAAAGGTAACAAAAGAGATTGATAGGATTTAAGAGCCATATGAAATACCTGCAATTCAATACATGTTTTCACTGTCAGATGATTTGATGGCATTAAGTTACCTGTTAAAGTGGTAACATGTGTTTTGATAATTTAAGGGTTTGAACACCCATATTCTTGAATCATGATGATGAGATGATAAGGGATTGAGATCTCAATGTTAGCAAAGCTGTGAAATGAACTTGATAGAAATAGTACTCATTCTTTATAGCAAATGTTATAATGTTATATGATTGACAACACGCCTGATGCTAAAAGAATGTTGTAATGTACTTAAATAATCAAGTGAAATGATATCATGTAGAGCCCTGACCATAGATCCATCATCGTCAGAAGTTAGGTGATGGTGAAACAGGTTTTCCTAAGGGAACTCCTGGAGAGCATACTTTTGAGTATGTGGGGGTTATGGGCGTGAATATCCTTATGCCATAATGAAGGAATTGAAGTGAGATAAACACTAAATCTCTCAATTCTTAATTATATGTAAATGTCGAGATGATGTATCACTAATCTCCCGATGATGATGTTAATGTCGGGTCGATGAAGATAAACATGAAATCTTTCGACTGCGAAGAGAGTACAGAATGCCACTGTAACTCTAATAGCGAAGTTTCCAGGATACCCTGGAAAGCTATTATAGTAGAGACACAAGATGTCCTCCATGTTATTCCTCACACTGACTGAGGAGGATGAGGTCATAGAAATCCGGCTCTTCTGATGACCTATGTATGGTACCGATTTCGACTTTGCAGTGGTCGGTTGGAGTATGAGCGGTATACCTCATCTTCTCAGGGCATAAGTATGTTTGTAAAATGTAATCAGCTGTGTAGCATATTTACTTAGGGTTGAACTATGAGAATCAATGGTTGAAGATACATTGATTAATGTGCCCTAGTTGGATAAATGATTTACATGATCTTTATATTCCTTCTTAAATGGATAACTTGCTACTTATTCAAGTTATAATTGAAATGATTGCATGGAGAATACTGCTCTACTTAGCTTATTTAATGAATTGCCTACTGCTAATAAATGTCTATATTTATACTGCTCAGTATTATTCTATTATCAGCAATAACAATGTTTCTGGCGGAGAGTTATATCTCTCGCTGGAGCAATTTTTCAATTGTCTCACCCCTGTGGGATTAAATTTTTAGGAAATCGTCGAGGAGAAGGCAGAAACCCTACAAGGGGTGAACAGCAGCAACAACAACAGCAAGGACAGCAGTGATCCTCAGGTGGAGACACTGTCTGTTAAGTCATGTATATATAGAGAGTCCTATGTGTCGTCTTTGTACTCTCAGGTCCTAGGAGTTAGTAGTGAGTTTGATGTTGATATGAGATTTTTGGATTGAATCCTCGAGATTTTTGTATACTGCTCATGTATAGTTTAACAGGGCAGACAATGTTATGACTCTTGAGATGAGTTGATACAGAGATGTACTGATGAATCAGTTTGTAAATAACTTACTTTGGTTCTTTATGATAGAGTTTCACAGTTTGTGGATCTCCTTGCAAAAAGTTTTAATTTTTAGTGATTTTCAGTAATTCCGCTGCTAATGATTCGCTTCCGCATTAGTTTAAATTAGTTAATCTGGTTTTCAAGAGACGTGTCCCATAATATATATACATCATTCTCTTTGCAGGTGTTTAAAACTGACCCCACTACAGGAAAGGCCTTGTTAAATGTCCATGCTCCCTATACGACGGAAGAATTAAATGATGTAAGAGAAGAATGGGAAAAAGCCATACAAGTAGTGGGGATTTTAAAATATAATTGGGATGTTGACAGCAAATAATGACTAAATAATGATATTTTATAAATGAATTTTTCTGAATTGTCACATGTGTCTGAATATTTATACATGTGTCAATGTGAAAATGAATGGAACTGATGGTTGCTACATGAATGTTTCTACATGTGTGAATGTGAAAATTAATGGAACTACGGTTTGCTACATAAATGTTTCTACATGTGTGAAAATTGAATGGAACTATAGGTTGCTAAATGTGTGAAAATTAATGTTCTTAATTTTGCAGGTTTGTGGCCTGTTGTTGGCTGATATCAATGGATGTTGTAAACCTACAGTTCATAACTGAACTACAGGTTCTCATCCTGTGACCAGCCACATTAGGCCTGCAAACTGATAAGAAAAAAAAACATACAATCGGCATCGATTATTTGTATAAAACCGATGACAAACGATTACATCGTCGGATAAACACAGAAACGGACGCCTAAGACAGCAGATATGGCGTTGGTTATAATTAAAAAACTGACGTTGACGGTTCTGGCGTCAGTTGACATATTAGTAACCGACGTCTATTTCCCTAATTAGGCCAGACACCACGGCCGTGGTGGCCAAAACTGTCGTGGCAGCGGGCCAGACACTACGGCCGTGCTGGACAACATGGTTGTGGCAGCGGGCCAGACAACACGGTCGTGCTGGCCAACACGACCGTGGTAGAGGGTGATATGGCGTCGGTTTTCACTAATAAACTGACACTGATAGTGCCCTAGATGGCGCCCTTTCTGTGGCGTGAAGGTTTATGGCATCGGTTTCCATTCTAATAACCGACGCCTATACCCCCCTACTGGCGCGTTTTCGGTGGCGCGCGAAGGGTTATGGCGTCGGTTTCAAAATCGACGCCTAAGGATTTGCCTTTTAGCGGCGCCCACATAGGTGTCGCATTAAAAATGACGCTAAAGGGCTTAAATAACTGACACTAAAGGTTGGTTATGTACTAGTGTTCCAACTGTTCATCAAATCTAGGGAGCAAAAATCCTAGATCGCCATCTTTGCCTCTTTCTCCATCCAAACTATAACTCTCCTCTCTCTAAGATTTTTTTTCTATAGAATGAATCAAGAAATATGGGATCTACTAGTGTGTTAGTTTACTCATATAGAGCAGTTAAGGTGCTTCAAACAATTGCAAATTAACCCTTTCTTACATTTTCTTTTATTTCAGTAGAATTTTCTGTTATAAAATGTTAATGCCAAACATTTAGTGAATAGGTTAAAATTCCTTCAAAATTATGAATCCCTACCAAGTTGTTTGATATGAATTTTTAGAGCTCTAGTCTAAATTTTAGGTCATTTAGAGTTACCAATAAATAAATAAAAAATCAAGCACTATACTGCTATATTGCAATTCGAACGACCAACACACTCAAGGAACATCCAAATATTCTAAAATTTTGCACTTACATATATAATTAATTTAAAAAAATTATACCCAAATTTCACTTAAATAAAATTTACCTAATAAACATCAAAAATTATTACACCATTGTTTTTATTAAATTCTCTATTCGTATACCATAAAAACCCTAATTCCAGCTGACTAGCGTTTGCACTACTCAAACCCTAATTATTCAAAACTAAAGCACACTTAGAGTTTGCATTATAATTAAAAAATCATAATTGTTCTACCATCATTAATCAGGTTTATGTGATGATCAATCTAATTAAACATGTGATCATCCAAGTAAACCATAATTTACCAATTAAGGCCAGAGATGGTCATAACACTTCACCTTCACTCTTTTTCTCAATTTTTAATTTAATTTTAAAAATGAATGTGTTTAGATGTTGGATTGGTTTCTCTTATGTACATGTGTCTTGTGGTACCACTCAATTTGCATTTAGACATAAGTTTTAAATCCTTAAACATGTCACCATATTGTAAACTAATTTGAAACAAATAAATGTCATCAACTTACTCTTTTTTTTTAGAGAAGACTGCCTTTTGTATTAATCAACATCGCTTACAATAGGATCTGGAGGTAGATAAGGGAAATTACAAGTAGCAACCCAATCATAATCAGTCCCGAGACCCATTTTTGCTAGTTTGTGCGCAGCCATATTCCCTTGTCATCGGGTATGGGTGAAAGACAGACCCTCGAAATCTTGAGCATAGCTGACTATTTCATTGCACAGCTGGTCAGTGGGACTTAAACCAAAATTGTTGTTGATTAGCAGCCTGTGGACGTTTTGAGCATCCATTTCCACTTCAAGGTCCAGCAGGTTCATCTGCTTAGCAAGCAGAATACCGAACAGGACTACATAAGCTTCGGCTGTTATAACAGGCCACTTGCCGATCAGCGTTTTGGCCGCCATAGCATGGAAGGTGCCACCTTTATCTCTGAAAACAGTAGCCAAACTAACTCTGTTTCCGCTTAAGAAAGTTGCATCGGTATTCATTTTAAAAGGATGTATGATGGGTGCTTTCCAGCAGATTTGCATAGTGTTTGGGGGTAGAACATTACCCAAGCTGTTGTGATTCTTGAAAGATTCGGCCCAATGAAGGATGTTATGCACTGTGACCATTTGATTGGTTGGCTCCTAGCTGAAGATGGTTTCATTTCTGCACATCCATATCGCAAGGCAGGTGGCTGTGAAGGTAATGAAGGTAGCATTATCTGTTTGAGTGCTGAACCAGCTAATCACTTCCATGAAGTCAGTTCCGTTTACCCCCCTCACAGCCTGACCAATTTCTAAAACGTCCCAAACAATCTTGGCTTCTTTACATTTGATTAGAGCGTGAAGAGTTGTTTCACTATCCTCATTGCAGACTTCACAGATATTTGTATCACAGATATGTCTGTTCAATAGGTTCCTCTTTGTAGGAAGTTGATTCGAACAGCACCGCCAGAGAAAATGTTTAATTTTGGGATGGGTTTTTGTATGCCAGATTCGTTTCCAAATCTCCTGGTTGTTTAAAATTCTCCCCTCCTCATTTCTGTTTTTGTGTCCTTTCCATCCTAGCCAATAGGCTGAGCGCACACTGAACACCCCATCAAAATTTGGATACCAGTAAAATTCGAGATCCTTCAGAGGACAAATAGGAGTTCTTAGTATCGCTTCAGTCTGTGCACAACTGAACATCATAGCTATTAGAGGTGTGTTCCATGCCTCAGCGCCCCTCATCATCAGTTCCCCAACAGTAGCTGGGAGGTAGCCTGTATAATCCTCCTTAAGAAAGCCATTCCCGAGTCTATCACCTATCCAGTTTTCATCCCAAATACGAACCTCAGAGTATGGCACAACGTGCCGTCGCAGCCCTTCAATGACGATGGCTTTTGTCCCCCAAAGGATGCGCCAGATATAGCTGGGGTCGTGCCCTCTTTGAGCTTGTAGAACCTCACCTCTATTGAAATATCTCGCCTTCAACACTATAGCAGCTATAGACTGTGGGGATTTAACCAGCCTCCAGATTTGTTTGGCCAAGAAAGCGTCATTGAACACTTTAAGATCACGGCAACCCAGTCCCCCATTGCTCTTTGGTTCACACATCTTTTTCCATGATACCCAATGCATCTTCCTTCTGCCATCTTTGCTTCCCCACCAGAAATTAGCAAGCATTCTGGTGATATCTTCAATGATGTTCCCCGGCACCTTGAAAACGCTCATCATATACATGGGAATGGCCTACACAATTGATTTGATAAGCACCTCTTTCCCATCTTGACTCAGGAGTTTCCCCGTCCATCCATTTATTTTCTTCCCTATCTTTTCTTTAAGGTCACTGAACACCCTTCTTTTGGATCGTCCAATTATGGTTGGCAGCCCTAAATACTTTTCATGTGCACTGACCTCCTACACTTTAATAGCCCTTTTGATATCATCTCTTGTTGCCTCTGGTACATTCTTACTAAAAGAGACCTCCGTCTTGGTGTAGTTTATATTTTATCCTGAAGCCCTTTCGTAACAGCTCAAAAGAGAGACTATTTTCTCGGCTTCATGAAGGTTTGCTTTGGCGAAGAGTATACTGTCATCGGTGAAGAAGAGATGGGTAATCCTTGGAGCATTTCTACATATTCTAGCCCCTGTAATGGTACCCTCAATAGCAGCTTTATTAATAAGGGATGAGAGTGCATCTGCATAGAACAAAAAGAGGTAAGGAGAAATTGGGTCTCCTTGGCGGAGACCCCTTTTGGGTACTACATGACCTTTTTTTCACTGTTGATAATAAAGGAGAAAGAAACAGTGCTAATACAATCTTCAATTTTCAGGCACCATAGATCCCCAAAACCCATTTTCTTGAGCACTCTGAGGATGAACTCCCATTCGACTCGATCGTAGGCTTTGCTCATATCGAGCTTGAGGGCCATTTGACCCCGCTTCCCCTTTGTCTTCCATTTCATGGCATGGAAAGTTTCAAAAGCAACCAGAGCATTATCCGTTATGAGCCTTCCAGGAATGAAAGCGCTTTGATTCGGAGATATGATGTCGTTCAGGAAAGGTTTTTCTCTATTTTCCATAACTTTAGATATGATCTTATACATCGTGTTGCACAGACTTATGGGTCTGAAGTCTTTCATACATTCGGGCTCCCGACATTTAGGAATAAGCACAATATTGGTTTTGTTGATGTTCCTGAGATTATTTTCATTTTTCCACCAGCCTTTGATGTAGCTTGCAATATCTTTGCCAACAGTAGCCCAATTTACCTGGAAGAAACTCGCATGGTAGCCATCAGGTCCCGGAGCCTTGTTCGGGTGCATATCAAAAAGAGCCCTTTTGATCTCACCCTCATTTGGTTCTTTTTCCAGCTCTTCATTCATCTCCTTGGTGATTTTATTTTCCACACCCACCATGGCTTCCTCAATGTTTGAAACTCCCTTCGAATCAAACAAATCACTGTAATAGTTAAGAATGATGTTATCAATGTCCTCATTTCTATGCTTCCACACTCCATTGTCATTTTTTAGGCACTTGATTTTGTTTCTTCTTTTCCTTTGGGATGCTTTGTTATGAAAATAAGCAGTATTCTGATCGCCGTCTTCCATCTCTTTAACTTTTTCTCTAGTGAACCAGTAAGTTTCTTTTTGCCTTTGGAGGTCATTTATCTCCTCACACAGCTTGGTGCATCTTTGGATGTTGTCGGCTGACATCAAAAAACCTTGGGAATGCAGCAGGTCCTTCTCCGCCTTTTTGAGTTTTTTATTTATGTTCCCAAACTTTTCAGTCGCCCAAGTGGATATGGCCTTCGAACAAATTTCTAGCTTTTCGTTTATTTCCTAATTTCCATTTTCTGCCCAGATTTTGTTGACCACCACTTTGCATTGAACGTCTTGTAACCAGAGTTGTTCCATATTGAAACTTCGGTCTTTTGTACGTCCTCTATCATAACCTTCATTTGAGAGAAAAATAGGTGCATGGTCAGAATTGAGCCTTAGCATATGCCTGACCACGACCGTGGGGAAGATATGAGACCAGCTTTGGCTAGCAAGAGCCCTGTCAAGTCTCTCCATGATAGTAGTTTTGGGTCTTTTCCCTCTGTGCCACGTGAAAGGATTTCCTGTGAAGTTGATGTCGATCAACTCACACACTTCAATGGTCTCTTTAAAATTATTGATGTAGCTTTCCTCCCTTAACACCCCACCTTTCTTCTCCGCGTGGCTGGTTATTTCGTTGAAATCCCCTATAAACAACATAGGCTCACTGCTTCTATTTCTCAGCCACATCATCAAATCCCAGGTTCTGTATTTCTGGGACATTTGGGGCCACCCGTAGATGCCATTACATATCCAGTTACTCTGTCCACCCCTACCAGTAATAGTAACACTGATATGGTGGGTTGAATATGTATTTATTGTGACTTCATCTTCATTCCACCAGAAACCCATGCCTCTAGCTCTCCCATTGCTGCTGAGACATAAGCCATTGTCAAAACCACATTTCCTTCTTATTTCCTCTAGATCGGTATCACGGATCTTTGTTTCCATTATGAAAACAAAATCTGGGCATTCCCTCCAGCATAACCGGCGGAGGGTTCGGAAAGTGCCTCGGTTGCCCACACCTTGGCAATTCCAACTCAGGAGTTTCATCTTCCTTCACGGGCCTGATCACCGTCAGGACCCGCTACTTGTTTGGGGTAAGCCTCCCAAACCATCTTGGTTTTGTTGCTTTTATTCAGCTTCTGACCTCTGACTTCATCGCATAACTCAGCAGGTTCTTTGTCACTCATCTTCTTTCTTTTGTTGTTCTCTATTGTTCCATATTCATTCCCGTAGCAGCTGTGGGTTTTAACACCCATATTCCTTCTTTTAAACTTCTTGTTTCCAGTTCTGGCCTTATCACTGACATTGTTTGTTTTTTCTTTTTGTACCAAACTGTCGAGCACCTTGTCTGCACTCTCGTTAATGTTTGCTTCTTGCTGTATACCTCCACCTGGGTCCGGGTTAGGTGCCATGCTAGTGGTTCTTTGAATGCTTTTGACCGCCCCTGTAACTGTGGTAGGGTTGGACAGGCATGGGGGGTCAGTAGTGTTTAAAACCTCCACCCGTGATACGTGCTCCTCTACACTATTTTCGGGAATCTTGCCTTTACTCTGCTTCTCGGTAGAATAGTTGCCGCTTTTAGCTTCACTTCCCGGTTCAGGCCTAGCATTCTCCTCCCTTCCTTCTGCTTGGGCCCCTCTGTCACTTGCTGCTTGTTTTCCCCTCTTTGCTTTGCTTTGCTTCTTCTATCTTCCTCGCCTCCTGCAGGTTGCTTCCCGTTTCCACTTCTTCGCGTTTCAGTTGGATTTATGCAGTACTTTTCCATCTCCATTTGTTTCTTTGTGACTTCATAACTGGTTTCCTCCCTATTTGGCCTTGTTCTTCTTGGGGACGCCCTCACCCATCCTCCCCAAAGTTCGGTGCCTCCTGCCTTCTCATCCTGGCAATCTTTTTGTATATGGCCCAGCCTACCGCAGTTATAAGAAAAAATTGGGGAGCCTTTCATATCTGATATCCACTTTGACAATAATGCCTTGACTGCCCTTCATCTTCTGCTTCGTCTTCAGAGGTTTATCCACCTTAATGATGATACGAGCTCTCCTGGATTTGTCCCATACTGTTTCATTGCTGTCGGTTTGCAGAAAAACACCAATTTTGCTTGCCACAACAGCTACCGCCTTGTCCGATCTGTAACCCAGAGGGAGGTTATAAAGCCTGATCCATATGGGAGTTTCGTCGATCACCATATCGGAGGGTTGGATTGAGCTGCTCACTTCTTTGAAGAGGACTAAATTGTCGTCAAAACTCCAAGGTGCTCCTTCTAGTACTCTCTCCTTTTCCCACTTCTCCCCGAAGCTGATTATCATTATGTCATGTTCGATCTTCTTGAATATTGGTATATTTTTCAATCCCCAAATCGCCGTCATCATTCGTTGGAAAGCATTGAAATTGAACGGTCTTTCGCTGTGGATCCTCGTCGCCAGGGCCCTTTCCATCTGCTCTTGCTCCAAAACGTCTTCTTCCCCAGAGAAAACCGCAATGTCATCATCTTGTAATGTAAGGGCATCACATTGTTTGGCTATTTCGTCCTCCATGCTTAGAGATAGAGTTTCCACCAGGGCTAGAAGAAGCCCACACCAAAGATGGACAAACCAGGACCTACCACTCTCAGCCTACCACGGCGAGAACCAAAACCACGATCGCCAGAAACGCCTCTGCAGAGCGAGGGGAAACTAGGGTGTGGATTTTTTCTAATGATATGAGTTTTCTTCTCATCAACTTACTCTTTAACGTATGTCAATTTGTATATATTCCAATTATCTTTTCAATGGCACAAAATCACCTTATTCGGACATTCAGAGCCCAAGTTATAGACCAATGAAGATTGGGCCAACTTACATGTGATTTAATCATATTTGATTTATTTAAACCCCTTTTGGGCCCAAAGTTGGGTGCGACCGACTTCCCCTTCCCTTGTCTTTCATAGTATGGTTCCAAAGTTTTGGACCAATAGTGTGCCACCATTGGTTGACTGGGTGTAGCAGCCCTTGGATCTCTCAGTGCAGATTCAAGCTTTGATCTAATGGTCATGACTGCTTCTTCTACATATATACACCATGACTGACAACCATGGCTATGGGCTCCACCAACCTCTCTTTTCCCACCTCTTTGACACCATTTAACCCACTTTTCTCCTATAGAACTCCTTCCCCTTTCTTTTTCTTCACTTTTCGTCTCATTTTCTTGATTCACGTTAACCTTAGCACCTTTCCCTACCTTTCACCTTCCTTGGTGGTATCCCTCTTCAACCAAGAGATGTGGCACCCTCAAATTGTCCCACAATGAGATAAGAACCTCCATGACTCTGCATGGGGAATCAACACCCAGGTAGAACCTCCTGGGGCCTTGACTCCCTATGAGCTACTTGCCCGTCGGATCTTTAATGAGCATGCATAGGCCACACAACATCACTAGTGAATCTTGACTCATAGATTCAAGGGAAGCAACCAGGTGGACAACAACCAATTGTGGGTGGTCAACAAATGTGTTTGTAGTCCATGAGCACCCTACATCATGACTGTATTGGTTAAGCTGCCAGGCAACACTAAAGGCAAGGTGCGCCTTCCAATGGTAGTGTGACACATGGCTTAAGGGATCCTCTCACTAGGATAACAGATGAGAGGCACCCTATGTCTATTGGATCATCACCTAGCAGTCCAGATCCATGACTACATCATCTAGTAATATCATGTGCCCCCCCTCCCTCTATAATTTTACTTCAAACAATTTAAAAATCATATCTTACACATACTTTGGACAAATATGGCATATAATATATGATTTGTTATTCTCTCAACAAGTAGTTTTAGAACCTAAATTACTTTCTCTTTCTCTTGATATCCTAAAAAATATGTATTTTATGTAGTTTTCCATAACAATGATGTATCTTGTC